>CM062807.1:876279210-876879210 GCA_031772625.1 Pinus tabuliformis
TTTTAGGCCTAATGATCAACAACAACCCTCAAGAATAGTGCCAACAGCTTCAGCAGTTTTAGATTGCCTAGATTTTTGTTCTATTTTTGTAAAATAGTTTGATATATTTTGTAATAAATATTGATATTTTATATCAAGATATTTAGATATAATTTTTGTATAAATACTTCAAAATTCGAAGTATTAGTGTTGGGACTTGTACTAAGAAAGACTACCATTCATTATAAAGTTGTTCACTGAGTTTAAGTGGCCATTTGCATTAATACAAGAAAGTTGTTCCAGGATTCATGTGTCATATCTATGTGGTGAAGTGCTTCTTACTGTAATCTTTTTATTTCTCCATTTTCATATGTGTTTCTTTTCTCTATTGTTTTAAAGAAAATTAAGTTCAAGATTTGTTTTAAAACACTCTATTTTAGCAAAAAACAATATCAATGTTTTCTTCTGAAGTTTAAATATAGAATTCAGGTAACAATGCTCTATATTTGAAGTGAATCTAAATCAATTCTTCCTTCTCCATTTCATAAATTTTGAAGATCTAGTACCATGCCTACCTTTCCCAGATGCACTTAAGATTTATTATTTTTGCATTTTCTCACTCCAAGCCTGTTATGAAACCAACTCACAAAAAGATAGAAAAAGATAGATCAATGCCTTAGAATTCAGCCTCTTCAAGGGGGAAACCTCCTTTACATTACATAAATGAACAATTCTTGGATGATTCAAATGACAAAACCTCCTTTCTATATATAGGAGTCTAAGGAGTCACAATATAACCAAACCAACCTAACAATAATAATATAAAGCCACAAAAATAACAATAGAGGGATTCTATGGGGCACACTAATAACAATAAGGGGACAATAGAGGCACAACAATATTAATAAGGGATACAACTACAATAGTAATGGGGTAATCACTAGTATTATAGGGACCTAACATGCCCCTCTCCTTCAAAAGAGTGTTGTCCTCAACGCTTGAGTAGTTCTGGATGCTTCTGTATAAAATTCTCATTCTCCTATGTGGAATCTTCAGTGGATAAGTTCTTCCACTTGATGAGATACTCTGAAATTGATCGATTTTGTAGCTGTCGAGTTCTTGTTTCTATGACTACTTCCAGTTCCATTATAATTTTTCCTTCCTCGTCAAGTTCTAGCAATATTGTTTGAACTAGGAGCTTGTCACCTATAACCTTCTTTAAACATGAAACATGGAAAATTGGGTGAACTCGAGAAGCTACAGGAAGCTCCAATTTGTATGCCATAATACCAATCTTTTGCAACACCTTGTACGAACCATAATACTTTGGTGATAATTTATTATCCTTCTTAGCTTGCTTGAGGGACATTTTTCATATGGTTGTAGCCGTTGGAATACCCAATCACCTACATCAAAACTTCTTTCACTACAATGTTGATTTGCCTATTGTTTCATTCTATTCTATGCCAACACGAGGTTATCCTTTAAGAGTTGGAGGACTTGTTGTTGATGTTTGATGTGATGTTCGACTGCTTGAAACTTAGAATTTTCTCTTAAATATGATGTGATGGATGGTGGCTGATATCCATAAAGTGCCATAAATGGGGTCATTTTTTTTGCTGTATGGAAGGAAGTGTTATACCACCATTCAGCAAGAGGCAACCATTTGACCCATTGTGTCTGTTTATCAGATACAAAGCAACGAAGATATCCTTGCAAACATTTGTTTACTATCTCAGTTTTCCCATCAGATTGAGGATGGTAGATGAGCTATGAGCTAACTGAGTACCAAGACAAGAAAATAATTCTGTCCAAAAATTTCCAGTGAGAATGGGATCTCTGTCACTTACAATAATCTTTGGGTTTCCATGTAGCTTTTGAATTGTTTCCATAAATGTAGTAGAAACTGTATTGGCTTTAAATGGATGTGATAATGAACAAAAGTGTGCATACTTGGTAATTCTATCAACTACCACCATGATGACACTCTTTCCCTCAGACCAAGGTAAACCTATGATAAAATCCATTAAACCTCCTCCCAACCCTGGCTTGGAATGGATAAAGGTTTTAATAGACACGGGGTCTTAATTATTTCAACTTTATTTTGTTGGCAAACCAAACATTCTGCCACAAAAATTTGAATATCCGATTTAAGGCCATCCAAAAAATATTCCTTCTTAACCCTATGGTAGGTTTTTAAAAATCATGAGTGCCCTCATAAGGGAAAAGTGTGCAATTCCATAAGAATATTTTGTTTGAGTTGGGAATTCTTACAGAGGTATAAGCGATCTTTCTACCATAACGAATCATTTTGCCATCTAAATGTATCAAATGTACTGGAATCTTGTTGTAACTTTCAAATAAGTGCCCACACTTCTTCATCATTCTTCCATTCCTCCCTTGCTTCATTTATCCAATTTGGTTGGATAATAGAAATGGCACACAACAATGCTTCCACATCCTCATCCTTTCTTGAGAGTGCATCTACCACCACATTTTGCTTCCCTTTTTTGTAGATGATTTCAAAGTCATAACCCAACATCTTTGTGACCCACTTTTTTTTCTCTTCAAAGGATAATATTTGTTCTAAAAAGTATTTAAGGCTATCATGATCCGTTTTTACCTTGAAGTGTCTTCCCATTACGTAGGGTCACCATATCTTAAGTGCATGTAGTATTGCCGACATTTCCTTCTCATAAAAAGATTTGTGTAAAAACTTTCCCTTGATTGGACAACTTCCAAAGCAATGGGTCTTTCATCTTGCATTAAAACAACACTAATTCCATTTCCTGAAGCATCACATTCCACAATAAAGGTTTTTGTGAAGTCTGGTCTAGCTAAGATAGGTGCTTGGCACATTGCCTCTTTAAGATGTTCGAAGGCCTTTGTTGCTTCTAGAGTCCGTGAAAATGCATATTTCTTCAATAATGTTGTTAGAGTGCTGCTATTCTCCCATAATTCTTAACAAACTTGTGATAAAACCCTGTCAACCTGAGAAATCCTCGCAGATGCTTTATGGATGTGGGGATTTTCCATTCCTTAATGGCTTTAATTTTTCTAGGGTCTACCTTAACTCCTTCATGAGATAAAATATGACCTAGATATTCCACCTCTTGTACTCCAAAGAAACATTTCGATCTTTTTGCATATAATTGTTTCTCCTCCAATAGTTGTAGCATCCTGTCAACATGTTCAACATGATCCTTCCAAGACTTGTTGTAAATTAGTATATCATCAAAAAGTACTAACACAAATTTTCTAAGGAAGGGTTTGAAAATGGAATTCATGAAACCTTGAAATGTAGAAGGCGCATTGGTAAGGAAAAAAGGCATGAGCAAAAATTTATAATGACCCTCATGAGTTCTAAATTCTATTTTCGGAATGTCTTCAGTCTTCATTCTGATTTGATGATATCCTGAATGAAGATCCAACTTGGTGAAGTAAATTGGTCCTTGCAATTCATCCAGTAATTCGTCAATGACAGGAATGGGAAACTTATCT
The DNA here is from genome assembly GCA_031772625.1 of Pinus tabuliformis. Lineage (NCBI taxonomy): Eukaryota > Viridiplantae > Streptophyta > Pinopsida > Pinales > Pinaceae > Pinus > Pinus tabuliformis. Next base: position 876,282,691 of record CM062807.1, read on the forward strand.
TTAATAGTGAGCTTGTTGAGCTCCCTATAATCCGGACACATGTGCCATGATCCATCCTTATTATGCACCAGTACTACTAGAGTAGAGAAATAACTTTGACTAGGTTGAATTATACCAACCTCTAGCATTTCTGCAACCATATGTTCAATTTGACTCTTTTGGGCATAGGGATATCTGTACGGCCTGATGTTTGGAGGAACACTTCCTAGAATCAGATGAATAGCATGATCGTGATCATGAATAGGTGGGAGACCTTTGGGAGTCTCAAATACCTTGGAATGATTGTCCAAGAATTTTTGGAGATCCGGAGAAATAGATGATTCTGATGTGGAAATATCTGGCGAACATAATTGTGAAATTACACTTCTTTGTTCCTTTTTTAGAAGCTTTTTCATACCGTTAGAGCTGATTATCTTTCTCGGTTTCCCTGCAATACCCCTTAATTCAACTTCCTTTCCTTCCAAAAAAAATTTCATGAAAATTTCTTGAAAATTAAAAGCTATTGTACCCAAGGATTGTAGCCATTGGACTCCCAGTACAACATCAACACCTCCCATTGGAATGGAAAGCATTGGGCTAGTCACTACAAATTCTCCCATGGATAGCTTGATATTATGGCACTTTCCAGAGAAATTTATCATTCCACCATTTGCAACCATCACTTGACAATCTGGTGCTAGATATAGGAAGCAATTCAATTCTTTTGCTATCTTACAATGAATAAAATTGTGGGTACTTCCTGAATAAAGCAACATTATTACCTTTTTCTTCTTGATTTTTCCTTCTATCTTAATGGTTTGAGGAGTGGTAATTCTAGCCAATGCATTACAAGAGATGGTCAGATTCATTTCTTCTTTATCTAGGCTTTGTTCCTGGAGTATATCCTCTTCTTTTGACCTTTCTTGCTCCTTTTCTTCATCCTCTTCACAATCTATGTAAAATAATTTCTTCTCCGCACACTTATGACCTTTAGTGTATTTGCTATCACAACTGTAACAAAGCCATTTTGCTCTTTTTTCTTCCAATTTTTGTGGTGTCAACCTTATAGGTTGTGGAAGACTAGGGGCAACAAAACTTCCATCTTTATAGTTGTGATTGGTGTGCTTCCTGGTTGCCATAATTTTGCTTTCCATTTTTCTTGCTAACCTGAATGCCTTCTCTAATGAATTAGGTTCCCAAAGGCAAACATCATGTTGTATATTATCCTTTAAAGTCCCTATGAACACATCAATCCTATGCTCCTCTGGAATATTTTTTACCCTTATGTTCAATTTTTGGAACTCCTCAATGTGCTCCATTATTGAACCCTTTTGTTTGAGACTTATCAATTGGTTAAAAAAAGTGTTGTTTTTTGTATCCTCATAATGTGTTATCAATTCTTCTGTAAAAATTGCCCAAGTGCTAATTTGTTTACAAGAGCAAAGTCATTGATACCATACAAACTGATTTGGTTCCAAATATAAAGTTGCAATACGTACCTTTTGTGTGTTTTGCACATTATTGAGATTGAAAAATTGTTCCAGCTGTAATATCCATGTTGCAGAATCCTTGCCATCAAACTTCCTCATATCGATTTTAGGAATATGGTGGGTCTTCGATCCAACATTAGAGTCTATGAAATCATGATTAAAATCTCTTTTGTTCTCATCATGAGTTTCCTTTACTACCTTTTCACCATTAGTAAGCATTTCTTGTAGAAACTTTGTCAAATCTATCTTCAAATCTGTCTTCAAATCTTCCATACCTGTCTTCAAATATTCAATGCCTGTCTTCAAAATTGCCTTCAAATCTATCTTCAAATCGTCCATCTTAGCTTCCACGTCATTCATCTTAGCTTCTACGCCTTTCTTTAAACAATCCATCTTAGCTTCTACGCCTTTCTTTAAACCATCCATCTTAGCTTCTACATCTTCCTTTAAACCATCCATCTTAGATTCTGCTACTTTTTGTGCAAGTGACACTTGTTTCACTTGGTCTCGTTATTTTGATATATCATGTTGCATTTCTTCCTCTTCTTCATGAGTCATGCTAGAGCTTTCAGGTTACTTACAAGGTGTTTGCATTTCCTTTCCTCAGGGCATCAATTACTGATAATAATGCTTTACTATGCCCTTTGAATTCCTTCAAACTAATTTTTCAAACCAAGCTTATGCAAAAAAAAAAAAAAAAAAAAACTACACACCTTTTTTCACTTTGTAGGAGCTTGATATTGAATCTGATGTATCTCTGTAATTTCGGATCATCCAGTTTTGAAATTGTGATCTGCGGTAGCCTTCTGTGTCCTCTTTCCAATGCCACCAGTCTAATCCAAATTGGATTCTCCAGGGAAGAGTTATGCCAAATCTCCCACAGTGAGCTGATTATAGACTAGTTTAGTAGAGTGAACTTATACGATGTGCCACGAGTCACTGTTTCGACCTTTGGCTCTAAAAAATATATACAAGAAACTAAAGTCTGTCCTCTTTCTATACCTTCTTATGAAATGTCAATCCAATGCTCAGAGAGAAAGTTATGACGATTTTCTCCAGGTCACCTGTTTGGAACATAATTTAGGAGTCTGCAAAAAGACCAACTTCCTCAGATCATATCTCCGCAAATATAGTGTGAAATGCTCTAAAATTCAGAACCAAGGTTTAGTGCAATTTCGTCTCAAATTGATTTTTTTTTATCTTCTGAAACATCGTAGAAAAAAAGTTATAGTGAAAATTCCACAATGACCTATTTGGAGCAGCGAAACCCTAGAATCCAAAGCTCTGATACCAAATGTTATGAAACTAGCTCACAAAAAGATAGAAAAAGATAGATCAATGCCTTAGAATTCAGCCTCTTTGAGAAGGCAACCTCCTTTACATTACATAAACGAACAATTCTTGGATGATTCAAATGAAAAAAACCTCCTTTGTATATATAGGAGTCTAAGGGGTCACAATATAACCCAGCTGACCTAACAATAATAATATAAAGCCACAAAAATAAGAACAGACAGATTCTATGGGGCACAGTAATAACAATATGGGGACAATAGGGGCACAACAATATTAATAAGGGATACAACTACAATAGTAATTGGGTAATCACTAGTATTATACGGACCTAACAAAGCCCCTTTGACTTGATTACCCAATGGCCTTCCCTTATTGTTCCAACCAAACTATTTCAAAAACCAGACCCTGAACTTTCACAACTAGCCTAAAATCCCACTACCAACAAATCTAAATCATAAGGAGAGATCCCCCTCTGAAGCTATCGGGGCTAGATCGCATCTTCCAAAGTGGTTTTGTGGTTAGCTCTACAATTACTTTCACAACCTTAAGAAATTATGAAGTGATAACACTAGGGAATGTAAGGTTCCCAAGTCGTGGAAAAATGTAATTCTAGTTATGAGGGAATGACTACCAAGGTGTGTTAGGAAATGCTAGGGCATGCTAACATGTGCCACATAGTGATAAGGTGCGTCAAACATTCTAAGATGTGCCAAGTGCTAAGGCATGCCAAGATGTGCAAGGGTGTGACAATGCATTCCTGGGACTGTCAAGGCAAGAGAAGGGAGAAACGAGTTAAACTATAAGGAAATGAACACATAATAGGGTTAATAAGTCACCAATTTACCTTTTCCATGAGGGGCATGCTAGGTACACCAACACTAGGAGCCAATAGGAGCCAAGTGCCAAGTGTTAGTGCAATATAAGTGCCAAATATTCCTCCATTTATTCTCATTTACTTTCCGATAATTGATATCAAATAACTTTAATATTAAACCATGCCAAAGCATACCAAGTCATCTTAACACATGCCAAACATGCTAAGACTTGCCATGTGCCAACACATTCCAAGTGCCAATGTGTGTCGGGGAGTGTGATGCATGCTATGAAGTGGCAAAGCATGTCAAAGAGTCCTAAGGTGTGCTAGAGAGTGCCAATGCTTATTGAGGAGTGTTAAGGAGTACTAGGACAACACAAGGGAGCACTGGGTCAAAATGCATATAAGTGAATGAATACGAGGGTGTGTCAGGGAGTGTCAATGAGTGCTAGCTATCATGCCAATGAGGGAGTGACAAGGTATGATAAGCACTGGTAAGCCATGCTAGGCAATATCAGGGCATGTCAAGAAGTGCTAGAGTGTGCTAGGTAGTTATGAGGTGTGCTAACATGTGCCAAATAGTGTCAATGCATGCCAAGACATGCCAGCTACTAAGACATGCTAGGATGTGCAAGGTGCCATAGTATGCCAATATGAGTCAAGGAGTTTCAAGGAAAGAAAAGGAAAAACCAAGGTAAAATGCAAGGAAATGAACACATAAGAGGTTAATAAGTCGGGAATTTATCTTTTTCAAAAGGGGCATGCTAGGCACACTCTTAATAGGTTCCAATACATACCAAGTTCCAATGTGTTCAAAGTGCTAATGTATGTCAATGCAATATTATTCCAAGGTGTTCCATGGAATTCCAACACATTGTATGGGAGTGCTATGCTATTCTAGGGCATGCCAACATGTGCTTGGGCATCCTACTCATGGAAAGGTGTTATAGGCACAAATATGTTCTAGGTACAAAGTTGTTCCAAGACATGCGAGGTGCCAAGGAATGTTAATGTGTGCCAAAGCATGTTAAGGTGTGCCGTGAATGTTGAGGAGTGCCAGGTATCTCTCATTAATATAATTGAAAGCGATTTATTATGTATTAAATAATATAGTTCCTACACACACTAGTTGAAAATTTTTTATCTAAAGGGAATTTTCTAGATAATAAACCTAATAGGAATGAATCATGTGTTGACGAATAGGAAAACTATATTCGTATTACTTAAGGTAAATGATACACACTAATTAACTCTTAACAAATTGACTAACTCTAACCACTATGGCCTTGGACACATAATGAAAATCACTCCAAAACAATGGTCTTAAACCATTATCTTTTGAAAAAAATATAGTAATAGGTACATAGTATCATCAAATACTCATTGGAATGATCAATGATGATGAACATTTTTTGACCATCACCAAAACTAACCAAAAAGATCATTGGTGAGGGTCAATAAAAGATCTTCATTAGAAGTGTCACTAAAGAAAGAATTAGTGATGGGCCTTTAGCGACCCTCAACAAAAGTGTCACTAAAGAGAGAATTAGTGACAGGCCTTTAACGACCCTCACCAAAAGTGTCATTGAAAATTGATGTGGTGACAAACCTTAAAGGACCATCACTATATACACTTACAAAAATGAATCTTTAAGGACCATCACCATATGCGACAATGGTGGTGGACCTTAAAGGTTCGTCATAGGCATGACCCTCACCAATGACATTTTTTCTTGTAGTGACATGCCCATCTTCTAGAGGAGCAATCCACACAGATGTGAAAGTCACAACACGAAAGAGAAGATAACACGTACAAAACTCAATGGGTGAATCCGCATGAGTGCGACAGTTGTTATAGAAAGTTTACATGAAAGGTTCTGTCTAATTTCTAAGGACGTAACCAACATGTGCAAGACCATGTTAACAACGTATTCAACACATTTTCATAAATATATGTATTAGAACAGTTGAACGAGTTCAATTTTTTAACGCATGTTAAAGAAACATATTACAAGTGTTCAAGATAAATATTATAAACAATTACAACACGTGTGAAAATGTGATGACCTATTAGCAGGCTTCTGAATTAAGTGAAAGTTCCTTGACACATTGGTACACCATTACGTCATTAACACCATGGGCGGGGCTTTGAAGCCACTGCTCACTCGTCAAAGAATATATTACAGACTCTCAAGGCTATGTGGGAGGAGCCAAGTTGAAAAGTCCTTTGCATGTATGTACAAATGAGGGGTGTTTATAGCCAAAGGTGAAACTGGCCCTTGTGACTATTCGACTTCCCTCATGACCGTTTGACTTCCATGAATTTTCAGATTTTATGACTCTTCATATTACAAGTGGGTCTCTTAGACTTCCCCATTATATTACATTGATAAAAAATATGGCCCCACAATAGTGATGTGGACAACATGACTCATGACAAGACTCGACATGACAGTGATTGTACATTCATGCTGCTACTGGCGTGCATGTCAAGTTGCAGTGTTGCTAGGTGATGGATGTCCTCATGGTGTGTCATAGCTTCAATTCCACATGGCAAGGTGCACAAAGTCTTTAATCGTCATTTTTTTTCGCTTGATGTTGCACTCGCATGTTGCTTCTTGACTATATGTTGCATGCTTGACAGGTTCATCTGTCCGCAAAAATTGTATGTTCATCCATTCGTTCGTCGACGAACTCATCTTCACATGTTCATTCATCCATCCGTCCAAAAACACATCTTTGCATGATGATCTATTTGTGAACACATCTCTTAGCATACATCATTTGGTCATCCATTTGTGAATATTTCCTTTTGCATGTACTCCCCTTGTTCATCCCATCCATCGTCGCACCATGTTTATTCGTGTATCTTTATCTACAGTCACTCATGACAAGACGGCATAAAATCCATAAACCTCCTAGTCTACCATGATGCATGATCATTTCAGATGAAAGTGACCAGGAGAGAAGACAAGGTTATGAAATTGCATGAGCCAAGTTTTGAGCTAGGATGCGAGCTCTGGGTACTACTAGTGAAAGTTACATAGAAATCACTAGGAGATGGTGACGGGCAATCTAGATTGGCAGTGACTGTCCATGGGATCTAGCTCGGCTTGAGGACAAATTTGGGAAAATTTTGGGAGGAGAAGTCTACACTGTAGGAAGGTTGGGCAGAAAAATTATGCACAATTTCTGGAGAGAGTGAGCAGCGGGAGCTTGGAAGCAAAAGCTGTGCAATTCATGGAGGGAGCTGGCAGTGGGCTGCTGGGAGCTGCTAGCGGGAAAAACTACGTCGATGCTAGGAGGCTAACCTACTGACCACCTCCGCGCAGTTTTTGAGTTGAATAGACTACTAGGTAGTAGAGGGCTTGTTCATGAAATCTGTGTAGTGGTGTGGGTGAGCAGCTGGTCGGTTGACTGGTGGGCTGGCTGGAAAAATATGCCATTCTCTGAGGTAGACAAGGATGGGCACTGGGTGTCTGTCTATCATATCTGTGCAATTTCCTCAGTCAACGGAGCGGGCATGGTCTGTATCCTCTGTGCAATTTTTGAGGGGAGTCAGTCCTAGGGGACTGCCTGGTCAAACTCTTCGGTTGGCTAGTAGGAGTGCTGGTTAATCAGCTTGTGAGCAGCACAAATTGAAATGGCTTGCTAGGTACTTCTGTGATGTTATGGGTGACAATCAATCGAGTCGATGACAAGGTGAAGTTTTGGCTATTATATGGTGATCTAGTCGTCAGAACTTCAGGAAAATGATTAAGTGTGTGAGTGAGTGAAAATGTGCATACACGACCCTACAAACACACTCACATGACTGACCGATCGTGAGAGTGACAAGCGTGACGCTTGTGATAGATCATTGAACGACCACAATGACGCTCGTGGGAAAGTGCGTACAACTTCGTGTGTGAGTGCAAAGGATGCTTTCATAGCGAACACAACATGTACACATGAAGCAAAGACCTTATGCACAACTAGAACATGGTTGTGAGTGTGATATAACATTCATCATGCAAAAGACAACAATTGGTCAAACAAGTGAAAAAGAAGCATGGCATGTAGAAGCAACACATAAAGTGGCTTTTCATGTTTGTGCACATGCATGTTACTGAGGACAAGATGATATGATAATGACAATCAGTCCTGAAAACTCAATTAAGAGGTGTACTTCGAAAGATGTTTCATACTTACCATACTTATCCTCAAGATGATCATGCATTTGACAAAGTTTTCATGTAGTGCTGATATTTTTCATTACTTGGTTCCTTGGTCCTTCTCCTCAACTTCTTAGAAGCAATTTCAGCATGTCAGCTTTTCCTGTAGTCACTGAGAGGTAGGTGTGTGCAATTTGAGCGTGGCTACTGCTGGGATGAGGCCCTTGGAGGACCATTTGCACAATTTCTGCATGCAAGGCTGATAAGAAAAATTGGACAATATTGTGTGGCTTTGATGTTCAAATCATTGCTATGGAACAGGGGTCCTGAGAGGACACCTCTACACAATTTCTGAGTGCAATGTTGTTGGACTTCTCTACGCATTTTTGGAGAGTAGTGATGGCTGGGGCCTCTGCGGGCTGCGGGGTTTTCAGCAGGAAAGGGAGGTTGGTGTCTCTAGGCATTGTGGGGTTTTACGAAGTAAGAGAGGAAGCTTGATGGTTGCAAAAACAAAGTGCATAGTTTTAGGAAGCTGGATGAGGCTAGGTTGCTTGGGAAGATGGCCAAGTGTGAGATTACTGAAACATATGCAAACATTCATAGGACTTGAATGAGATCTCACACAGACACGTAGACCATCCAAAATACGTAATGCATATTTTTCTTGATGCAAAAACCTTCATGATGTGAGTGCATGAGATGAGTGTGAAACATGTCTATCTGATTACAGCCACTGATACGCACACAATTCCCTTGAAGCAAGACAACATTCCCTTGCATGACGGATAAAAACCGCTATGCCTGAAAATGACATATGCTACAAAAAGATGAGAACGTGGAAAACCCTTTAGGATCAAGGAGGCAAGCTTGAAATAATCAGCTTACCAACAAATGACCAAGGATGATTGATCACAGTACCAAAGTAGGCTCTGAAATTTACATGCTCACCAAAATTTTGGAGGGTGGTTTTAGCCGCTACAACACTTGGCGACACACTAGTAGAACTCCAGCGTTTCTATTTTGGTTCATTGACAACACAATGCCTTGGTATTTTGCAAAGTATTAAATCAATGTGCGGGTTACTTCAACTTCCCCACTTACCCCATGGACAAACATGGTTCACCTCTTTCCAACTCAGTTAAACAAAACAAAGTTCAACTTGATCACAATGTTTTGAAATCAAGAAGGGTAGTTTGCCTCGTGAGTTGAAGATTTTATGAGTATAAGTTTTCATCTCTAGTTTTTGTCCACTACCATAAGGTCTTGATAGTACCCCAGTAGAGTCACATAGGAACACACGAATTTCTCCACTGCCAATGAGCTTGGTCAGTACCTCGGTGGAGTTGCATGCTTCACCTCACTACGTAGGAAGCTTTTCTCTTCTTTCGCCTTTGTATTTTTAATATGACTGTGCATAGGCACTTATTTATTTTTGGGGCGAAAGAGTGATCTTGACTTATTGAGAGCATAAGGGGTTGTTACTTCAGAGAAGCATGTAAGGCCTTTGACATAGGTTTTCTCATTTAGATTTCCCCTTCTCCGTTTCTACTAATTGGATGAGCTTGAACACACAAACCAGAAAGCTAAGTATAGGCATGGGGCTTCCCAGTGTGGACATAGGTTCATAGTTGGACCAGAAATCCCCTTGCATATGGCTCGTATTTTCCATCAATACTTCATCAGCTGAAGTTTATAACCAAGAACAGAGAAGATGGACACAAGACTGGCCAAGTGCTGCAGAGTCACAAGTCTCTTTAGATCTCAGCCACATACTCATTCAAAATCCAGAACTTAGTAGATGCCAGCACTTATTTCCAAAAAACAAAAATAGTAATGTATCAATCAAACCAAATAAAACAAAAACAAAAATAGCAAGCAGAAGTGAAAAATAAAAATGAGCAACAAGAAAACAAACTAAACCAAGTCGGCAGGAAAACAAACATGTAAACTAGAAAGAAAAGACAATTGAGAAAGAAAACACTACTCCTGCTCCTATGCTAAATAGTCGGGGTTACATGAAATTAAATTTCCAGTGAAGCCACCATAGGCGTGCCCAAATTTCAATCCGAACTATACAAGTGATTAAAATAGATAAAAAATAGTGTGCAATAGAAAATGAAAAAACTTGACAAATTTGCACACGAGAGAAGATCTCGCCTGTGGATGGAAGAATGTGTCACAACCACCCAACACACATTCTTACCTCTTCCGTGACTACCATTTTTCAACAAACCTCGGAGGCCTGTTGCGAGTGTGTTGTTCTGCACCAAGTTTCTTAGTGAGTGTGACGAAGCACTGAAGCTTGTTACCAGCAACACGACTCAACAAGTAAGATTGTTCTAGCCATTAGCGATTGGATCATAAAATTTGTGATGGCCATTTTGAAAGATTCATGATATTTGAGAAGATGGATTCCTGATGCGAGAGAGGGGATCATGATGGGAATCTGATACATATAGATAGATATAGTCATTCTTGTGAGTCATGTCAATACAGTGAGGGCTTACCATAGCCATCAACGCAAGTGGAAGTGCCTCACTTGCTTTACATAAGTCTAAGAATAAAGATGTTACACAGTGAAGATCATACTGTGCAAAGCGACTTCCATTGGATGTAATGTTGGGAAAATGATAAACTGCATGAGAGCCACCGATGATAGAAAAAAAATTAGACTAGTTGGTCGAGACGCCAGATTCCTAGTTTGACATGAACAAAGAAAATTTTTAATCAATCGTACAAACACTCTAAAAGAGGGAACCAAGTTTTTTGTGTGCTAGACATGATAGAACACTAACCTGCAACTGGTGAAAAAGTGCACAGGAATCATGGTCATCACAAAAATGTAGAAAGGATGGCAGCACTGTGAGAGTGTGAAACTAGTTGGGGTGTGGTGAAATGAGAGTAACTTGATTCGTGTGATAGTTTGTGCACTCATCATCACACAGGGAGATGGCTGGCATGATGAGTTGGCAGATTTGACGTGGAGAATTTTCAAAAAGACCAAGGATCTGATTACAAGAGAGAACATTTGATAAGTATGATTCCAGATAAAGAAAGTATTTGAGGTGATCAACTTCACTGTCCCATCATTGCATGGGGGACAAACACTACCAACCTGAATGGGATGTAAGAGAGGTGCATGAAGAAAGACATGCTGTAATGGACTCATGGATTCGATCATTAGCGAAAATATGAAATTTTGAAGTATCACACCCAGAATAGTAAATATTCTTTACATGGGGATCCACGTCAAGTGCAACGATGCAGATAGATGAATTATGCATGAGAAACGAGATCTGATTTGGTTTGATGGGCTTACCAGAGTCGTGAGGTCCTAACATAACCATCAACGGACGTTGAAGTGCCTCGAATCCCTGGCATGTCCAAGAACTTTCCAGAATTGAAAAATTGCATTTTGAGATGTGAACCAAATCATGTATGGCTTGAGGATGGTTGTTGTTATTGATTTCAAAACTGATCTTAGGATGACAGCCATCTCTATCACAGGATTCATCAAAAATTTTAGCAGGCTGACTTGACAAGCTAGCTTCATGCAACACACAAGATGATGATGACTGGGAAGAATCCTGTGTTTTTGAGACTATTTTCATCATGGACAACCTCATTTCCTTGTGTCAATTGAGGAGATAAATCATAATATGAAGAAGCAAGTGAACATGAAGTATCTCTAACACATGTTGATGCGCTGTGAATGATAGGACACACGAGAAAGTGAGGTTCAAAGGAAGCTTTGATATGGATGTTTGCTTTGACTGGTGTGCATTCCATATCTGAGTTAGAGTGTACCTGAGATGAAAGTAGATCATATGATGTGCTTTGGCATTCATCACAACATACGGAAGTGTGGGAGTGATGACAGCCCAAGACTAATGGTTGATTGAAAGAATTGATTGTGCATGATGTTTCACCAAGATTTGTGATCAAGAATTGATCAAGAATGGAAGCTCAATGCTTTGAGAGAAATTGATTTTGTCTTCATGGTCCTGCTCCTCTGCTTGTATGATGAGACTACCTTGCACATGACTGTAACTTGAGCCAATAGCTCAAGAATCAAGAGAGTTCACACAACTAGCTTATGAAGTAGATCGCTCAAGCAAGTCATGATGCAAGGAGTCGTGGCTTGTAGATTATGGAGGATGGCAGAGATGCAGATTAGACTCAAGACTTGGGTTATGAATGGTGATTTCCTCTTGTGGAATCGAGGGATGATTTTTTGCCATAGGCTTTCTTAACCATTCTAGAATTTCCTCCATTGGGGTAGGAGAAAGCCGAGAAAATGGGTTGGGAACATGCTACGCATATTTTTCAGTTTTCAACCGCTGCAAGGGGGTACATGCTGCGCAAATTTCTCAACTTTGAAACCGCTACGAGGGGGGACCCGCTACACATATTTCTTAGCTTTGCAGTCACTGCAAGGAGGCACCCTCTTCGAGACATGAGGTTTCTTGTGATCCGCAAGAGTTGAGGAAGAAGGGAAATCAGGAGGTTCACAATTTTGGGAGACATGAACCAAGCATTTTAGCTCTTGGCTCATGAAGTCAAGGTCCACAAACCATTTAGGAATTTCATGATAGAGGTGAAGCAATCTGGTAGTAAATTCCTCAAGTGATTTTCCATGCTTCTTTCTTAAATGAGATATTTTTTCATATACATCTTGGTGGTCACACTCATTGAAGGATTGATGGACCTCCTTGAGGAATGCGAGAAGGGAATGGACAAAAGCAGGTGGAAGGTATGACACCACTGATTAGCATGACCTTCAAGGGTGAGTAAGAAGAGAATGGAAACAAGCTCATCACTACTAATTTCATGAGATTCGTAGAAATGAATAAAATCATAAATGTGGTCGGTTACAGACGTTTTGTCCTCATCATCAAAATTTAACAAGGACAAGTGATCGAGAAGATCATCGAAGATTGATAGCTAATTAAGGGATAAATGAGAGAAACACCATGGGAGCATGAACTATGTATGATTCATTAGGGAAGAGATTCAACCTAGATGTACATGCTCATCTTGTCATCTAGTGCTCCTTCTAGTGCCAAAATGTTGACGCTATTGGACCTGCCAACATTAGGGTATCTCCTCAGTATGAATTCCCAACTAGAACTCACACCATTTGGTGTAGGATTCCCATCCAATATGATCACCCGGTTGCCATCATCTTAAAGATATGCCTTAGTTATTACTTGTTAGCATGTGAGAGTGGTCTACTTCATCTCCGAATAGAGAGGTTCGTGTGCCTGGTGAGTGCCAGTGTTACTTGTGTCAAGGTTATTTCACCACAGAGAGAGAGAGAGGGTGGGAGTGAGTCTCAAGTTGGATGGGAGGAAGCCCCAACTCTATTAGAAACACACAACACAACAGGACATGTTCAGCTTCTAGAGGAGCAATCTGCATGGATGAGAAAGTCATAATGTACAAGGAAAGATAGCACATACAAGACTTAACGGGTGAATCCTCGTGACTGCGATGGTCATTATAGCAAGTTTAGGTTAAAGGTTATGTATGATGTCTGGGGAGGCAACCAACATGTGTAGGAAAAATTTAACAACTTATACAACACATTTTCATAAATATATGTATTAGAACAACTGAACAAGTTTAATTGTTTAACACAGGTTAAAGCAACATGTATTACAAGTGTTCAAGATATATCTTACAAACAATTACAACACATGTGAAAATGTGTTGGCTTGTTAGTAGGCTTTTGAATTAAGAGAAATTTCCATGACACATTGGTACACCATTACATCACTAACCGCATGGGTGAGGCATTGAAGCCACTGCTTGCTCCTCAAAGTAAAGATTACAGAGTCTCAAGGTTATGTGGGAGGAGCCAAAGTGAAAAGTCCTTTGCATGTACAAATGAGGGGGTATTTATAGCTAAGGCTAAAACTGACCCTTGTGACTATTCGACTTCCCTCATGACCATTTGACTTCCATGAATTTTCAGATTTCATGGCTCTTCAGATTACAAGTGGGTCTCTTGGACTTCCACGTTACATTACATTGATCAAGAATATGGCCCACAATACTAATGTGGACAACATGACTCATGAAAAGACTCAACATGATAGTGTTAGTACATTCGTGTTGCTATTGGCATGCATATCGAGTTGTAGTGTTGATTGAGATGGATGTCCTCATGGTGTGTCATAGCTTCACCTCTACATGGAAAGGTGCGTGGAGTCTTCAATGGTCATTGGGTTTGGTTGATGTTGCATTCACACATTTCTCCTTTCCTAAATATTGGAATTCTTGACAAGTTCATACGTTCATGAAAAATGTATGTTCATTCATCTGTCCGTCCGCGAACACATCTTTGCATGTTCATCCGTCCATCCATCTGTGAACACATATTTGCATGATCGTTCCTTTACAAACACATCTATTACAATGCATCATTTGTTTGTCCATTCATGAACATGTCCTTTTGCATGTACTCCCCTTGTTCATCCCATTCGTCATCACGTTGTGTTTATTTTTGTACCTATATTTGCAGTCAGTCATGATGAGATGACATCAAATCCATAAACCTCCTAGTCTACCATGATGCATGATCATTTTGGATGTAGGTGATGAGGAGAGAAGACAAGGTTACGAAACTATGGAAGATAAGTTTTGAGCTGGGATGCAGGCTCTAGGCACAACTGGTGTAGCTTGCACAGAAATCATTCGTAGATGGTGATGGGCAATCTGGATCAACAATGACTGTCTGTGGTATTTGGCTCAGCTGGAGGAAAAATCTACGCAAATTTTGGGAGTTGCAGTCCTGGCTACAGGAAGGCTGGGCAGACAAAATTTGTGCAATTTCTAGAGGGAGTGGGCAGTGAGAGCTTGGCAGAGAAAACTATGCAATTCTTGGGGGGAGATGGTAGCAGGTTGCTGGGAGTTGTTGGAGGGAAAAACTATGCTGATGCTTAGAGGCTAACTTGCTAACCACCTCTATGCAGTTTCTAAGCTAATCGGATTGCTGGGCTGCAAAGGGCTTGCTCATGAAAGCTGTGTAGTTTTCCTGGTGGGAAGCCAACCAAATGACTAGTGGGATGGCTAGAAAAACTATACAATTCTCTGAGGGATACAGGGACGAGAACTGATTTTTTTTCCATCCTGTCTATGCAATTTCCTCAGTTAGCGGAGCGGGCATGGTCTACAACCTCTGCGCAATTTTTTAGGGGAGTCACTCCTGGGGGACTGGCTAGTCAAACTCTCTGGTTGACCAACAAGATGGTTGATTGATCAACTTGTAGGAAACACAGATTGAAATGGCTTGCTGGGTACTTCTGTGATGTTTTGGGTGACAGTCGGTTGAGTCGATGTTGAGCTAAAGGTCCAACTATTAAAGGGTGATCTAGTCATCAAAACTTCAACAAAACGACTATGTGTGTGAGTGAGTGAAAATGTGAATATGTGACCCTGCAAACACACTCACATGACTTGACAATAAGATGCCTCAAACCATCAAGACACACATGTTCAACATGAATGACCGACGGTGTGAGTGACAAGCGTGACACTTGTAATAGATCATTGAATGAACACAATGACACTCATGTGACAGTGCATACAACTTTGTGTGTGAGCACGAAGGATGCTTTCATATAAAACACAACATGTGCACATGAAGCAAAGACCTTGTGCATGACCAGAACATGGTCGACATAGAAATCAAAATGCAGAAGACAATATTTGGTTGAACAAGTGAAAAAGAAGCACGAGATGTAGAAGCAACACACAAAGTGACTTTTTGCATTTGCGCACATGCACGTTACCAAGGACAGGATGATATGATAATAACAAGTAGTCCTACAACTCAAATAAGAGGTGTACTTCAAAATATGTTCTGTAGTTACCATACTTACCCTCAGGATGATCATGCATTTGACGAGTTTGCATGTGGTCCTGATGTTTTCCATTACTCGGTTCCTTGGTCCTTCTCCTCAACTCCTTGGAAGCGATTTCAGCATGTCACCTTTTTCTGTAGTCACTAAGAGGTAGGTGTGCACAATTTCAGCAAAGAGTGGCTTTTGCTAGGGTGGGGCCCATGGAGGCTTCTTTGCATAATATATGCATGCAAGGACAACAAGACAACATGGAAAATACTGTCCAGTTTGGGGTTCAAAGCACTGTTGTAGGATAGGGGTCCCAGGAGGACACCTTTATGCAATTTCTGAGTGTAGTGCTTCTCGACTTCTCTACACATTTCTAGAGAGAAGTGCTAGCTGGGGCCTCTCCGGGCTATGGTCTACGAGTTTTCAATAGGCAAGGGAGGTTCGTATCTCTGTGCACTGCGAGGTTTGAACAAGCAAGGGAGGAAGCTTGATGGTTGTAAAAAAAAGGCGCATAGTTCTAGGAAGCTGGATGAGGCTAGGTTTCTTGGGAAAATGACTAAGTGTGAGATCATTGAAACATATGCAAACATTGATAGGGCTCGACTCTGATTGCACATGGAAATGTAGATCATCCAAAATATAGAATGCATACTTTGCTTGATGCAACAACCTTCGTGACATGAGTGCTTGAGGTGAGTGTAAAACATGTCTATGTGATGAAAACCACTCATATGCACACAATTCCCTTGAAGAAAGACAACATTCCATTTGCATGATAGATAACAACCGCTATGCCCGAAAATGACATATGCTACAAAAAGATGAGAACATGAAAAACTCTTTAGGATCAAGGATGGGAGCTTTAAATCATCAACTTACCAACAAACAACCAAGGATGATTGATCATAAGATCCAAAGTAGCCTTCGAAATTTGCACGGGAGCCAAAATTTTAGAGGATGGTTGTAGCCGCTACAACAGTTCCATAAGACTAAATTAATAATAATCTTCAATTAGGATTTTTTTTTAGTGTGAAATGGGAGATGTTGCACATTAGTAGTAATTTCAACAAGAAAATCACATTCCCATAAACACGCACAACGTAAGGTTAGTAAGGCCTAAAGACCATAAGGGAGAGGAAGGACTGCTTTCCCATGAAATAAATCTTTACATATGCATATTTCATTACTTTTCAATTTGCAATGGTTATAGTTTGGATTCTAAGAAACATGAAAAATATTAGTTAGGATAATTCTTCTTCAATTGTTGTCTGGGTGGGAGTTTTTTGTTTTAAGTGTAGTAAGGAAATCAGGAGGGATTTCTACTAGATGAAATCAATATTTAGAGATGTGGAATTCTATTAGAATTATGAGTGTAATCTTCATGCCTCAACACACTTATATGTATCATTAATGTATTTTTCATCATGGCTAAGACCATATTTCGATCATTTATTATCATTTGTTATAATAGTAGGGAGAGGATAAGGCTAACCTAGTAAAATATGTACATTTAGGCTCATTAACTCCTAGGAATAACCATTTTTTTGTATAAGTACACTAGAACGAGCATTTTTATTCCATCATATTGTGATATTATATGTCTCCATTATAAAGTATTGTAGGAATTTACAGGTTAAGTTCCTCAGACAGAACACCAAAGGACGCCGCTCACAAACAGATTGCAGATCAATACACCAGTACTTTTGACGTGGTTAAAACCCTCAAAGAGGGAAACAGTCCATGGCTTGAGCCAGCACGACCACTTCAGGCAATTTATTAATAAAAGAATGAAAATTTACATAAGCTTCTCTCATGAACGGTTAACCTACAAATGACCCTCCATGCTCTTTAAATAGAGATCATGGACCAATCGGGTGTTAAGCCACGGATCAAGTGTCGGTAATACCGAGGAGAGAATGAACCGTAAGTTACAAAATGTACATAGTAAAGAAACACACTTTACCTAACTCTATACCTAGCTCTATACTAGACCAAGTTGTACTTAACTATTTCCTATGTGTCGGAATATCCTAACATCACCCCTTAAGAACAACTTGGGATAGGATTGAAGGATTTAAATATATGACACAATAGGAGAAGGAAGGAGGCACTAGAGCCTATCCCCCCTTAGTGAAAACTTCCTGAACTCCAACCATAAATCGATGTTTAGTGAACTTCGCCTCTATGAGAGCCTTTGTAAAGATGTCTGCAACTTGATTATCTGTTGAACAATATTGCACTTCAAGAACATGGTCATGAATGAGTTTTCTGATGAAGTGCATGTGCAGTTCAATGTGCTTGCTACGCTGATGTTGGACTAGATCTTTGCATAGTTGAATGGCACTTTTATTATCACACCAAAGTGTAGTCGGATGCTGCTGTTGAAAGCCAAAATCTGACAGGATCTGACGAAGCCGCAAGGCTTCCTTACTAGCCTCTACGTCACCATGATACTTTGCTTCTGCTGAAGAAAGAGAAATGGCACCTTGTTTCTTGCAAGCCCATGTAATAGGTCCTGAACCAAGAGTGAACACATAACCTGCAGTAGACTTCCGATCATCAGGGTCACCAGCCCAATCGGAATCAGTGAAACCAACCAATAGAGGAGATGCTTCGGCACTGTAATGAATCCCAAATTGAACTGTACCTCGAACATAACGAAGTATTCTTTTAGCTACTTTCTAATGACTTTCACATGGGTTTTCCATAAACCGAGCAACAAGGCCAACAACAAAGGAAAGGTCAGGACGAGTATGGGTTAGATACAAAAGTTTTCCTACAAGTTGACGGTATAAGGTAGGATCAACTTCAGGAGAAGTACAAGTGACTGAAAGTTTGACTCCAGACTGAAAGGCAGAAGGGGCTGGCTGATAGTCTTCCATGTGAAAATGGCATAGAATATCACAGGCATACTTGGATTGGGAAAGGGAAATACCTTCCTTGGATTGCAAGACTTGAAGACCAAGAAAATAATGTAAGTGTCCTAAGTCTGTCATTTCAAACTTCCTTTTAAGGCTAGACTTCACATGGTTTATAAGGTTGGGATCACTACCAGTTAGGATAAGATCATCAACATAAAGAACAAGAATGATAAGAGACTTGCCCACTTTCTTGGTGTAGACAGTATGGTCAGAATGACACCTAGAAAAGCCATTTTCTAAAAGAAAGTTATCCATTTTGGCGTACTAAGCTCAAGAAGCTTGCTTGAGACCATAAAGGGATTTCTTAAGCCGACATACAAGGCTGGAGTCTATTTGTATAAAGCCAATAGGTTGTTCCATATAGATTTCTTCATGCAAGTCCCCATGCAAGAAGGTGGATTTAACATCCATCTGATGGACTTCCCATTTGAAAGAGGTAGCAAGGGAAAGAACAAGGCGGATAGAGTTCATTTTGGCAATAGGGGAGAAGGTTTCAGTATAGTCAATGCCTTTAACTTGTGAAAAACCCTTAGCAACAAGACGAGCTTTATGTTTATCAACTTTCCCATCTAGTCCATACTTGGTTCTGTAAACCCATTTGCACCTAACAAGTTTTCATCCCTTTGGTAGAGGAACAAGATCCCATGTATCACTTGCCAATAATGAATTATATTCTTCATTCATAGCTGCTTCCCAATCTGGATGGCCTGAAGCTTCTGCAAAGGTGTCAGGATCATAATTCACTGAAGCTTGAGCCAGTAAAGAAGAGGCTCTCTCGAACTGAGAACGTGTACGTCGCTGATCTGTAGGTTCACCGGGAAGATCACCTGCTGCATCCCGAGTAGCACGGACCCATTTTGGAAGCTGATGAGCTGAAGGAGGATCCTGAGAAGGTGGGGGAGGATTTTCATCCTCTCTTTCATCATATAAAGAAGAAATATTTTCAAAAGTAGAAGAGATAAGGAGAGGTGGCACATCCGCCGAACTAGGCTCGCAAGCTGATATATTTTCAGCAAACTTTACATCTCTTCTAATGATAACATTTTTGGACTTAAGTGGAATAAGTCTATATCCTTTGACATCTTCAGAATATCCAACAAAAATACATTTTTCACTCTTAGGTTCTAAAGCTTTATGTTTCTCATCAAGAATATGGGCCCATGCTTCACTTCCAAAAACATGAAAGTGACTTACATCTGGCTTGATTGAGCTCCATGCTTCTTCTGGAGTGATATTCTTTAAAACCTTAGTAGGAGTGCGATTTATTATGTAATTTGCACAGTTAATTGCTTCTGCCCAATAATTAAGACTAAGTCCTTTAGATTGAAGCATACAATTAGCCATTTCCTTTAAGGTGCGATTCTTCCTTTTAGCTACACCATTTTGTTGTGGAGTATATGGAACAATATGTTGCATTTGAATTCCATTCTCAGTGCAAAAGTTGATGAATGTGTTTTTAACATATTCTCCGCCATTATCAGATCTTAGCTTAAGAATTTGATGTCCAGATTGTTTTTCAACAAAGACCTTAAAGGCCAAGAACATGTTAAATACTTCACTCTTGAGTTTTAAGAAGTATACCCAAGTGCGTCTGGAGAAATCATCAATGAAAGTTAAGAAATACTTCTAGCCAGAGAATGAAGCAACTGGAAGTGGACCACATAAATCACTATGCACGAGCTGTAAAGGGGCTGAGGCGTGCCAAGAGGCACATTTTTCAAAATTGTCCTGATGATGTTTTCCGAGTACACATCCGGAAAAAACAGCATCTCTGCAAGATACCATTGGAAGACCTGTCACCATATTTTATTTACATAGATTCTGAAGAGAGTGATAGTTTAAGTGACCAAATCACTCATGCCAAAGTTTGCTCACTTCATCATTATGAGCAACAAATACTGAGGGAAGATTTGATGACCCAAAGTTGTGAAACTTATACAACCTTGTAGAATCATCAGCAATGCCAGTAGCTAAAATCTATCTAGGATCTCTTAGGTCCTTAATTACAACATCGTGAGGTGAAAATTCAATGATTTTACCTTCACCTGAATGGGTTATCTGATATACAGATAGAAGGTTGCAGGATAAGGTTGGAACACATAATACATCATTAAACTGACCATTGTCTAGATGAACAGTTCCAGTCCCTACAACACTAAGAGATCTATCATCACCAACATATATATTTTTGATGTTACAATCATTTAAATAAGAAAACATGGCTTTGTTTTTAGCCATGTGATAAGAAGCTCCAGAATCAATGAGCCACTCATGAGAATGAGAAGAAGAAGATACATTTAGTGCATAGCCAGACCGAGATGCTTGACAACCACATGCAGAAAGTACCATTCCTGAAGATGAAGTTGAAGTTGAAGATTGCTCCAAATGGATGTTATGCTTCTTCATTGTTGCTTCCAAGGCTTCCATCTTCTTAAAGCATTTGGATTCTAAGTTGTCAGGCCAGGCAGTAACTCTCCAAAGGTAGAAAAACTGATTGGTGTGTTTATTCCATAGGTATGTTATTGTTTTATACATTAGGAGTGATTGTTCAGTTCATCTTCCGATGACTGTTCACATTCCTGATTTATTTATTTTACAAATTCCCCAATCATGAAGATTAGGTGTCAACATTCCCCCCCTTAATCTGAAGGGATGTTGGTGAGTCCAAGCATCATTCTAAATCGTTCAAGCTTTTCCCTTCCAAGTGCTTTGGTGAAGATGTTTGCAATTTGCTCATTTGTGGAACAATGATGGAGATGGATTGTTTTGGCCTCAACATGATGTCGAATCAGATGATATTTAGTATTGATATGCTTTGTTTGATCATGGAACTTTGGATTCTTGGCCAACTTTATTGCAGAGGTGTTATCAATCATGAGTGGAGTTGATTGTACTTTTTTTACCTACAAATCTTCAAGAATTTTGCTGAGCCACACAATTTCTTTCGTTGCTTCAGCTGCTGCCACGTATTCTGCTTCAGTTGTGGAATCTGCTGGAACTGATTGTTTGTGTGATCTCCAGGAGACAGCTCCTGATCCAAGACTCATAGCATATCCTGAAGTAGATACCCCAGTTTCTTTGTCTCCATCGAAGTCTGAATCAGAGTATCCAATCAAGCTGAAGTCATCCACCTGTGTATACTTGATTCCAAGGTCTTGATTTCCCTACAAGTACCTTAGAACTTTTTTTGCAGCAGACCAATGTCCCTCACAAGGCTTTTGCATGAAACTGGAGAGGATTCCAACAGTAAATGAAATGTCTAGTCTGGTAGTAGTGAGGTAGATGAGACTTCCTACAAGCTGTCTATACTTTGTTGCATCCTCAAATTCCTTTCCTTCAATAGATGTGAGCTTTAAGTTTTGTTCCATTGGAGTAGAAAGAGGATTGCACTCTGTCATACCAAATCTATTTAACAAATCTCCAATGTATTTCTTTTGAGAAAGAAATATGGATTTTGGATGTTGGGTTACTTCAATGCCAAGATAGTAATGAACATAGCCGAAATCAATCATTTCAAAACTTTTCCCTAATTCCTTCTTTATGGATGCAATGTAGCTTTCATTGTTCCCTGTCATTAAAAGATCATCTACATATACCACAAGATACACAACTATTTTGCCAACTTTATTGACAAATAAAGTTGCATCATCAAGATCAAAATGATTGAAGTTGAGTTTCAGAAGATGCTCAGTTAGTTTTTCATACCAGGCTCGCGGTGCCTGTTTGAGGCCATACAAGGACTTCACAAGTTTGCATACTTTATGTTCATGTCCTTTCACAGCAAATCCTTCAGGTTGGGACATAAAAACATTCTCTTTTAGATCTCCATTCAAGAATGTGGTTTTTACATCCATCTGATGGACTTTCCAACCGTTCTGAGCAGCTAGTGCAAAGAGTGTCCGGATGGTGGCCCATTTTGCTGTGGGGGCAAAAGTTTCCTCATAATCGACCCCTTCCTTCTTTGCAAAGCCTTTTGCCACAAGCCTAGCTTTGTGCTTGTCAAGTGAGCCATCAGCTTTGTACTTGTTCTTGTAGACCCACTTGCAGCCAATTGGTTTGGTTCCAAATGCAGGATCAACCAGCTTCCAAATGCAATTCTTTATGAGAGCATCATACTCCTTTTGCATCGCTTCTTTCCATTCATCATGAGAAGCAGCTTCTTTGAAGGAAGTTGGTTCAAAATCTGTAGACAATTTCAATTCACAATCATAAGTAACATCCATATCAACAGGTGAATTAGAGTCATCTACATCACCTCCATTTTGTCGGTTTGAATTTCTGGTTCCTGTTTTTCCAATTTCATCAGGATGAACACTTTCAAGTGTCTTTGTCAGCCACTTTGGGGGACCTTTCTGAGATGGTCCAGGCTACTCTGCTGATTGAGTTGGGACTGAATCAAGATTGAGTCTCCCAATTCTATCAATTACATCACTTAAAGCATCATCCGTTGTTGGAGTTTCATGCAGGGGAGATTGTTCTTCAAAAGAAGATTCCACATGTTGATCTAGTATAGGAATCCCCCCTTCAAGATGTGGAATCTGATTATCAAATTCTTGAAATGATTTCATTTTTCCGAATCTGTCCAAGCAATCAAGTTGCCACTCAACAACATTGTCAGATTTGGATGATTCAAGAAAAATGACATCTCTAGATACAACAAACTTTTTATTTACTTCATCATAGAGGCCGTATGCTTTAGATGTGTTTGAATACCCTAGGAAGATACACTTACGACTTCTAGCACCAAGTTTGTTTCTATGTACCTTTGGTATCAAAGCATAACAGGTGGAACCAAAGATCCTAAGATGTTTTACCGAAGGAACATGTCCATACCACAATTCATAAGGAGTCTTGTTTCTTATAGCATTAGATGGAAATCTATTCTTTATATATGCAGCACATAGAACAGCAACATTATCTTTAGATTTTTGAAGAAAAGCATGGATCGTACCATATTCAAAATTGTTCTATTCATTCTTTCTGCTACACCATTCTGTTGGGGATTATAAGGTACAATTGTTTGATGTTTGATCCCATGGTTGCGAAGATAGTTTTCAAATTCATTTGATGTATATTATTTTTCATTATCAGTGCGAATAGACCCAATATGAGATTGTGCATCATTTTCAATCCATTTATGAAAATTCTTGAATGTTTGAAAAGCATCAGATTTGTTCTTCAATAAATAAACCCAACACATTCTGGTGTAATCATCAATAAATGTCATGATATATTTATTTCCATTTGCAAAAGGAACAGGCATTGGACCACATAAATCTGAATGAATGAGTTCAAGCTTCCTATGTGCTCTTGAATGTGAATCATGAAAATACTGTTTGCTATGCTTTCCTAGAATGCAAGCATCACATTGCTTATGTTTCCTAGGAATCATAGGCAAACCAGCAACACCATTTTTCTTCAATAAGCGGAGACTGTCATAGTTTAAATGTCGAAATCTAGCATGCCATAATAAACTTGATGGAAGTGTACCTTCTTCATGATGAGAAATATATGAGAAATGTTGTGCATGAGCAGAGGTTCCTTGCAGTTTGAGAAGTCTTTCTTCTTCTATTCCCCTCATGACAAGTGAGTGGTCAGATGCTTTTCTTACCTCAAGCTTGCCATCAAACATATGAATGGAGTGACCTTGCTGGCAGATGTGGACCAAGGACAACAAGTTTCTCTTGAGCTGTGGGAGATATAGAACATGATCCAGAAGAAAGTCTGGAAGACCAAGTAGTTTAAGCCTGATTGTGCCAAGCCCTGATGGCTTGATTTTTGACTGATCTGCAAAGTATACCGCTCCATCAACATTGTCAGTGAAATCTTAAAAAAAAAAAATTCTATGAGTCATGTGACAGGTTGCTCCTGAATCAAGCAACCAATCATTTTTCGAAGAAGCAAGTGAAGCATTAAACAAATCTTCATTTGCTCCAATGTTACATTGTGCCTCAATATAGTGAGCAGATTCAGGTGCTTTACCTTTATCTGTATCATCATTTTTACCTTTCTGCTGGTTTCTTTTTTGCTCAATTTTGTCCCATGGTAGCTTGCATGTAGAAGCATCATGTGATCCATTTCGTTTGCAGCGAATGCAATGCAGATCTGCCTTTTCTCCTTGAGAATGTCTGCCCCCCCTACCTCTGAAGTATCTTCCTCTTCCTCTTCGTCCACCTCTTCCTCTTGTAGAATCTTGAGCAGGATGCTTTTCTTTATGAGCAAGGCACACAGTCTCTTCAGAAGATTCAGGAGCTGTCTTCTTTCCAAAGGCTTTTTATCTTTCAGCAAAATTTTTCACAAGAGAGTCAAAGGTTATATCTTTAAGATTTCCATTTGCTTGTAAAGACTCAAGATAATTGGAGTAGGTAGGATAGAGTGCCTTGAGAAAAGCAATAAGAGGGATATCCAGCTCAACCTTAGTGGATTTAATATCATGCATTATAGACTTTACTTCAGATGCAAGAGCAAGAGGATCATTATTTTTCAGTTCAAGAGTGAAGAGTTTAATCATGAGCTGAACAACTTTAAGTGCAGAATGTAAGTCATAGAGTTCTTTCAGCTTTTGTAAAGCTTCAAAGGTAGTTGAATATGATGAAATATGGCGACTTACTTCTTCATTTACAGATGCTACGATTAATGCATAGGCTTTGTTGTTCTTGTTTTCCCAAATGACGAGCTCTTTTTCTGATGTAGGCTGCACTGGGTCATTTTCTCCTTCTCCGACACACACTCCCTTCCACAACTCATTGAAGATGAGGGTGTGTTTTATCATCCGGGACCATTCAGGGTACTTCTCCTTGCCAGTGAGAACTATTCCTACCATAGAGATGATTGAATGCATTCTGTAAAAAAACCTTCTGCTGATAGAAAAAAATACTTCTGCTGATATACAGTGAAATTGTACTCAAAAGGGCAAAAAATTTCAAATACTTTTATGTACTGTTTCTTCAAATCCCTTCAAGGATCCTCATATAATATATCCACCATATTCCATATGTACAGGCTATTTTAATGCAGTCATGATCCATTCATGAGACAACCTCCCTTTATCAGATAAATTCATGATCCACCAAGAAGGTCAATGTTATCAGCTATATTATAAACAGCTAGATGTTTCCAACTAGAACCAAAGAGCTGGGATGCAGAGGTTGATCTACGTATTTAAATTAAACTAGCCATTATAAAATATATATGAAGAAATCAACTTGCTGGTTTTTCTTCTAAGAGTATAGCAGCAGTAGTTCCATGGCTTTAATGTGAAATGCAGGTAGATATATACATCAGGAACAATATACAATAACTAACAGACTTATATGAGACACAATACGCAGCTAGTCAAAGCTGTAATGCTTATCAACTACTTCATAACACAACCAAATCTGCGAGTCCAATCTCAACATAGTCATTGTAGCCATCTGGATATACCTTCACTCTTCCCTCCAACAGATAACATGTTTCAGTTGCAGTATAGGTCCAAGGAAACTTACACAAACACCCAGGCGAACAGCGTCCAAGGCGAACAGCGTCCAAGGCATATACTATGTCAGGTAGCTTTAATTCAAAAGGGTTACTAATGCAAACGCATTCACACATCAAAACGATAATACCAAACCATTATTTTAATCTTATTCTGATCTCGCAATCTGCTATCAGCGGCCACAGATCTGTCTGATTGAATATATTTATCAAGAAGTCGTGAACAAAAACAAGATACGAGTTGGCATCATTTATTTATGCTATCAGTTGAATATCTGATTGTGGGAGCGTGTAGAGGGCTAATACATAGCCGACCAACCTCCATCATTGGCGATAGAATTCAATGGAATGAACAGATGAGTTTCAGTCAGAAGCTCAACACGCCTCTCCTCTGACCATACCACTTGCCCATCTGCACTCAAACGTTAATACAAACACACAGTAGTGCTCTTTCTCAGCTCCATTCAAATGTTCAAATTTGGTGACAACGAAATTCGAAAAACGGAATGCAGTGCAAAAAAAACTGATAAAACTTGTCGTTAAAAAGCTATCCCTGCTTGTTTATGAAAATTTTATGAGACGTTGTGTATTCTGGACCTTAGCATACAATGTTTTGTGGCCGACTCATGTCAGGCTTATACATCATTCCAAATCTCTGTTCACGTAGAATGCAACACAGTGGACGCTCAACGTATCTCTCAATTGATAGTTGGAGGCAGAGCAGCGCTCAGGACAGAGCAACGCTTAGGACAGAGCAACACTCAGGACAGAGTAATCAGGTGAATGCAATGCAATGGAGGTAGAGCATTTCAGGACAGAGGCAGTGGCAGAGATAAGGGAGTTACAACAATTTTTAGAACTGGCTCTGATACCATGTCAGGCCAGGCAGTAACTCTCCAAAGGCAAAAAAACTGATTGGTGTGTTTATTCCATAGGTATGTTATTGTTTTATACATTAGGAGTGATTGTTCAGTTCATCTTCTAATGACTGTTCACATTCCTGATTTATTTATTTTACAAATTCCCCAATCATGAAGATTAGGTGTCAACATAAGTGGCCATCTCGATTACAAAAGTTGCAATGTCTATCAGTCTTCTTCCATTTGTTTTTATTTGTCTTATCATTTTGTTGAAATGATTTTTCATTTTGAGGCGGAAATGGCTTAGGACCCTTGTTTGGTTTGGGACCATTCCTTTTAGGATACGACTTCTTAGGATTCTTTGAATTTGGTTGCTGCTGGGTGGCTAACGCTTTCTTAGAAGAGTTTCCAAGATGAAGAAGACCAAGGTGTAAGAGATTTTCTTGTTCTCTTATTAAAGAATCACAAAAGGAATCAAAGGAAGGGGACTTGTAGGCTTGTCCTTGAGAAATGAAGGCTTCTCTTGTAGAATGGAAGGTGGAAACAAACACAGAATAGGCTGGTCCCAACTTAGTAAGAATGGAGTAGATAAGGCTACTATCTTCTTTCTTAACCTTAACACCTTCCAAGAGAAGTCTAAGGGTCTTGAACTTGGACAAAAAATCTTCAATGCAAGAAAAATTATTGGGGTCCAATGTAAGCAATTCATTTTCAAGTTGATGGGCTTTAAGTTCATTTTTAATTCCAAAGATTTTAGTAATATGTTTCATTGCTTCATCAGGAGTATCAAGTTCTGCAATATGGAATCTAAGATCTGGAGAAATAGACATCCCTATCAAACCACGTGCTTGGTCTTGCCTATTTTCCCATTTAGCTGCCTTGTCTTCATCTTTCGGTTTGGTCTCTTGGCCTGTGGCTATTCTGTAAAGACCTTTACTTCTAAGTAAATCCACAATGTAGTACCACCATTGGAAGTAGTTAGTGCTGTCAAGAATAACTTGGCATGGACTTTCCATTTTCAAAAAAACTGAAGCTATAGATGCTGAAACTAAGTGCTTCAATGGAAATATCTCAAAAAATTAGGCTGTTTAAAAAAAAACGGTTTTGAAAACGGCTTCCGGATGAAGAAGTTATGGCTTTTTGAAGAAAATTTGATGAAGTCGCCGACGAAGTGCGGGAATGTGTGGAAATGAAAAATCTGGCCCCACAAAATGGAGACTTGAACCCAAGACCTCTACTCTCATAAATTAGCTTTGCACCAAGTGAGCTATACAAAACGTTTGAGAGAGTGAGAGAGAGAGAGAGAGGGGTTGATGCTTTGGGTTGTGTGCTTGCTTTGAGAAAGCTCTTTTTCCCTACAAAACAAAAAACACAAAAGCAAACATGGACATACAAAAAAAAATGAACCTTGTGGCTCGAAGTTAGCTTTAGCCAAAAACTAAATATTTTCCTCAATGTTTTTGATTTTCCGAGATCACACTAAGGCGCAGCAGAAAAGAGCATACGCATGAGAAAAATCCTTCCTTTCTGTTTCTGATTTTCCCAGATCGCATAGAGTCGCAGGGCAAAGAGCATACGCAGAAATGAAAGGTATAGATCCGGTAATAAAAAAAATCTAAATAAACCGAAAACTGAAATAAACAGAGAGAAAATAACTGTAAACTGCAAATAAACACTGTATACCTCCAGATCTTAAAAATGACGCAGCTAGGGCTACCAGAAACCTTTTCGCGTGAAACGAAAGGGGTTCCTCACTGGAACAGATGCTCCCAACACAACGGAGTAGTCATCTTAGCCCGAAAGCAGTCAGAAATAGTAGATCTAGGAAACGGTAGTCGGATGCAGTTCTACCGGCTTCATATTTGGATCACCAACGGACACGGCCCTCAAATAGCTCTGATACCATGTAGGACTTTACAGGGTAAGTTCCTCAGACAGAACACCAAAGGACACCGCTCAAAAACAGATCGTATATCAATACACCAGTACATTTGATGTGGTTAAAACCCTCAAAGAGGGAAACAGTCCACGGCCTGAGCCAACACGACACTTCAGGAAATTTATTAATAAAAGAATGAAAATTTACATAAGCTTCTCTCATGAACGGTTAACCTACAAATGACCCTCCATGCTCTTTAAATAGAGATCATGGACCAATCGGGTGTTAAGCCACGGATCAAGTGTCGGTAATACTGAGGAGAGAATGAACCGTCAGATCACTACATATCATGACTGTCATATTGTAAGTTACAAAATGTACATAGTAAAGAAACATACTTTACCTAAATTTATACCTAACTCTATACTATACCAAGTTGTACTTAACTATTTCCTATGTGTTGGAATATCCTAACATCCCCCCTTAAGAACAACTTGGGATAGGATTGAAGGATTTACAAATATGACACAATAGGAGAAGGAAGGAGGCACTAGAGCCTATAAGTATTTTATGCCTAAAGGCACATATCTTCTTGCATCTCTTGTGTAGCACACTTGTGATTGGCCCTCTCTAACACCCTATGGTTATATCTCTTTAGCACACTTTCCCTCATTCATCAGAATTTGTAAATACTTGATGGCATGGCTAGAATTTTTGGTCAAATTATTTCCACACACTCTTATTAGGTTAACCATTGAATGGTTTGAAAACCTTCCTAAGAACTCTATAGATAACTTTGATCAAATATGTGATAAGTTTTTGGGAATGTATTCTCTTAAACCAATCGATGTATTTGAAGTGGTTAGTCTTATATAATTAAAGCAAGGAAAGTGGGAATTTATGATCTATTTCATCCATATATTCTAATTCTTGTTAGCTAGACGTGAGATTGAGTTCTCTCTAGATGAGCTTAGGAACATCTTGGTAGAAGGTATAAGAGAATATTTACAACTAGAATGTACTAATAATAAATGGATAACCTATTAGGATGATATCAATAAGGGTTTGGACTTATAAAATATCAATATTAGACATCATCTAAGAACTTATTATCCTGTTATTATAGCTAGTGAAGTAGCTTCTCTCTTACGTGACCCACAATCAAGATTGCATAAGACAAAAGGAAACAAAAAGGATATAAATGTTGCAGGGGATGGTCTTACCAATTTAGTTCATGAAGTTATTGTTGCCACTTCTTCCACTCATGCTAATCCACCCATAAAAAAACTTTTGAAAAAGAAGGATCAACCATATTCTTCAAAGCCTCTACCTATACAACCATCTACTCAACCTCCCCCAACTCTAATTGAGCCATATCCACCATAACTAGTGGAACAATATTTTGACAAGATTAGAAGGAATCCAATTCTTATTTTCTCTTTCATCCTA
Organism: Pinus tabuliformis; assembly: GCA_031772625.1. NCBI lineage: Eukaryota > Viridiplantae > Streptophyta > Pinopsida > Pinales > Pinaceae > Pinus > Pinus tabuliformis. Next base: position 876,312,865 of record CM062807.1, read on the forward strand.
GAAAGTATTACAATTATGATAAGAGACTAAGGCATTCTATGGAAGAATGTGTTATATACCAAAGAGTGAAGCACTTAAAATAAAAATAGTCACTTCAAAGGAGACTTATCCCCCCTAAAAATTCCCCATTGAAAATCTTCAGTAATTGATTCCCTCAACATCCATCTTCATCTAGTTAGCCTTCAAAACCTTCCACTTCTCCCCAAGAGACTTTTATAGTCAGTTTCCTACTTCTTCCACTCAATCTAGTCGGAAATTCAAGAGCTTGCTTCATTCTTGAATTTATATAGAAGTAGTATAATTTGATGTCAGTGTTACCATAAGAGCTTGAGAAAATGATTAAGTTACATGCTCTCAGCTGGGCTAAAGATATAGTAAACCAAGAAGATCCCACTTGTATACGAAAAGGAAATCAAGACCACTATACTTCTAGCTCGTGATAAGAAACTTATTATATACCTATGGGAATACCTCCCATACAAGGGTATTTCCCCTATTCTTTCTATAATAACAAATTTTTCCGGCTAACATATCTATTATGAAGTTGTTTTGAATTTGTCCCACCTTACGTGACTCTTTAGTAGGGGAAATTTACTTAGCCCTAGGATTTTATACACTTATATTCAATACAATTGAGTCCTCTTAGGTCAACCATGTTGTTACTACCCCTTGATCTCCTTTCTAGGTCAAGCATCTTTGCCTCTCTCCTTGGGAAACCATAGCCATAACTTGTATATTCATTATCTTATGATAATTTCTTCTTTGACCCTCTTAAGGCACCAATTTATGAGGAAATGATCATAGTGGAATACCCTAATTTGTGCATAGAGTGTACTATAGGGCTTTGCTATGTTATGTACTACTTTCTAAACTAGAATTGTAATCTAAATGTGGTGTCACAATATGTATTATTTATCATGCATTATACTAATGTGGACATCAATTTTTTTGTCATAGATGCCATGGACATTATCATCATTTACATAATCATCATCATTCACATCATTATTTTTGTTGATGATGACTGAGACAACAATGATGATAATGATGAGAAAATGATGATAATTTGGATGATAACACCAATGATAATTATTATGATGGTGTAAGTGATAAAATCTAAAAATTGCGAAGATTAGCCAAGGTTATTGGCATCATCAACATGATCATCATTGTCATCGTACTCACCATCGTCTTTATCATCATAATCATAATTCATACCATCGTCATCATCATGATTGTTGACATTGTCATTAGTTTTTCATAATTGTCAATGTCATAATATGTCATCAATGTAGAATATATGATGAGTGTTGGAAAATGGATGTAAAAGTGAACACAATAATGGGGGAAAAATAAACGTAAAATTGTATGAAAAGTGGATGCAAAATAATTATATACAAAACAAGACACAACACCTAACAAAAAAGTGGTTGCAAAAGCATATGAAATAGTTAACGCAAACTTGGAGGAAAAATATGATGCAAACGCAGATGGAAAGGTGGAAGTAAACATGGGTGCAATAGTAGGCATAAAACTTGGCATGAATTATGATGACACAAATGTGGATGCAACAACATATGTATAAATGGGCTCATACTTGGATGCAACAAGGAGACAAACTATGATGCAAAAAGGGATGTAAATGTGGACATAAACATGGCTGCAATAATGGATACAAAATTAGATGAAAAAGTGGATAAATAGAAGTGGATGCAAAAGTAAATGCAAAATGAGATGCAAAACCTAATGTAAAAGTGTATGCAATAGGGAATGCAAAAAAATACACAATATTCAATGCAAACTTGGACAAAAAAGAGGATGAAATATGGATGCAAAAGTGGAAGAAAATGTGGGGTGCAACAATAGGTGCAAGATATGGAACAAATTATAGCACAACAAAAGTGGATGTAACAATAGACACAAAAAAAAGGTGCAAAAAATGGATGCAAACATGGGTGCAATAGGTGAAACAAAATTGGATGTAAAAAATGGATGCAATGGAAGTAGATGCAAAAATAGATGTAATATTTGATGAAAATATTGGATGAAAAAGAGGGTTTGAACATGGATGCAAAATTGGAGGCAAAAGTAGGTACGTCAGTAAGTGCAAAACATGGTGCAAATTGTGGCACAACAAAAGTGGATGTAATGATAGATGCAAAAAAAGAAGCAAACGAATATGCAAACAAAGATGAAAGAATGGATACAAAAGTGGATGTAAACATGGGTGCAAAAGTGGATGCAAAATTGGAAGTAGAAGTGGATGCAACAAAAGTTTATTCAAAAAATAGATGTAGAATGAGACAAAAAACCGAATGCAAATATAGATGCAAAAATGGATACAAATAGGGATGCAAAAATAAATGTAAAAGTTGATGAAAACCTAGATTCAAATGAGGATGCAAACATGGATGCAAAATTAGAAGCAAAAGTGGATGCAAAGGGAGGTGCCAAACTAGGCACAAATTGTGGCGCAACAAAATTGGATGCAATAGTGAACATAATAATAGATGCAAAAGAGGATGTAAATATGGATGAAAAAAAGATGAAAAGTGGACGCAACAAAAGTAGATGCAAAACTAGACACAAAACTCGACGCAAAACTTGGTACAAAGGGGATTCATAAATGGATGCAAAAAATGATTTAAAGATGGATGCAAAAGGGGATGCAAAAAATGATTAAAAATTTTATGCAAGTGTGGGTGAAAAAAGTGGATGCAATAGAGGGTGAAAAAATAGGTGAAACAAAATTTAGTGCCAAACTTGATGCAAAACATGGAATAAAATATAGTGCAAGGGTGGCACAAAATATGGCATAAAACCTGGTAAAAAACCTAGTGAAAAACCTATTGAAATACTTGGTACTAAAATTTGTGTCAGACTTGGTGCAAAATTTGCATCACATTTTGCACCATATTTGAGAAATGGATGCAAATAACACAAAAAATGGGTTCTAGATGCAAAAAATGAAGAAAAAATGCACACTAATCATAAGGTTTTGTTATAAAGCGACACCTTTATCATTGGCTACCAATTCCAACCTTACCGCCACCATGTCCTGGTGAAATGTCTCCTGTTGCTTTAACTTTGTAATCCTTAAGGATTTTTTGGGACTTCCCCTAGGCTTATGCCAACATTTTTTGCCTCTAATCTCAATTCCATTATGGTTGACATCAATGTCAACACACTCACTGCTATTATCCATTTGAGCAATGCCAGCTGTCCAACAATACCCCCCTTTGGCGTTGATGGGAACACCTCATCACTTCTCCACATTGATGTCCAATCCTCATTATTCTTCCACACTTTTCATTGCATAAGCCACCAATGGCTTTGTCTCCTCTACATGGGCCATCACAACTTCTCCAATAATCTTCTCTCCCCATTTGACATCTATGACAAGGGGCTACAAGCTTCTTTTACTCTCCCATGCAATCATTGACTGTCAATGACTGCTAATGTGAATTCTCCTCTGCAAACTTCTATTCAAGGGCTAATAAATTCTACTTCTCTATAAATTATACATATGTGATATGCTCCCCCTAAATATATTCTTCCTCCTTGATAATTCTCCATCTCTAGACACCTTATAGCTATTGGATGAGTACTCGCTCTACTAATTCATCTTTTGTACCAGTTGAAGAGGAAATTGATACTAATTAACATTGCTCATGGTATTGTTGTTGCATGCAAATACCAACCATATAGATTGTGTTCAATTCTCCTGAGTATCTCCATTAATAACTCTTATCCTCGTGAGATCAAGCTACTCCAAATATGGAATGCTTATTAAATAATACCAATTGCCCCAAATATACAAACTGATAAAAAAGAGAGAAAATATCAGACAAACTCTAATAAATATTTCTCAAAAAGAGATACGCATTTGCATAAAAAGGTTCCTCCACATGAACAAAAGACCTTTAGTTGACATAACGACATCAATTCAAAATCCATGGATATGAAAATATTATACCAATTCTATTTCATGGACATAAAACTGTCAGGAAAAATCAAAATCACAACTTAAATGGAATAAGGGTATTTCACCCTAGATGCAAACCTTTCATTTCCTTGACAATATTTCTTCATGAGGATGAAAATTGTGGGCTGCTACTACTTGCTAAAGAAGCTCCCCCTAAGACAATTCTCTCTGATTTCCAGTTGTTTCATCCTTACTTCTACGTGGGGGATTGATCCTATGGGCTTGAATTTTTTGAGAGCTTTTTGTCATTCCACAATTCTACTGCAACTCATCCTCTTCTTCCACAACATAAAATGTTGTGTACTCCCCCTGAAGCCATGTTGGATGCTCTATCCTTTATCTTTCAATTCTGATACATTTGAAATAAATAAATTACTATAATCATCATGGGGAATTGGTCATACCTCTAATCATTAAGATGCACCTCTCTGTTTGTCCTTTCTTAGTTTCCTGCATATGAATTATTCGGTCTCCCTTAATCCATTCTCTTCCTTTATTGAAGAGAAATAAATGTTCTTCTTCACTTGAGTATATTTTCCTCTTTCTTCGTCCAAAACTTCCTTTGCTGAGTCCAAACAGAAGCATTGTCATCTAGCTTCTTCCTTTCCCATGTTTGGGCTATCTCTTGGCTGCACATGGTTGGAAAGAACTTCTCCTACTCCTCTTTCTTCATGCATACCCACTTGTTGCCTTTTTTCTTAGTTTGCAAGAGAATGGTAATTGGGTTATTGTTTCTCCCTTTCCTTACATAAATATTGCACTCATTATAGCTTTCGATTGTAGAAACATTTCTTCCTCCTTTATTTCACAAGTCCTTTTGATACTAGGCATTGAAGAAAAACTCATAATCCTTTGCTCCTTTTTTCCATTTTGTCTTCAAAGCTGAAAACACAATAGTTGCATGCATATGGTGCGAAGTATTTTTTTTCTTCTCATATTTATAGCTTGCTCTCTTGTGCCCAAGATTGATACAATTGTGGCATTTTTCATAGCACGGGAAGGAGGAAAAGGAGTTACTATTCTTGAAATCATTCTTGTCAAGCCTTCTATCACTACCAACATGCTTACTCATGGCCACTTTGTGCATTCTTGGGTTGCTGCTTCCCAACAAATCTCATTTTCTTGCATGCCATATACAGTTTATGGCTTTATGTCCAAAGTTATTGCAAGAAAATAAATACCCATAAATGGGCTTTTGAGCACTAAAGAAACCCTTACCTTGAGGGCTTTGTCTTTGAGTGTGAAAGAACCTATGTTTTTTATTCATGTTCTGCCCATGGTCGCTTGCATTATTGCTTTACATTCCCTCTTGTTGCTACTTGGCTCTCTTATGTCACTCTCAGTGTTGCTTCTTACGATTCTATTGCTACATTTTCTTCTCTTGTTGTTGTTGCTTTCTAACAACCTATTTTCCTTTGTTGTAGTTGGAACATCCAACTACCCTCACTTGTATAACTGACCCTTCAACCTTTTCCTTCTTGGAGCTTGATTCTTCTTTGAAAGTCACACCAGCCTTGATGAGTGGGGATCTCTGCTTAAGAAGAATCTCATTCAAATCTTTTGTTCTCTCCTAAGGATTCTAGTATTTAGACTGTTATCACTCGAAGAAACTCTCCTAGGTTGTAGCTCGGAGATGCCAAGTAACATATAATCTTCAATATTGTTCTCTGAACTATTGGAATAAATGATGGTTTGGATCAAGTTAGATAATCATTTCAGCTCTGTTTTCACTCAATGCATGCATGAACACTCTCAACAATACAAGGCTTTAGACCACAAATGCTAAATAAGTTATAAATTCAATGGATAGATGGAGAATACTGACCATACCAGCAGATTGCATATATAAATATACATCAATGGCTAGCTACAGGCAGCAAAAGAGAATACTGACTGTACTGGCAGATGCATATATGACCACATATGGATGGCTAGTTACAAGCAACAAAGAAGCTTGCAAATCTAATATATCAAAGTAGAGATAAGATGATAGTTATCTAGCCTTAGACAGAAAGAGAACATGAACAAACTGTTCAAGTGCAAGCGTAGAACAACAAAGGGAATGGACATTGAACATATAAGGGCAAAAGAATCTTATATTGCTAGAATGAAGATGAGAAGCTTGAATGAACAGAGGGGGAATAATCTCCGATGGTTTAACCTCTATTACATCTTAGTTTCAACTATTTATAGCTTGTTTATAATGCTCCTGACCTCTCTAGAAGGCTCAATTTCTTAATCTACCTGATATGCATTGTTAACTGATTTGATGCCCTTTAGGCAAGCATGGGATCAAATTTTTCTGCTTCTGACAACAGAGTAACCAATTTTAGATATTTTTGATGGCTTGCTATGTTGTATGGGATTTTTTCTGTGCCAGAGATGCTCCGTAATGTTTGTTGGTGTGGTTGTCATGTTGTCTGAGTTTCCTGAACTTTTTGTTTCGGGCTGCAGCATGTTGTGGCCCTTCTCTTTCCCTTTCCGGGCTCTATTTCCCGGTAAACTGTCTCCTGGGCACTGTTATATGATGAAATGGGTCTTGGGGCCTTTGCATTTCCCTTTAAACTACAAACAGTGACTTTTTTGGTTATATACAACAAAAATGCTACAACATTGATAAATCCCACCCATCACTGTGTTTTGGACTTCAAAAGTCCTAAAATATAGTTTAATTATCCATCAGGTCCACCCTCATTTCCATCGCAAGTCGCATTTGGCCTGGCCTATGTATTTTCCTTCATATTAGAAATATGTCGAAACATTGAAAATTCATGAAAAATGGCCCTGGCAAACTTTAAATATCATATATTCCACTTCCCGGACCCTTTCAGGTCTGGGGCTCATTAAAATCGCACTGGCCAATGCTCCCTTCTTATTTTCGTTATACAATGGAAATACATGAAATATATTAAAAATGGGCCTTCCAGGAATTTGAAAAAATATATATTTTTATGACGAAACCCTCTTGGGTCTAGGCTTTATCGCATCGGTATTGTCCCCCGTTCCCTTTGTATTTCGTTAAAATAACGAAAAAATGCAAAAAAGGTTGAAAAATCTTGGGCACAGATCTCAAAATATATGAATTATCGCATATAATTACGTTGGGTCTGACCTATTGGGGTGCTGACATGTATGCGCATAGGCCCCACCCCTTGAAAGAGTGGCGACGTGATACAATGATGTGATCTGATTGCAATCACTGATCGCTCAATGCTCGGGCCTTATATATATATATATATATATATATATATATATATATATATATATATATATATATATATATATATATATATATATATATATATATATATATATATATATATATATGTATGTATGTATAGATATATAAATATATATATATATATATATATATATATATATATATATATATATATATATATATATATATATATATATAGATATATTATATATATATAGATATATTTATATATATAGTAGCATATGTTCCCTGCTGATGTGACCTGTCGATCCGATCATTGGTGATCACTAATCGACAGTGTCATGCACCTGCCTTTAGACTCTCCCCTCTGCTTGGCCGATTGCAATTAGCCGCCTAGATCTGGGCTGTTGATCGACCAGATCTAACAGTGGCTATTTATTCACTGTTTAAACCTGCATTTGTGGGTTTTGTCATGGTTTTGAAGAATTTTTGCCTCCCGATAGTATATTTCCATCCTTCCAAAGGATCTCCTCTTACACAAATTTTGATTGTTTGATGATCTTTGAGCAAAAATTGAAGATTTCAAGGGAATTAATGGATCCATTAGCATGTTTCTAAGCAAATTTGGAGAGTTTTAGAGCCTATATGGATTAGTTTGTGGGCCTTTTGCCAGCAAAGCTAACACTGGCTCCTTCTAGGGATGAAATCCTCCCTGTGAGGTTTCAAGGATCACAGATCAATGCCTTTCTTGGAAAAACAAATTCAAATCTTCCTTCTAGTGTTCCATTGGGCATGGGGTCTATTTTATAATGAAATAAAAACTGGAAAAACATATTTACAATGACAAGACTTTAAAGCCTTAAATGAAATAAAGTTTCAAGAACCACCCATTTATTGGGCTACCAAAAGTGTCTTCTCCTTCTAGACTATGTAGAATATATGTATTGTTCTACTGAATTTGAGAGATGATAAACGAAAATGTCCATAAGGAGTCAAAATTTCCATGATTACCTTTATTTTCCTTAAATGCATCCCATTTAAGCACCCAATCACCAACTTGGAAATTGTCCACTTTTGCCTTCCCGTAAAAGGTTTCTTTGATTTTGTCCTAATGAGCTTTTGACTTCTCAACTAGCTGCTCTCTGATCTGCTGTAGTTCAACCAGGTTGTTCATTCTTCTTACCATATCATTCTCTTCATCTTGTTCTTCTTGCAAGAACTTAGCCACAGGGATAATGAGCTGGATGGGGCAAACAACATCAATGCCATAAACCAATTTGAATGGAGAATTCCCTATGGACTTTTTGATGGTAACTCTATCAGCCCATAGTGCAAACTTCAGCTTGGAATCCCAGCTCTTTTTGTTATCCTCTAGTAGCCTTTTTATTACCCTTACTAGACTCTTGTTAGATGATTCTGCCAGGCCATTGCCTTGAGGATAATATGAGGCTGAATGCACCACTTGAATGCCCATGGATTCAGTCATGTCCACCAATTCTTTTTCCTTGAAAGTTGTTGCATTATCAGTGACCAGTTTGGTTGGGCAACCAAATCTAGTGAAAATATTCTCATTCAAGAACTTTATGACAACTTGATGATTGACATTCTTAGTGGGTATAACCTTAATCCACTTGGTGAAATAATCAGTGGCTACTAAGATCCATCTATGTTGGCCACTGGAATGTGGGTTGATCTCACCTATAAAGTCCAAGCCCCATTGCTGGAAGGGACCATTGACATGTATTGGCTTCAAGGGCAGAGATTTTAGCTGATGTCTTCCTACAAACCTTTGGCACTTGTCACAAGATTTTACAAAAGAAAACACATCAGAAAATAGATTAGCCCAATAATATCTAGCCCTCAATATTTTTTGAGCTGTGGTTTTTCCAATAATGATGCCCTCCACAGATGCTAGAATGGAACTAGTGTATGACTTCCACAGATTGTTCTTTATCTAGACACCTCAAGAGGATTCTTCATGGGTCTTTCCAATAAAACAGATTTTTATCAATATAGAATTTGGCTGATCTGAGTTTAACGGAATGAGCTTGACTTGAGCTAAGCCATGGAGGGACTTCTATCTTTTGCAAAAAATGAACTATGTTGTAATTCCATTCACATGTGGCTAGATTCTTAGCCAAAGACTGATTCTGCTTTTTCTCTTCTGCTGCTCCCTCTGCCTACTCATAATCTGAATTTAGACCCATTGAATTTATATCTAACAATCTACAATTTTCTTCAGCCATAAGTTTAGCCAAGCCCTGGCCTTTGACAAGCTTAGTGGGCTTTCACCTCTATGTTAAACTCTATGAATTTGGCAATCCATTTAGCCCTCTTCCCATCAATTTTCGGCTGAGTCAAGACATCTTTTACTGAAGCTGAAGGTACATATGCAACTACTTTGGAATGCAAAATGTAAATTCTGAATGCCTTTAAAGATTTTATGAGAGCATAAGCTTGCTTTTCGATAAGGTCATACCTTAGTTCAACATCCCTTAAGGTTTTGCTGAAAAAGGCCACGGGATGCTCTATGCCTTCATCATTTTTCTGCAACAGAACCGCTACAAGTGTATCATGAGAAGCAAAAGAGAAGATACAAAACTCCTTAGTGTAATCCGAGCTGATTAGAGTGGGAGCTTCCATGATGTCTTTCTTGATGGCTTCAAAAGAGCTTCTTGAAGCCTCTGGCCTATGATCCTTTCTTCAGCATGGAAGTGATGTGTTTTACTAATTCTACAAAGTTTAGAATGAACCTCCCTAAAAAATTAATCTTACCCAAGAAGGATTGGATGTCCCTTTTTTACCTTGGGATGGAGAATGCTTGAATGGCTTGAACCCTTGCTGGATCAATCTTCACTCCTTCAGCAGAAACAATATGTCCTAGAAGTTTGCCTTCTTCTAGAGCAAGCTATGACTTCTTTGGGTTCACTGAAATTCCAAACTAACTGCACTTTAGGAAGACCTTCGTCAAGTGTTGTAAATGGTCTTCGTGGCTGCTAGAGAAGACTTTTATGTCATTGAGATAAATAAGGACAAACGTTTCCTTCTCTCCCACAAAAGCTATGCCCATGGCCCTTTGAAAAGTAGCCCCAGCATTCAGCAGTCTGAAAGGCATTTTGGAGTACATGAAAGTGCCCTAACGAGTAGTGAAGGTGGTCTTTTCTTGATCTTTAGGATGTACAAAAATCTTATTATAACCTGAAAATCCATCTAAGAAAGACATGAATCTAGCCCCTGACACTCTTTGTAGCAAGTGTTCCATCTTAGGCAAGGGATAGTTATCTTTTTTAGAGCATTTGTTCAGATTTCTAAAGTCAACATAAAGCCTGATTTCTCCATTTTTCTTTCTCACTACCACAAGGTTAGCTATCCATTTTGAATACCTTAGGGGAACTATAATATTGGCATCCAACAGCTTCTTGATCTCTTTCTCAATCAAAGTCAATAAGAGAGGGCTGATAGGTCTTAACATCTGCTTGAAAGGGGTGGTACTCTTTTCCAGTGGGATCTTATGCTGAATGATGTTCATATCATAGGTTTTGAGATCACTATATTCCGAGGCAAAAATATCAATGAATTTCTTCATGAGGTTGCAATACTCAAAATTTTGGGCAGAAGACAAATGAGTGGACAGATTTATGTATTCTGGATGGGTTGGGCTCCCTATGTTATGTTTACAGACGCCAGACTCATTCTCTATTTTGGCCAGCTTATATGGTACATCATTTTGGTTGAACAACTTCTCTAGAGGCACTAATCCCTTTGGTATATGGTTAGTAGGGAGTTGGACAATGTTTTCTCAGTGAATCTCGTTTTTTAACTTGGAATGGCCGCATTCTTCCTTGGTTTCATTTTCTTGATCGATGCACGTTCCAGCAAATTCCTCCATGACTTGTAAAAACCTACTAATTTCCTGACCGTCTTCAAAAAATCTCCAATATTTGACATTGTCAGCCAGAGATGGTCTGTATTTTACATGAACTTCATATGTCAATTTAGGAGGCAAGGGAGGAATAAACATGCTAGCAGAGAAAGCAAGGGTGTCAGCAAGCTGGTTCTTCATTCTTGGAATATAAGAAATGTTGAAATCATTAAAAGAATCCCTAAGCCTCCATACCTCATCTTTGTATGCTTTCAGCCTTCGATGATTAGCTTGGAAAGTTTTATTAACCTACTGAATGATGAGGCTTGCATCTCCAAACACTTTTAGCCCTCTGATGCCCATTTCTTTACCAGCGTTTAGGGCCAGAATCAAAGCTTCATACTCTGCTATGTTGTTTGTGACCTGAAAGGTTCATTTGAAAGATAAATGAATATATTCCTGTGCTGGGGACACAAGTACTAAACCTACCCCCGTAGCTTCTTTAGAGTGAGCCCCATCGAAGAACATATCCAAAATCTATGGGCCTTCTTCTTCAGCGATTTTGCAAACTGGTTTTTTAAGCTCCGTGGAGGCCAACTGGGATTCTTCAATATGAAGAATAAATGCTCCAAAATTAGTGTCAACAACATATATGGGATGGTTGGTGGGATTCTTTTCATTGCTAATTATATAAGCCAACTATGCCTCTCTGTATAATCTCTTGCTATCACCTCGGAAAACTGGGCCAGTAGCATAAGATAGATCATTTTGTAATGATCCACCTAATCTCTTGATCCAACCTCTAGAAAGTAGCGTGCCAAACATGGGAGGTACATCAGCTGCCAAAATATCCATGATCATGTGGTTCATAGGCAGTTGAGCCAAAGTGATGGCTAGTTCCTTGATTAATCCTAGACATTTCACCTGTCTAGAGTCAAAAGAAAATAGGTCATAATAAGGCTTAGTGATGTCAAGACCCAACTCATCCATGACAACCTTGGGCATCAGATTATGGCTAGCTCCAGTGTTCAAAAGGCAGTTGTGAAGGTTTTTTTCATGAATAGTCAAAGAGACATAGAATGATGGGGAGCTATCTTCACAATTATCAATCATTGGGCTGACAATAATAGCTAGCTTGTCATCTTGCAGATGTACATAGTCAGTGGAGGCTTGGATGGCTTTAGGCTCAAGGGCCTTGAGGATGGATTTTTTGAAGGACTCATTCTTCACTAGTTCAATCAGAGGCATAGGTATTCTTAGGTTCTGAATTTCTAGTTGAAAACTAAAAGGAGAAGGAGACTTGTCAAGGCCTCTTACCTCATGCATTGGGGCTTTAAGGATGATGGGATCAACTGCCAGTTATTTTGTCTTATTTTCTTGCTATACTGTAGCGACAACAGCTCTTTGAACAGGAGTTTCTTTGGCATTATTTATCTTTGACCTCAAATTATATCTTTACTGATCTACAGTTTGTAAAATAGCTTCATCATCCCATTCTTAGCTAATCTGGTCATTGCATAATGACTTTTCATGGGCAGCTAAGGTAAAAAAGGAAGCATTTCCTTTGTCTTACAGACAATGGATCTCATCATCTTCCTCAAACTGCTCTTCTTCGATGACTGCATTTTGAAAAGGAGCCTTCACCCTTTGGTCTTCATTAGCATCTTTGTTTCTTTGCAAAATTTGCAACTACTCATTTGATCTTCTATATGGATTTGGATTTGGATTTCTAGGAGAAAATTTATTGGGCACTCTTCCTTTTTTCGAGTGCTAATCAAGCTTCAATTTAGAAATTTCAGAGGCTAATGACTCGATCATTTTGGTCATTTTGTCTATCTTAGGATCAGAAGATGATGAAGACTCGCCCCTCTGTCTTCTTCTATCAACATTTCCCTTGATCTTCTCTACAGCCATGACGTTTGATTCCACTTCCAAAGCTACATCCTCCATGTCAGCCAAAGTAGCACATCACCTCTTTCTCAACAGTAGGCAAAAGTTAGAATCAGAAGAACTGGCATAGGTGAGTTTAGCAGAGGTAGTAGTGGATTTTACTTCAGTTGGTATCTTGCTGTACATACGGTTAAACATATTATTAAAATTAGACAGGAGCTCACCATTTTCCCTCTTTAAGTTCCCAAACTTAGTGTGGTATTAGAGGAGATCCTTCTTATCCCCCTAATGCTTTAGGAATGCATCATCTAAATCTTCAATATTTGCTATAGATCTTGGGGTTAGTTCTCTAAACCATTTTCTAGCCTCTCCATCTAGGCTTTCGACAAAGACTCTCATCCACACATCATCTTCACTAATGTCTAGACTATCAGCATAGCTATAGAATGACTTAAGATGTTCTTCAGTAGTAACATCTTCAATCCCAGTAAACTTAGGCCTATATTTTTTATATTCTCCAGTAGGCATGCCATTCAAAGGAGTGGGCAGTATTAGAGGTCCATACCTAGTAGCAATTATTCTTTCCATTTTGGTAGGTGCTTGTGGACCTGCCATAGCTGTGGTGGCTAAAAGAGTACTAGCAGTCTGAATGATAGAGGGCTAGGGAGTGACTGACAAGAGTAAACGAGTATGATGGATGGGAGGTGAGGTTTCCTTTGGGCTTAAAGGAAAAGGAGAACCTAAAGAATAAGGAGCTTTATGAATCTATGAGAGTTCTCCTCACTGCTAGTATTAGATGTTATACTCTCAACATGCATTTGTTTTATTACAAGCCTTTCTTGAAGAGACATAGAAGATTGTTTAGGTTTACCTGATCTTGATGCTCCTTTCTGTGATACCTTTCTTTCTTTGATGATTTTTCAAGGTCAGGTATTGTGTCAGCTTGTAGCTTTTGCTGATTTCTCTTAGTATGCCTCACAAACTGAGCCAAAAGTATGAAGTGGAGTCACCAAGAGGTTCCACCTCTAGTAGTGTCGCCAGATAGATGACTACAACCAAAAATGTGCCTAGACATTGTCTATCATCAAAGCTGGATCTATGTCGTTTCCCAGGGAAGCTGAGCTTCAGTTTCTTGTCCCCGACAATGGTACCAATTATGCTATCACTCCAACAAACTCTCCTAGGTTGTAGCTCAGAGATGCCTGGTAACATATAATCTTCAATATTGTTCTCTAAACTATTGGAATAAATGATGGTTTGGATCAAGTTAGATAACCATTTCAGCTCTGTTTTCACTCAATGCATGCATGAACACTCTCACCAATATAAGGATTTAGACCACTAATGCTCAATAAGTTATAAATTCAATGGATAGATGGAGAATACTGACTATACCATCAGATTGCATATATAAACATAGATCAATAGCTAGCTACAAGCAGCAAAAGTGAATACTGACTGTACTAGAATATGCATATATGACCACATATGGATGGCTAGTTACAGGCAACAAAGAAGCTTGCAAATCTAATATATCAAAGCAAAGAGAAGATGACAATTATCTGGCCTTAGACACAAAGAGAACATGAACAAATTATTCAAGTGCAAGCATAGAACAACAAAGAGAACAGACTTTGAACATATAATGGCAAAAGAAGCTTATATTGCTAGAATGAAGATGAGAAGAATGAATGAACAAAGGAGGAATAATCTCCAAAGGTTGAACCTCTATTACATCTTAGTTTCAACTATTTATAGTCTGTTTACAATTCTCCTGAGCTCTCTAGAAGGCTTGGAGTCTTAATCTACCTGATATGCATTGTCAACTGATTTGCTGCCCTCTAGGCAAGCATGGGATTGGATTTTATACTTCTAATAGTAGAGTAATCGATTTCAAATATTTTTGATGGCTTGCTGCACTATCTGGGAGTTTTTCTGTGCCAGAGATGCTCCATAACATTTGTTGGTGTGGTTATTATGTTGTTTGAGCTCCTTGAAATTTTTGTTTCAGACTGCATCGTGTTGTGGCCCTTCTCTTTCCCTTTACGGGCTTTGTTTCCCGGCAAACTATCTCCTAGGCGCTATTATATGATGAAATGGGTCTTGGGGCCTTTGCGTTTCCCTTTAAACTACAGATAGTGACTATTTTAGTTGTATATGGTGAAAATGTTGCAAAACTGCTAAATCTCACCCATCACTGTGTGTTTTGGAATTCAAAAATCCTAAAATATAGTTTAATTATCCATCAGGTCTGCGCTCGTTTCCATCGCAAGTCACGTTTGCCTTGGCCTGTGTATTTTCCCTCATATTAGAAATATGTCGAAACATTGAAATTTCATGAAAAACAGCCTTGGCAGACTTTAAATATCATATATTCCACTTCTCGAACCCTTTCGGGTCCCGGGGTCATCGCAATCGCACTGGCCAATGTGCCCTTTGTATTTTCATTATACAACAGAAATACAAGAAATATATTAAAAATGGGCCTTCCACGGATTTGAAAATATATGTTTTTTATCCTGAAACCCTCTCAGGTCTAGGCTTTATTGGATCAGCACTATCCCCTGTTCCCTTTGTTTTTCGTTAAAATAACGAAAAATTGCAAAAAACTTTGAAAAATCTTAGGCGCAGATCTCAAAATATATGAATTATCACATATAATTACGTTCGGTCTAGCCTATTGGGTTGCACACATGTATGTGCATAGGCCCCACCCCTTGGTACAGTGCCGATGAGATACAGCGATGCGATCCAATCGCAATCGTTGATTGCTCAATGCTCAGACCATATATCTATATATATATATATATATATATATATATATATATATATCTATGTATATATGTATATATATATATATATATATATATATATATCTATGTATATATGTATATATGTATATATATATATATATATATATATACATATATATATACATATATATACATAGATATATATATATATATATATATATATATATATATATATATATATATATATATAACATAGCATATGTTCCCTGCCAATGCAACCCACTGATCCGATCATGGGCGATCGCTGATTGGCGGTGTCATGCACCTGCCTTAGACTGTCCCCTCTGTTCGGTCGATTGCTATGAGCAGCCTAGATCTGGGTTGTTCATTGGCCAGATCTGATAGTGGTTTTTCATTCACTGTTTAAGCCTGTGTTTGTGGGTTTTTTCATGGTTTTGAAGCACTTTTGCCTCCCGATAGTGTATTTCCGCCCTTCTTAGGGCTCTCCTCTTCTACGGATTTTGATCATTTGATGATCTTTGAGCAAAAATTGAAGATTTCAAGGGCATTAATGGATCCATTGGCATGTTTTTAATCAAATTTGGAGACTGTTAGAACCTATATGGATCAATTTGTGGGCCTTTTGCTAGCAAAGATAACATAGACAACTCTTTATTTGAATTTTCTAAGTCTTGTCTCGATGAGACTACTTTGACAAGTTGTAGTCTTTCACAGTGAGCTTCTCTTTCCTTTAATTGATTGGTAAACACCCCATTCAACTCACTAGCCTCTTCATGTAGAGCATTAACATTGACTATTATTTTGCTCAACTTGTTATTCTCAAGCTCATATTCCTGCAACTGCTCATTTTGCTTGAGATTTGCTTATGATAGCTCCTTGATCTTTTTTAGAGTAGAGGTCAGCTTCTTCACAAAATAGAGCATTTCTTCTAGATCCTTTTATTTTCTATCAGAAGTGCTCATTGAGCCACCATAGAGATCTAAATCTATCTATATATCCATGAAATCTTCCATAGGTCTGAGGAGTATTCCATATTTATCACTTCTAGTGATACCCCAATTCTCTTCATGGGATATACTTTCTTATTCTTCAAGGGATCACTGATTTTCCATTGCTACTAAGGTGGGTCTCTCTTCACAACAACTAGATGTATGACTGCCTCCATCTTCAAAAGAAGAATATGTTACATCTAGTGGTTAAATGTCCTATCTATTTATATTTACCATAGAGAAATAGCTTACCTTCTAAGCAGCCTAGACTCTCTTCTAATTATTCATCATCATCTCGAGAGTAATGAGAAACAACTTGAGAATTAAGAGGAAAATCTTCAATATTCTCAACATCTCTTTTCTAAGATGCTTCCTTTGACTTCTTTCTTCTCTTATTCTCATTATCACCAACAAATAATTCCGCGTGTTCTGGTTCATTGCTTGAGCAACAAGGTTCATCAACCTCCTTTGTTGTTTTGTGGATTTCTCCTTGATGTAGACATCGTAATCTATCCAACATTTCCTTTGCTAACTGTCAATGCCTAACTTTATCAACATCTAGCTTAGACAACCCTTTCATGATGATTTCCTTAGCTTCTTTACTAAACTCATTATTCTCTCCATATATCACAGACGACCAAATGTCTTATTTGATTACCATCAAATAGGCTTCCATTCTAATATTCCAGAGCTAATAGTCTGAGCCATTTAAAAACGGAACTCCTTATGGTGTAAGCCAAGTTTGATTAGGCATTGTCTCCTTTTGATCTACCTTCAAGCGATTAAGTTGTTATTGAAGGAACTTGGATTTGATACCAATTGTTGGAAGCAATGTTAATAATGAGAGGGTGGGAGAGGAGTGAATCAATATTAAGGTTAATTTAAATTTTTTCTTCCTATTTATATTTAACATTCACTCTTGGAAACCATCCATACTAACATCGACAACATGCAACATAGCATCAATACATAAATACATACACCATGAGCAACATACACATGAACACCAAGGTTTAACGTGGAAACCCATCCATGAGAAAAACCACCAAAGCTTGTTTGTTCTAATAAAATCACCTTATCTATTATATCAAAATTTTTTTGTGAGCCACCACTCACAGGAAGCAACAACTCCCTTTCCATTTCTTCTCCTTTCCAACTGAGGCATAGTTCTCTTCATCATCATTCTTACATGAGGATCCATCTCTAGTGTTTTAAAGAATCTCTTCTTGCACCAAGTCGGACCACAAACACTCCCACTCTAGTAGCCTTTCCCTCCCATTTATTGAGTCTTGGTAGCTATGCTAGCTCTTGGGAAGGCATAAAAGTGCTAGGCCCACTAGATCATCTTTAGCGACTATCACACCAACACTTCCAAGCTCATCCCAACATTGGGTGAACTTGGTTAAATACTTTGGTATTGTGTCACCCTTCTCGATCTTGATTTTTTTGAGTTTTTCCTTCAGTTCCAACCTCCTCTGGTAATTTTTGTTTTGAAATAGGCCTATCAATGCCTTTCACATTGCATATGGAATCTGCATACTGTGGAGGTTCAAGACAATATGATCTCAAACTACTTCTAAGATAATCCTTCTCGCCTTTGCGACACATTTTCTCCACTCTGCTAGATCTTGAGCATCAACTGGCTTAAGAATATCTTTGTTTATGAATTTCTTAAGCCCACTGTCTTGCAACATTGCCTCCATCCTGTCCTTCCAAGCAATATAGTTCAAACTACCCTCAAGGGCATATTCAAGTCTCAATCCATAGAATGAAATTCTCCTCTTCTATAGTGATTTTTGCTTCGATACCATGTAGAAATTCCTTGTAGATTCAAACTGCTAATTGTAATTTACTAAAACAATAGACTTGAATCTACTCTACTCATCAGCATAAAAAATTAAACGATCGCAAAATCATGAAGTATACAAGAGAAAGAATTCAATCAACACAGTACATAATGATTTCCTGGGGAAAATCTCAACTAAAATCCCCTGCTATTTGTATATTACATTAGTCAGCAAATATGAGAAAATTACAATGCTTTGCTCTATAGAATTCCTTGTAGATTAAAACTACTAATTGTAATATGCTAAAATAATTGACTTGAATGTACTCTACTCACCAGTAGAAACAAGTAAACTATTGATGAAATCATGAAGCATGCAAGAGAAAGAATTCTATCACACATAAAACAATGATTTATTGGGGAAATCCATTGCTAAAAACCCCTGTATAATGCATTAGCAAAAAAGTTAGAGAATATTGCAATGCTTTGCTCAAGCCTACTATCTATATATTGCATTAGCAAAAGAATATGAGAATATTGCAATGCTTTGCTGAAGCCTGAGTAACCTATGCACTATCTCTATTTGTCTCACTATTTCCTAGAAAATCCTTGGATGAATACAATATGCTCTGCTCAACATTGAGCTCAACTTGCATAAGTATTTTCTATTATCTACCTAACTAACTGCGTCGTGCAGGTGTTAGCATGAAAAGAAAAAAGCGACACTTTGCCAAGAACAAATTTCCCACAAGATTGTAATGGATATGATGAATAATAATTCATAAGAGTATACGGCAAGTCATTCTTGGCTGAGTAACACACTCTCACTATGCATGCAAGAGCTTGCACTAATTTCTTCAAATAAGATAAGATAAGATAAGGTCAAATGATACGATGAAAAATCCATTACAATAATGCTTACAATATTGTAATGGGTATGATGAACAATCCATTACAGTATGTAGGCAAGTCATTCTTAGCTAAAGTAACACACTCTGCCTCTGCATACAAGAACCTGCACAAATTTCTTTACAATTAGCATAATTACTTGATAAAATCTAACGACTCATGAAACCTTGACGAGAAGAATAACATGTTAATTTTTTTCTTTGTTAGCAAAACTCCCACTTACTCATTTCCTATTAGGAGAGGCGCTTAATATATTTTAGTGTATTCTCAATAAAAACACTAGTTCAAAAGGAATCCTGTCATGCCCCTACACTGGCGGTAATCTTCCAACCACACTATAGGAGGTGTGGCAACGCTGACCCTTTTCTTTTTAATAATACTAACGATCATGGACTATGCGTACTTTCTATACTTAGCTTATTTTACAATAGCTAAACATATATTTCATTATCCCATTTATCATACTAACATCATTCCCATTTAAGTGCACAACGGATTATCATGGGAGGGACAACTCCCTGCAATTATGAGTATACCCGTATCAATAATGTTAATATTTAGAATTACAATCTCTGGAAAAACACTAGAATTTACACTTAGAATATTTTCACAATTAGCACCTCGTTCAGCTTAGCTTGTCAAGTTAGGCACATCCATGCTTGGAAGGCAAGTAGCTGGACCACCATCCTTTGTTACGTTATATCGAGCCATAGCTTACTTTCATCGAACTCCCTAGTTATCGATGGGAGGGAGGGAAGGTAGCTCGAGAGGAGGCAAGATCCTTTGTTTCTATCGGTTACCCAACATTTGAAGAATTCTATGTAGTGAAGTCCTTCCAGGGGTGGGTGGTCGTTCTAACGACCTATTGACCAGTTCGCCGTTTGCCAGCATGTTCACCGGAACACATTCAACCGTTCACCAACTGACCGACATTCACACGTCTCGTTCACCTAGTGCCTTCACACACCGTTGGGTAACTCCATGTTTCCACCGAACGCTCGTTTAACCAGGCACCATCGCACGCCCTATCATTTCACCCGTTGCACGTTCTGCTCGAATTCCTTTGTTCACCATCGCACGACCTACTCAGCACGAGCTCGTGCACGAGTCGTTTAGCTTGCTGCCTAAATGACCATCTGTGCCCTCACTGCCTGAATGACCACCCGTGCCCTCGCTTGCCTTCGCACTTGGCACACTGGTTGGGCAACCAACCCACCGTTCACCCGGATGCCCTGTCACACCCTTGCCTGATGTTCGACCACCCGTTCAACCGGATACCCTGCCACGCCCTCCATTCGACTCGTCGTTCACCTGGACACCCTACTGTGCCCTTGCCCGACGTTTAACTAGATGCTCTACCGCACCCTCTGTTCGACCATGTCAACCAACCTTCGTTCCGCTAAACTCATCCATTTAGTAAAACTTGTCGTCTCGTGTGCATCCACCCACACTGCTTGACCTGCACCCTGACTCGTTCAGTCGCGCCCTCAACCTGCGCCTTGGCTCACACTTATCATTCAGGCTTGGGTGCTATGACCTTTGTCTACCTGCACCTTTGCCTTGTGCTTCAAAACACCACCTCACACTTCCTCTTCACTCCATGTTTGAACGATTGACTGTGCTTCCTCGTTTGATCATGGAATGGCTTTCCAACGCCATCCTACTTATATACTTTTTTGCCATGGAGAGGCACGTCTGCCTGCCTAGCCGACCTCCTATTTAGCCATCATTTCATACTTGTATGCACGTCAACTAACTCTGTAAACCTCTGTGCTTTATAACACTTAGCCAATTTCACATATGGCCTTGTGTTCTCTCCAACGCGCTGCGTTATTTCTCCCAGCTCGTTCATGCTCCACCCGTCATGTGGTCCAACCGAAACATGTCATAGCTCGTGGAAGTTATATTCTCCCCGACTTAAATTCATTGTCATCCTCGACAACCTCTCATTCCAGCAACTAGCTACCACCAAGATATCCATATCAATGCTATATAAACCACCAGTATATCCTCCATAAATTAGAAAGTATCCTTAATCCATGATCATCAACCATAGTGTTGATTCCATCATGTGTTGTCATCGTGTGAACTACTACCATGATACTCCAACATAATGTTAACACATCTCTACACATCGTCGATCCCCATGACTTGAACTAGTCAGGTAGCTAATCCAACTGTCATGCTCAAACCATGAGAATGCACATTCTCATGCCATCATTAGTTGTTTCTCAGACTCCTGTCACAACGTCAACTCGATCAAGAATCCATCTCCATGTAAATATAAGCCATGTCTAGGTCCATGAAGTACTCTTCATCTCATCTGTAACATGTTGTCCATGATGTTTGGTATCAATGTGCTGCATGAAATCAGTCGCATCCATCTAACATCATCATCCATCTGTGAAAAATCCATCTCCTCAAAATGAAGAGATCCTCTCATCAAATTGACCCTCGATGTGCCCCCATCTAAGTCCATGAAGTACCCTTCATCATATCTATAATGTGACATCTCTCAAGTCTGTCATAGAAACAAGTATACACCTGTCTCATTCATCTATGTGTAAAAAGTGGTTAAGTCTTCACTCAACCTATGCCTAAGTGTTGCCACCAAGGCATCATCATCGCTGCAACTCTATCACTCCAAAGTGTCTCATATCAATCCTCCTCATCAAGTCACTTTTTCAAGCACACTCATACATGTACTCAAAAGTATGCATCCCATACTGCATCAAAGTCCTTGACCTTAGCCTCTCAATGCATTAGATCCTCTAAGCCCACCATAATATGAAGTCCCAAAAAGTCACAACGTCATGTCATCATGAGCTTCATGAATATATCCAGTCAACATCCTAGCAAGTATACATGTCTTGGCCCAAAAGGTCTCTTCAAGATGACTCACCTCTCCATGTAGTGGGAATGCTCCATAGTCTACTACAAATCGAACGAAGTCCACAGCCTTGTTGTACAAGAGTGCACAACATCCCCATCAGCTCTTAAATAAAACTTCTCCATGTCACATCAACAAATCCACCTACACAACATCCTTGCCTTGGCGCTCCTCATTGGATGCCCATAAGTGACACCTCTACAAGTGCTCCTGCATAATGTCCATGCATAAGACTGTCATGCTCCATGTCTCCAACTTGATTCCCATGACTCAAGTTGTCCATCTTTTCCAACTAGGTAGACCCATCACAACAATCGGTCATCTTCATCCAAGCCTGCAAATCAGTCTAGTGAACTCAGTCACCCAACCGTATCATCAGCACATGAGTCTCTTCCACCATGGCTCCCCCATTGAAGGTTCCACCAAGACTTCCTCTTGGTCTCAGCCATGAGAAGTCCACCCAAGTATCATCAAACTCAAGTGTGTGCCCTCTCCCAGTCTATCCATGAGTCATTTCGGGCACTTAGCCAATTCTCCATGTGGCTAATGCATGACCCATTATTCTGTTATGATCATCACATTCCTCCCTTATCACGAGCCTCTGTACCTTTTGTCATAAGGTCATAGATAACCCCAACAAGCCCTACGATAGTCAATTATCCTTGCTTTTCCATACACGTTCTCTTCATAGACATCCATGGTAAGATCCTCCCTTGCATTGAAAAACTGTTTTCGATCTTCCCTACATATGGTTCGTCTCCCAAAAGTCTCACTGAAACACAAGTATCAATAGTAATTACTTCATCATAAGGCTCCTCCATGTGGGTTTCCTCATCCACCAATGTCTACAAATTGCACAATCTTGGTTCAACCAGAACAATTCCAAGTCCCTCCTCCATCACTGTCATATATGCAACATCCTTATCGTGCTCTGCAGCTCTCTCCTCAAGTGCACCAATCAAGTACCCATTAACTTCTTCTATCGAGCTAAGCCTCTAAACATCTGCCTGATGTTGGAAATAATACTCAGAGGGGGGGAGTGAATCAGTATAGAAAATCAATAACTTTTTCATTTCATACTCTCATTCATATATGCTACATCAGTTAAGGGAACCCGCATGTACACTCAATTGTGTTTAATGTAATTTGCGTATATCCAGTAAACTTTTGATTCAGTTAATCCATCATATGTTGATCTTTAATTAGTGCATCAGAACTTCATTAACCATATAAATAGTAGATAGCTGTAGTAAAATAGAATAGATCATCACACATAAGAAACACACATGAACACCATTATGTAAGGTGGAAACCCAATGCGGGAGAAAAACCACCTGCTGCCCTCTTCATTTAATGTAAGAAAAACCTGTTTACAATCTTGTACTGACGCAGACTCATACCAGTACACAGGCACCCACCTGTAGAAGGCTACAACCTTGTCTCATTCTCCAGCTACCACTGGAAGGGAGATACAACCCCCTGGCTCTTGTACTAGCCGCTATATTTACTAGTACGTAGACGCCAACCTACAGAAGGCTACAACCCTCTCTTGTTTTCCAGCTACTACTGGAAGGGAGCTCAAACCCCTTGGCTGTTGTACTAGCTGATATGTTTACCAGTATGTAGGTGCCAACCCACTGAAGGCTCCAACCTTCACTCTTCCTCCAGGGACCACGTTTCATAAATTTTCAGACTGGATACCCCTGGATAACAACACCAATATATGAAGTCCATGTTTCATCCAATTTTCATATTGGACCCATCAACAACATTGAAGCTCAATAGTCAATCACCATTGCAACACAATCATTGCATCATCCAATCATTCAATTCTGAATCACGCAACACTGAATCACTGAAGACCTATCACTAAAACACAGTAACCAGAACATAGAGCAAAACCAAAAACTTTGCAACAACCACTAGAACCATCTGCAAATTGAGATATCATATTTCATAATGTATACACTACTCTGATGAACCGAGCCAGCGTGTATATGCACTTTTACAAAAGCGAACCCACGTACAGATATGCAAATAATAACTCATAACGTTGCAGCTATTCCAGACATCAATCATACCCAGATCATAACAATTATAGAATAAAACATGTGTCAGTATTCAGATCTAGTCTATCCATGATCAAATTACATAATGATAATACATTCCAAGCCTTATGATCCCGATCCATCATCCATCATCATCCACATCAGTGCATCCTTGGTTCAAATCAAGCAAATCATCACAAACCCATAACCTGCATACTGGATTTCACACTTCATCAGATATTCAATACTTGCACTCATTGGCCTAATGATCTTCTCCTCCTTATATATTATTAGGCCTTTCTCAATACCATGGTCCAAAACCACTTATGACCAATACCTTTGACCAAATACCTGTGGTCAATACTTCGGACCAGATACCTTGGACCAATACCATGGATCAAAATACCATGGACCAAAACTTAGTTTTCCAACATGTACACGCCTTTCCTTTTGTGAAACTGCGTGTGTACGTTATACGCTCCTTTTGGTCTATTAACCCACGTGTATATGCTACTTTGTCGAGGTGAACCTCCGTATACCTCTCTCTGACCATTCATTCTTTGCTATTGATTTGTTGCATTATGATCTGAGCGAGTTGCCATCAAGGAAAACACTTGTATCATAATGCCAACAATATCCCCCTTTGGACTTGATGGAAACAACTACACCAACTCACTCTCCCCTTTGACATCAAGGGCAAAGGGCAGACCAAGATATTCTCTCCCTTGATATACATTCTGCTATCCATACTCCCCTTGAGTACATGTTGAAATCTCTGATTGAGCTCCTCCTATGTACATGCTGAGATGTACTAATCTGTCCATGATCCCCCTGAGCACATGTTGAATTCTTTGATCCAACTCCCCCTTTGTACATGCCAAGATGTACCAATCCGTTCATGCTCCCCTTGAGCACATGTAGAGTCTGCATAAATATTTTTCAAAAGAATAACATGACTCTACAACTCAATTGTGTGAGTATGACCTTCCAATCACCAATGACTTATACATACATCAATCTCCCAACCAAGTGGAGATACACCATTTTGACTCATCCACCCAACCAAGTGGGGATATACCAGATGTTTATACATGATTGAAAATAGAAATTATTACATCATCCTTCTCGTACATAGTGTTGGTACAAATTACGTCTTTGCATGACCTTTACATCAAATGATATACATGACTTTTATAACAAAGACCAGCAATCTAAACAAGACCATGATAGTCATCAAAAACTATCATACACCATATGTGATCTGTACCATAAGCATCTATCAACAGCATCTAGACCTGTAAGCTGCAATGCCATTCTCTTGACCAAGCAACCATTAGTGGCAAGATGTATCATTTAGACACATAAGCATCATCACCAAATGCTTCTAACCATAATGCAAACAATGTATTATTTGAAGCATATGCTCCCCTTGAACCTATTCCATATGTTCATTGTCAGATCTGATCATGCATATATCAGCAAGAAGTATCAAGACATCATCATCAAGTTAGGATCAAAAGCACTTCTAAATAACATCTTATGGATACCAACACATTTCCACACATCATCAGCAGATTGTAACCATCATGAAACATAGAAGATAATTGACTGAACCATATCAGACTCGTTTTTCTGAGTCTATCCCGCTGCTTTTCCTCAAACTAACATATACACGATTATGCAGCTTCAAACTCGTGTATATACGTGACTTGTCTTCATGAAACTTGTGTATGAGATTTAAAACACTGAAGTTTCACACTTTCAGCTCCCTCTGAGTCTTTCATCTATGTATACTCTGTTATGCCACATCTTTCTGACTGTACTTCCTTCTTCTTCCATATCTTTGACTGTGATGGTGTTCTCTCCTTTTGCTATGGTGCCTGAAATCTTCTCCTACATTCCTTTGCTATATGTCTAAGCTTGTTACATGCATAACATCTCATATGTTTCATATTCCTTCTATAGCAATCAATGGCTTTGTGACCATAAATATTGCAAGAAAAACAATATCCCTTGAAGTACCTGGAACGTGATGATCTTTTTATGTGATGGTCTTGCACCATTCTGCTTCTTCATCTTGCTATAACATGTCCAAGATTATGACATACATAACACTCAACATTATTTATCTCAGAAAATAACTGACTATCGTTCCCATAGTTTGGAGTAAAAGATTTTCTTTGTTGATGTGGTTGACCTCTTATCTCTTTGTTGAGCATTTTAGGTTTTTCATTAGAGTTCCTTGCCTCACCCTGTGAGCTAGATTCATCTTCAAAAGATTCATAAAATCCAAGACCTGTTTTGATAGCAGGAGATATTTGACTACTAAGAATATCATCCAAAATCTTAGTACTATCTTGAAATCGTAACACTTTATCCTTTTCTTCTAATTTACCTTTTAACATATTTACCTCAACCTGATATTACTCTTCCTTTTCCATATGTTACTTCTTCAAGATTTCTGTAGCCTTTCTTCCTTCTTCCAATTGTTGCCTTAATTTGAGAATCTCATTTTCTTGTTCTTTATCTGCTTCGTTCTGCTTATTTTTTAATGATATCACTACATCCTACAGCATTTGATGTACTTTGAAGGCACACTCCAGCTGAGATTTTAATCTGGTAACTTCTTCTTTGAGGGCACACTCCCTTTTGTTAAATAGATCTTGTTGATCTATGATTTTATCTAATGCTTCATTTTCTTGTTCATTTTCAATCTGAGGTGATTCAGAATCTGAATACTTGCTTCCACCTAATGGTAAGTTGTCGATGTTCCTTTGAGTTGTCTTCTTCTTCTGACGCGCTTTCTTTCCCATTGTTCTACAAATCTCCTTCAAGCGATCAAGCTTCTACCAAAGGACCTGCTCTGATACCAATTGTTGGAAATGTACTGAGAAGTAGGGGTGAATTAGTATTAGAAAATCAATAACTTTTTCATTTCATACACTGATTCATTTACGCTACTTCAGTTAAGGGAACCCGTGTGCACACGCAACTATGTTTAATGGAACTAGCCTATATCTAGTAAACTTATGATTCAGTTAATCCATCATATGTTGATCTTTAATTAGTGCATCAGAACTTCATTAACCATATAAACAGTAAACAGGTGCAATGAAATAGAACAGATCATCACACATAAGAAACACACATGAACACCATGATGTAAGGTGGAAACACAATCCGAGACAAAAACCACCTGCTACCATCTTCCTTTAATATAAGAAAAAACTATTTACAATCTTATACTAGCGCAGACTCATACCAGTATGTAGGCACCCACCTGCAGAAGGCT
The DNA here is from genome assembly GCA_031772625.1 of Pinus tabuliformis. Lineage (NCBI taxonomy): Eukaryota > Viridiplantae > Streptophyta > Pinopsida > Pinales > Pinaceae > Pinus > Pinus tabuliformis. The sequence continues at coordinate 876,340,471 of CM062807.1, forward strand.
ACAACCTTCCCTCATTCTCCAGCTACCACTGGAAGGGAGCTACAACCCCCTGGCTCTTGTACTAGCACTATATTTATTAGTACGTAGGCACCGGCCTACAAAAGGCTACAATCCTCTCTCATTTTCCAACTGCTACTAGAAGGGAGCTCCAACCCCCTGGCTCTTATACTGGCCGATATGTTTAACAATATGTAGGTGCCAGCTTATTGAAGGCTCCAACCTTCACTCTTCCTCTAGGGACCACGTTTCATAAATTTTCAGACTGGATACTCCTGGATCACAACACCAATATATGAAGGCCATGTTTCATCCAATTTTCATACTGGACCCATCAACAACATTGAAGCTCAATATTAAATCACCACTGCAACACAATCATTGCATCAACCAATCATTCAATTATGAATCACCCAACAGTGAATCACTGAAGACCTGTCGTCAAAACATAGTAACCAGAACATAGAGTAGAACCCAGAACTCTGCAACAACCACCAGAACCATCTGCAAATTCAAATATCATATTTCATAATGTATACGCTACTCTAATGAACCAAACCACTGTATATACGTGCTTTTACCAAAGTGAACCCTCGTAGAGATCTACAAATATTAACTCATAACTTTACAGCTATTCCAGACATCAATCATACCCAAATCATAAAAATTATAGAATAAAACATGCGTCAGTATTCAGATCTAGTCTATCCATGATCAAACCACATAATGATAATACATTCCAAGCCTTATGATCCCAATCCATCATCCGTCATCATCCACATCGGTGCATCCTTGGTTTAGATCAAGAAAAGCATCACGAACCCATAACCTACATATTGGATCTCACACTTCATCAGATATTCAATACTTGCACCCATTGACCTAATGATATTGTCCTCCTTATATAGTGTTAGGCCATTCTCAATACCATGGTCCAAAACCATTTAGGACCAATACCTTGGACCAAGTACCTGGGGTTAATACTTTAGACCAGATACCTTGGACTAATACCTTGGAGCAAAATACCATGGAGCAAAACTTAGTTTTCTGACATGTACGCACCTTTCCTTTCGTGAAACTTCATCTGTACATTATACAATCCTTTTGGTTTGCTAACCCGCATGTATATGCTACTTTGTCAAGCTGAACCTACGAGTACCTCCCTGATCATTAATTATTTGTTATTGATCTATTGCACTATGATCTGTCATCTGAGTCAGTTGCCATCAAGGACAACACCTGTATCATAATTCCAACACCTAATTGTTTTGGTAGTAGTCCCCAAGTTTGTCAATGTAGTTGAGCTCATCCTGCGCTATTACAATGACCTTCCTACTAAGAAAGTCCTTCTTCATTGCATCCTCCCTTTGTGTATACTTCCATTCTGTATAATCGTATTTTTCCTTGAGTTCTTCAAGTTCTCCCTTTATCTTCACATAGCCTTCCCTAATCTGCATGTTCTCAGCTTTCATCGAAGCCCATTCAGAATTCCATTCCTCCATTTATTCCAATAACTTGTTCAGGAAAGCTTCTCCAGCATTGTGGCTTGATTCACCTATCATAACCTGAGGTTCTTCCGCCATTCCTGCCATCCGCTTTCTTTGCAACCCTGAATCACCCTTCGAATTTCTGAATCAGCTCTGATACCACCTCTCACGCCCCTACACTGGTGGTAATATTCCAACCGCACTATAGGAGGTGTGGCACCACCGATTCTTTTCTTTTTAACAATACTAACGATCATGGAATATGCCTCGTACGCCTTATCGTTTCACCCATCGCACGTTCTGCCCGAGCACCTTCGTTCACCATCGAATGACCTACTCGGCATGGGCTCGTGCACGAGTCATTCAGCTCGCTGCCCGAATGACCACCCATGCCATTGCTTGCCTTCGCACTTCGCACGCCGATGAGGCAGCCAACCTGCCTTTCACCTAGATTCCCTGTCGCGCCCTCGCCCAACATTCGACCACTCGTTCAACCGAGCGCCCTGCCGCACCCTCCCTTCGACTCATCGTTCACCCAGATGCCCCACTGCGCCCTTGTCGACGTTCAACCGGATGCCCTGCCACGCCCTCCGTTCGACTCGTTGTTCACCTAGACGCCCTACTACGCCCTCGCCCGACGTTCAACCTGACGCCTTGCCGCACCCTCCGTTCGATTGTGTTAACCGACCTTCGTTCCGCCGAACTCGTCTATTTAGCAAAACGCGTCCTCTAGTGTGCATCCACCCGTGCCGCCCAACCTGCGCCCTGACTCGTTCAGCTGTGCACTCAACCTGCGCCTTGGCTCGCACCTCTCGTTCAAGCTTGGGTGCTACAGCCTTTGTCCGCCTGCATCTTTGCCTTGTGTTTTAGAACACCACCTCGCATTTCCTCTTCGCTCCATGCTTGAATGCTCGACTATGCTTGTTCATTGGACCATGGAATGGCTTGCTAATGCCATCCTACTTATATACTTTACTGCCATGGAAAGGAACGTTGGCCCGCCCATGCGACCTCCTGTTCAACCATCGTTTCATACTTGTTTGCACATTGGCTTAACCATTGGGCACCCCACCCGGGACCGCCTAACTCTATAAACCTCCGTCCTTTATAACACTTAGCCAATTTCGCATATGGCCTTGCATTTTCTCCACCGTGCTGCACTGTTTCTCCCAGCTCATCCATGCTTCACCCATCGTGTGGTCCAACCAAAACATGTCGCAGCTTGTGGATGTTACAAATTCGATTTAGATAGAACCGGATTTTCAATTCAACTGCAAGTATACTAGTTGATATCTTAAATATTGGAAACAATAACTCTATCAAAGGGATCAACAATGGAAGAAAATGTCAATAATGTAGAATAGAGAGAGGCAAAGAGGAAATAAGAAACAAGTGTGTGTTTTTTTTGCGGTGTGTTTCTTCTATGACGAACAGAGTGTTTATCACAAATGTCGAACATTGCATATTATTTTATGCAACATAAACGAGCTTAAGAAACAACCACATATATATATATATAGATATATTTATCGAACTCAGGAAATAACCATATATATATATATATATAGTTTTGTTGTCTACGTATTTATTGGGTTAATAGTAATATACTCTGAACGGTGTGAGCATGTCCTTAATGGAGGTGTAATTATGAGCAAGCGCAAGTGCGCTATTTTCACAAGTCATAATCTTGTCTCTTCATCTCGAAAGGAAAATACAACATTATTTTTTAATGTTGAAAAGAAAAGCAATCTTATCCTTTTATTTTAAAAAGAAAATATATGTTTCTTTTTACGAAGAAAAAAAAATATTTATTTTTACCATTTATAAATATCTTTATTATAATTATCGTTATTATAATTATCGATGATTCTATTATGTTTCATTATTTAAAATATTTTTTTAATATATAAATAAATACAAATTTAAAAACTTAAAAATTTTTAATTGAAGTTAAATAAATTTAACTTGAAATTTCTAAAAAAAATTAACTTGAAATTAAAAAGAAAGAAAAAAACCTAAAATATTTAAATTACATTTTATGATGATGATGATAATGGTTAACGTCCGCTGAGACCAAAATAATGGTATATCGGACCTAAAGAAACAAATTATCTATTTTGATTTAAGATTTTATTCCTATGCTCAAAAAGCTTGGAGAGAAGCCTCCCGAGCTCACTATAATTTTGACATTGTAAAAGGCTAGGAAGGTCAGTATTTAACAAAGATTATGAAACTGAGATCTAATGTGGTTATACGCGGGGCACTCTAAGAAGAAGTGGTTTTCATCCTCGATGTTCCTATTCTCACATATATGACAGTTCCTTTCCGTCCATGGCGTTTTAGGAACTGCCCAACTACCTGTTTCACTATGGAGCTCATGAGAATTCGTTCTAATCTTTGCTATATTAATTCAATTTAAAAAATATAATTTTAAATTGAATTATAAATATTTTACTTTACATAAAATTTAATATTGAAATAAATAAATAAAAACATGAGTTTTTATTACGAATGACATCCATATTATATAATTCACCTTAAAAGAAATAAATATATTTATAGTAATAGTTATGATGAATTTATGTTAAATAGAATTTACCAAATTTATAAATAAAAATAAAATAAAATGGTAAAGTAGGTTATTTATTAAAATATTATAAAATAAATAAATTATTGATTTCGATTTCATGGAGAGCGCATATTAGTTTTAAAATCAATTTTTACTAAAAAGGATTAAGGGTAAAAAGTACATATAAACCAAACTATAACCAAACCTGATACCATCCCTATTAATATTTGTTTTTTCAATCTAACATTGAAATTGATGCCAATCCACATATTAATATATTTTTTTTTAATCTAACATTATAATTCATGTTGGCCTATGGCCTAAATTCAAAAACCTATTTGAAGGAAAACACAACTTTTGAACAGCAACAAAAAAACTATGTTTCCGATCAGTAAGTAGACGCAAACACTGGATTTCCTGATCAAGAGAGTGGACTAATTCCCAGAGCGAACACAATGGGCAACAGAGAGAGCTTGTTCAGAAAAATTTCGTTTCCACAACCACGATGAACACTGTGATCAAGATCTGACCCATTGATGCGACGCAGGGCTCGTGCGGAGTCTGGCGTGAAAAGAAGCGAGGGATGCTTTGCCAAGAAGAACTTGCCCACAAGACTGTAATGGGTATCCACAACAGTATGCGGGCAAGTCATTCTTGGCTGAGTAACACACTCTGCTTCTACATGCAAGACACGAACAAATTTCTTCACAATTGGCATAATTACTGGATAAGATCTAACAATCCATGAAACCCTTACAAGAAGAATAGCACGTTAATTTGGAAGTAGGAATGGAGTCTAGACCGAGGGAAGAAGGTAATTTATAGAGTTAATGCGAACAAATCGGTCAAACGGAATGGACCAGTCGAATCACCTGAAATCTAAAGGTTCCGCAAAAAAATATATTCGATTCGCCGAGTATGCTCCGCATATATTTTGCACGTCTCAACTACTATATGTATCTCGACTTTAATAACTTGAGATTTAAGTATATGATTTCAGTAGTTGGAAAAACTCGGATCAGCACTCAAATTCAAGAGCCTACACGAATCTCTTAAGAATTAACTGTATTACTAGATAACATCGAACAACTCATGTATGCCTGAGGAATAAATTAGCGTCTCAATTTGGAACGAAAGAAAGGGAAGAGGGATATTTATACATAAAATGTCTCAATTTGGAACAAGGGAAAGGGAAGACGGATATTTATACATAAAGCACGCACAAACCATTAAAATGGAATCCACCGGTTAACTTTATTGCTTAAAAAAACGAAAATTAGCCTGTAAAGGCCTGTAAATAATTACATGTCGGCCCGCCAACATTAAGGGGGATAAAATTGATTCGCTTCTATCGGTTTATCAGCTTTAGTCAGAGCCTGATGCTCACCTGAGTTATAGTCAAGATATCATCGCCAAGCTATAGACGAGCAATCGCACGTTGTCCTCACATCCTTTAAATGTGCGTTCAGCGTGAGGGAATCACGTCGAATATGCAGCCTGCAGACGGCGACGAAATGCGCCACCGGGGTTTAGTCGGAGAATGTGAGACGATACAAAAACAGTTTATGGCAGCGAAGGATGGGGAATGGCGTCAGATATGCAAAAAGCAAAAGGATAAGGGACTGGTTTAGAGAATCCTTGCGCGGAGAAAATGAAACGATTTATGCTTTGCTGTCCTCGAGCGGTTTCGGGTCTGAACATCCCTACATTATAAGAACGCAAAGTTGGGTCCATGATGGGTATAAGGTTATTGAATGGTATAAGGTTACAAAAACTTTTCATACCATGTTCACATAACTACAATTATGCATCTCTATTGAATTTTCTTAAAACTTTTGATAAATTGATGGTATATAATAACCTTGAGCTTAACCATCTCTTTGAAAAAGGATTTAAATAATAATAAAAAAAAAAACATTCCTCACACAAGTAATGACATATAAATAACATGCAAAATAACACACAACATAACACACAAGTTATATCCAACCTACATGCAAAATTTCATAATTTGATATCTACTCTATTTATATTATTAATTTTTCTAGTTCTATACATATGATGTTTAAAAGTACTTATTAATTAATTTGCAATTTGATTGCTATTAGTTTAGCTTTGACTTATCCAAAATTTAATATTAACTTTAAAAATAAATAAAGTATTTTTTATTTTAAGTAAAAAAATTGTAAACACAATTTTTTTTATCTTATTTCAGCCTAACGTTATCTATCTAAGTCTCACTAATAAACTCTACCATAACTCACTCTGAGAAGTTGTTAATGACTAAAAGTCACACCGACCTCCCTATCTACCTATTCATGTACACCTCACTCGGTTAACTAGTGTTGGGATTTCTGCCATCTCCTAACAAAAACAAATGTTTTTGTTTTCAGGGCTTGGCGGCCGAAATCCCATAGGTGTTGATGTAAATGCCATCTGGATAACCTTCTTGAACCACCTCACCTGATTGGTTTGTTTGGTAAAAGGGGTAACTCAAATGGTTGATTATTTTCCAGAATAATATGGCCATGGATACATTAGGTGGTAACAATTTTTCTTTCTTGATTTGTTGATTTTTTCTACTTTTCCTTTGAAGTTTCTTAAGCTTAGATGAAATTAATGTCTAATAGGGTTACACTATCTTGAGCATATCAGAAGAGCTTGAATAAAGCTTTGGTTCATCTCTTAATGTTTTGAATATTCTTTCACTAATAAATTGTTGGGTTCTTCCACCTTTATGATTAATTTTTTTTTTTCCAGGAAGGATATTTTAAGTTCTAGCGAGGTACAGCACAAAGATTTTCATTCAAGGTTTTTTTAAGGTAATTTTCAAGGATTTTTAATTGTTTCATTATTTCTCGTTCTTTCTCAACATTTTCTTCTCTGAGGGTTCATCAAAACTTGAAGTCTACTCTACTATGATCTTCTCTCTTTATGTTGGTAGAAACCTAGAGAGCTACTATGAAGTTTTCATCTACATATCCCACTATTGTTCTCAACGGCTAGGGTATACAATACCCAACAGGTAATAACTATGATTTTTAGGGTTGATTTCATTCATTGCCTTTTAAAATAACCAAACTCTTCTCTAATTTAATTTACATGGTTTATGTTTGTGTTTTGTCTTTTTTTTTTTCCTTATTTCATTTTTAGGGTATCAAAGGGGCTTGGCCTCAGTTACCATGAGGCACAAGTAACATCCCAATCCTATTTTTCCATTTCCTTTAAAATCTATAATTCAATTCTTATTTCTGACGAGACTTAACTACACAAATCTCCTCCTTGACAGGAATTTTCTTCTTGCAAGAACTAGCAATTTCCACATTCAAGAAAATCTTCGCATGAGGGAATATATGATTCCTTTAATTGATTACAGGGTTAGAGAATTTTAAACGTTGTGAATATTATGCTTATTTGGCTAAAAAATGTAAAAATAACTCGAAATTTTCAGTTGCTAATGAGTTCAAACAGGAAACATTAGACCCAAATTTCTTCTACTCAATCCACAAAGGACAACATACAATAGAAACACATGCAATCACATGCAATCATTCAATCACAACAAACACAATATTTTTACTGAGGAACCCAATTGGGAAAAACCCCTCCTTTGCTTCTATTAAATCAGATAAGAATATGGATCTACTACAACGATAATTCCAATCCTTGAAGCTCAACATGAATTGCAATACTAATTTCCTCCTGCTCTACCTTCTTTGACTAATACTTAGCCAAAATAGGTGTCATGCTTCCTCCTATTTTCTTACATAATTCTCGAGGAAATTATCTCCTAAAAGATAGGGAAATCTCCTATTTCCTTGAACAAATCCAAGATAAATTTCTCACCTTCTCTAATGCAAAACCTATACACTCACTAGTATACATTGATAATTACAATGATGCCTTTTTCCTCCACTCAACTAGGAAATTTAATTCCATGTATGAATAGGGATATTTTTAGTAATTGAGTAGTTAACTCAGAGACCAATGAGTTAACAAATGTTACAACTACTCAACTGAAATCCAAATAACTCTATTCATGACTAGAGCACATATAACTGAGTTTCACTAACTATAACTCTACTAGATTTCTAGATCTTAACAATAAACTTTTACACAATTCTACTTCTTTCCCACAAAATTGAATTAACTGACTTTGCCATGTCACTCCTACTAAATGCAACTCAAGTCATCCTGCTAATGTGGAAATTCAAAATTTTCTATTTGACCAAGGCATAAGTCAAATGAAGCCTTTTATTGCTACAATGTAACACTCCTTATTAGCAAGAAAAGGGTTTTGAATTACCACCCCTATCCTGCTCCTATGGAAATCAAACTTGCCTCTTGGAAAGGCCTTTGTCAAAATGTATGCATCCTACTCCTCTGTGGCAATGTACTGCAACATGATGATCCTCCTATGCATGGAATCTCTCATGTGATGGTACTTGATGTCTATATGCTTGGACCTATCATGAATGTAACAACCCCATGTTAAAAAATCCATGTAGTGAAGTTAATAAAGGAAAAATAAGACTAAGGTCACAAGACACTTATTCCAAGTTGAATCTTGGGAAAAACATCCTAGCAGGTGTTCATTTGGTCTATTATGGCCAAGGAAATTGACAGAGACAATGAAAAAGGCATCGAAAATGCAAAGAGGCATTATTTGGCAGTTATTTATGAAAATAAAGGAAATTAGGAGAAAAGGAAGGTGAAAGGTCATAGGTTGCATGTGAGGAACAAAATGAAGGAAAAGATGGAAATTGAAGAAAATAGAGGCCTCATTAATAAAAAGGCTTCTAAGGATCAATTCACAACATTTTGTCCGTTCAGTTTTGGAGTTCTCTCTATTGTCTCTACTCTCTCATACTCTTGCACACTTCGAGTATTCTTGGAGCACTCTAGCATTGGAGGAAGGAAGGAAATATAAAGTAAGGAAGAGTGGGACCAGGGGGCTACAATGAGATTACTTGAAGGTACTGAGCTTCATGTATTATTTCCTTTCTAGTTTTGGCATGCATGGTACATACATGTGTGTATTTGGTTCTCTTGTTTTCATTGGCATTGGTCTTACTAGGTGTGATAGTGGATTTCAACCTTTCCTTGCCATTTCTGGATAGTCATGGTGTGATGGGGTTCTCTTACTTGGTTGAGATGGATTTCTAGATGGTTTCGAAATTCAGTGGGGTGGTCTCAGAAAAAATCACAAGGCCTAGGAATCCGTTGACTGGTATTGGTGGGATACTCAGTAAATCCTGATTGTGAATACTCTCATTGGGCCTAGGAATCCCTTAACTAATAATGACAGGATACACAGTAAATCCTAGAGGGTGGAGCTTCATTAGGCCTATGAATCCCTTGAATGGTAATGGCTAGATACACGCTAAAAACATAGAGGTGGAGATAGAAAAATTCCTCATTGTTTAGGTGGAGAGATCCAAAGGCATCTAGGCTTGTTTAGGGTCTAGTGATCCCTTGACCAATTTATGGTAGGATTGCAGTAAAGCATGTAATGTATGTTTATTGTTTGGACCTAGGAATCCCTTGGCGAGACACACGGTAAAGCGTGAGGAAGCCTTGATTGGTTTTTTTGCAAGTCCCACATTCATGCTTGAAATATGGCACATGGTTGATTGGCTGAAAGAGATATTTTGTTCAGACCAATCTATGGTCTACTGGTACGTGGAAGTCCTTGACTTGGTTGGATTTTCATATGTTGATAAGAGATATTTTTCTCTTGTGTATTATGTGTAAATATGTTGGTTATTACATGATGATAATGGCTAGCCTATCATTGTTAATATTATCGCTATATGTTGGTTATAAGCATGGTTTCATGACATATTCTAGTTATGGCACTTAACATGTTTTGATTGGTAAAGGAATGGATATTAAATGCCTGACCTATATATGTTATTACAATAATTATGAGAAGGTACTATACCTTCTTGGTGATTTTAAGGTAATAATTAGGGACTTATGTTCAAATATGAATTTATAGCCCGTAGATTACATGTTCACAATGTGTTTGATGAAATGTATGTCATCTTTAAGATTAGTTAGGCCAAGTCCTTGATCAAGTTTTGCTTTAGAATCTTTGTTTTTGGGTCATTTATTATCTTGGAAAGTCTCATCAAGTTTTGAGCTGTGGTATACAGACTAGCCTTGAAAAAATGGCTCAAATCTCGCGGTAGTGGGCACAAAACTAGCTAAAAGAGATTGTAGTCTCTCTCTTGTAGGATTACGGAAGCGAATGGAGGCCTACAATCACACGGATGTAGGCTTGTGCATGTGAATAGGGATTTTTTTAATGAAAAAAATCATACTCAGGGTTTGGGCACCTAGAGTGGTTGGTTAGTCTCTAGGGTCCTCATAGCTCTTGAGGAAGGTCAATTTGGTTTTGGTTTGTTGATTCCACTTCCTTAACTATAATTGGGGAGCTTAATGATATCATGGTAACTCTTCATCTCATTTTTACCCTGGTGGATCAATTATCTTGGGTAAATGTTGGAGGAGGGCGTTACAATGAAACACTATATTTTTAGAGAGTTTTATACAACTATGATTGTCACAGTGGATCAATGAAGGATCCATCCCTCGAATGAAGATACTAACCAAGTTCATCCTCATCCAAATAGCCTCACATAATTCTTGAATAGCATCCATATACTCAGCGTTTTCCGAGCTAAGTGCTACAGATCTATGTTTCTTGCTATAGCAAGAAATTGTTGTTGACCCATCACTGAAGATAGATCTGAATGTGCTCTTCCTATCTGATGGAATCCTTACCCAATAGGAATCTATGAAACATTGGAGCTTCACTCCATTATTCCTCCTAAACCATAAACTAAAATCTAGCATGCCTTTGAGGTATCTGAGATCATGTTTTACTGCTTTCAAGTGAAGCTTGGTAGGCTACACCATAAACTGACTAAGTTCCAATATTCACCTCTTCGACTCCCTTCTCTATTGGCTGCAATGTTGGTTTGTGGGCTACGTCATCATGATCAAAGAGTTCTTCTAAAGGTATCAAGCCTTTAGGAATCACATTATCCTTGAGCTGCAACACTTCCATTTCATTGATCTGCACGCCATCTTTTCCATCATCATGTTCTACATCAATTGAGGTATCTTTTGTTTTGCAGAAAATCATCAATTTCCTCATCATCTTGGAAAACTTGCCAATATCTCTGATTGTCTGGGACAGTCGGATGATGTTTCACATGGATTTCAAATTTATTACTTGAATTCATAGGAATCTTCAAATTACTCGTTGCCTTAGCAAGTGAATCAGCAATACTATTTTGAATTCGAGGCACACACGTCAAGGTATAATCAGAAAACAGCTTCAAGATGTCTAGAATAGCATTCCAGTATGCCCGCATCTGAGGATGCTTTGCTTGATATTCGCCTTTAACTTGCTTAATCACCAATTCGGAGTCGCCATATACAACAATCCTTTTAGCAGTTAGCTTTCTTAGGATTTTTAGGCCAGCAATCAAACCCTCATACTCAGCCTCATTGTTTGAGCAATCAAAAGCGAGCTTGTAAGAACATACCCGCACATTACTAGGCACTTTGTTCGGAGCAGAAAAAGGACTGCGTACCCAAATCCTGATTCCAGCACCATCATTTCCCACTGCTCCATCAAAATCCATGGTCCACAGGCCATCTTCCTTTTCTTCTAAGTGCTGAAACTCTATTTTCTGTATTTTTTCTACTTGCTATCCATTATCCTTTTCTGATTGCTAAATGGTATTGTCCTGTTCTTGACTTTCTTTCTTCAAAACTTCTCTGAAATTCTCTGCTATTTCTCGAATGTCATCTGCTGCAACTAACTGACTATGAATCTCATTGAAACTATCTGAATACAAAACAAAAGACTCTAAATCTGTATGTACATAATTAATCGGATGATTAATTGGTTTCTCCTTGCTTGTAATCATGTACTTCATTTTCTGCTCCCGATAAATTTTTCTCATTTGGCCAAACACAAGAATCATTTCATAGGAGAAATCAAGTTGCATAGTTCCTTTAATCTTTTCTCCCCAAGATCTGGAAAGAAGCATTCCAAATCTAGGGGGAATATCCGCTACCACCACATCCATCAAAACATTTTTGGCCAGAATCTGATCCAAACTGACAACTAAGTATTTAATGAGCCCAATACATCTCACCCTGCTAGAATCAAATGAATAAAGATCATGGTATTTCCTAGTAAAGTCCAAACCCAACTTCTCCATGATAGCCTTCGGCATAAGATTGTGGGAGGCACTCGAATCAAACATAGCATTATGCAACACAAACTCATGCACTCTCAAATTGATATAAAAAGGAGGCACATCACTATCTGGAGACTCACCATTCAATGCTGGTCCAAAAATCAGTTCAGGTTGATCATTTTCCACACTCACCATATCAGACATTGGATCAAAGTTCAAAATTTTGGAAACCTGACCTCTATAACTGTTGTTCCTCATCAACTCAGTCAAGGGAATGGATACCTTTAATTTAGAAATTTCATTTTCCAACCAAAAAGTGGAAGTCTTTTCTACCTCTTTGGTTGGAACCTCTTTCTTCTCAGCTTTATCTTTTGATACAATTGGCTGATCAACTCTTTCATTTGCTGGCGAAGATTTTCTAGGCATAGGATTAGCAACTTCTTTTCCTTTATTTGGTACAACAGGTGGCTCATTCTTAGATGTTGGACCTTCCTTTCTCTTTTGGATTAGATTGATGGGGACATTTCTGTTTCTTAATGAATACTGACGCTGCTGGGTGGACAAGGCATGCATATAACCTCTCTGATACTCATCCGACTCCTCTTCAAGAGCTGTGTCATTTGCCAAGATAAAATCTGCATCCTCGTGTACAACTGAACTTTTTGCATACTCATCATCTTCAGTGATAAAGGTGGGCATATCATCAGGAGTAAAGAAGTGATTTTCTTCCCCTATTACATGGTCTTCATCATCAGATTTGGGACCAACAAAATTCTGCTGAAGAGGTGTCTTTACTTGCTTCTGTTGTGATGCCGGTTCTTGTGTTCGTTGCTCACGTTGTTTGATCCTGAATTGAGGTTGTTTCTGTCCACGGAAATTAGGATTCCAGATCTGCAGTTCAGGCTTATCAAGTGTTAACCTTTCAATCATATTTTCTACCTTGCGGAGCACCTGATCTAAGGTAGAAGCTTCTTCCTTTATTGAAACTCTCTTCTCGGTTTTCAATCTAGCTCTCTTGTCATTAAAATTTGCCTCAACACTAACGACGATTTTCTGCATTTCTTCTAAGGTAGCTGGATCTCTCTCTCTTAATTGATAAGCCATGTCCGAATTAAAACCATTCGGTAACTTTAGCAAAGATGACTTTCTAGTTGGCCTTAAATCATCAGGAATTGCATTATAAACCGCATTAAATCTAATACAATAGTCTTGCACGGACTCACCAGCATTCCGCTTGATCTTGGTATATTCAGAATTGATTTGAAGAGGATCTTTCTTGACTTCCCAGCAATCTAAGAACTATCTTTGAAGCTCTTCTAATTTGGGAATACTTCTAGATGTCAAAGCTCTGAACCATTTTCTTACCTCACCTGCGAAAGTTTGCACAAATAATCTCATAGTCACGTTTTCTGCATCAATCTTATGAAGCTCAAAGAAATCCGTCATCTTGTCCACATGTTGTAGAGCCATGGTACTTTGAGGAGTGCCATCAAACAAAGGAATTTTACTCTGATAATCCGTGGGCATGTCACCCAAAACTTGAGGTAGCGCGAGAGGTGCAAACCGAGCAGCCATTGCTCTTGGTGGATTTGCAATCGGCCTTGGAGATGTTGGGGGAGAAGGTGCAGCTGATGTGTGAGGTGCATGAGGAGGTGTATGCGGAGGTGAAGCAATTTTGGACGTAGAAGGAGTAGATGGAGGTGAATTTACAGCAGAATTTTGATCATAAATAGTAGGCTGCGGGGGAAGGGTGGGAATGAAGGGAGGTTCGGTAGGAATTTTGGAGGTGGATGCCATTACGGAAGATCCAAGGGATGCAGATGTAGCTTCTAGGAAATCAGTGATATTTGAAGCGTGAATTTCACTTTGGAGATGCTTCAAGATAAAATTCTCAATTGATTTATTGTTTCTTTCAACTTCAAGAGCTGCAGCAAAGTCAGGATTTGGAACTATAGAACCAAGAGCACTTTCGGATTTGGTTTCAAACAATGACAATTCAAACTTTTCATCAAAATCAAGCTCTTCAAGATACTTAAAAATTGCAGGACATGAACGAGATTTAAACAAGGGAGTCATAGAGTTCTCTTGACGAAAAATTCTTGAAATCAAATTGGGATTTTCATAAACAGGGGGAGGATTTGGATCTGGATTAGCTCTGGTATATCTCTTTGAAGCCAATGTGTTATCTTCAAGAAATCAAAGGGACATAAACAACTTGTTCAGCCTTTCAAATTCTAAACTTATCATCCAAAAGCTTAGAATTCTCAAATGTACTTGGGCGATTTACAAGTCAAGTGTCACGATTACAAGCTAGATCGGAGATTGACTAAAGTAGCGTTTATCTACTTGCGCTAATGCAAAGCAAAAGCATTTCGAAGGCTACCTGGCATAACTTCAGGCTCCGTCTGTAGCTTATAAGACAAATGACATCAATAATCAAACCATTTTCTTCCCCAATACGTTCACCACTGTGTTAGAGCCTAGATTTACCTCAGGCTGAAAAGGTAAGATTGTAGGTCCACATCAAACCATGCTCAGCCTCGTAGCTAGCCCTACGAGGACAGGAGAGGTCTCTATCCGGGTCAATCTCAGTGAAAGATAATCGATGGGGCTTGAGATGACTATTTAACAATGATCTTAGGCTAGGTATTAAGTACAAGGATTAAATTTGAGTTTTTTGGAGGTTTTTGTTGGAAAAACGGACAAGCAAATTTTTGGTCCGGGGATGAAGGCCATTTCTTGCAGAGTTCAAGTTGGGACGAGGAAAGAAATGGCTAAGATACCTTAAATTGAATGAATGGATAGAAAGGATTGCTGAGAAGCTGAAGAGGGCAAGATTATATCAAGGATCCCCTACAAACAGTAGAAAACATATAAAACTAAACAAAAGTCAAAGGCAGAGCATAGCAGTTTATGAATTCCACCTTAAGTACTCATTAGTTTAATTTCTGAAGCAAGAGAAGGAAAATGTCATACATAAACATTCATGAACTTACAAATACATGGAGAAAAACACCATCCAAACACAGAGCCACAAGGATCCCAACAAGTGCTGCAAAACCCTGGTCTTTCCTTTGCCAAAATTGCAGAAATGAAATGTACAATGAAGTTCCAAAGCAATCCCAAGTGTCCAACCCTGAAAATGACTTAGAAATTACATAATATAGACAAGCCAAACCTATTCCATTTCCTCTAGGGGTCGAGCTCATCATTCTAGGAGCTGTTTGAACTAATTCTAAACAAGGAACTGAAATCTAGGTAGTCAAACAACTTACCCCTATATGCTAGGAAACTGATTCATTCATTCAATTTTCACCTTTTAGTGAATGAATACTCTAGAACAAGTAAAAATGTGTCAATATTACATCATGGTTATCAAATTACATCATGAAAGGTCAAGAGTAACTTCAAGAAGCAAAACTGGTCAAAACTGGGTGAATTTCTGAGTTGAACAGTGAAAAATGGGCAAAAATCCTCTATGCACTGCACCTGATTCTTTATGCGTCGTGCCACTTTGGATCTGATTGTGTGGAACTTCTTGAAGTCCAAATTGAGCCCAAGTGTGCTTGATGGAAAGGTATGCCTGTCTACTTTCCAACCCAGGTGGAATTTTTGAATTTGGATGTTATTTGTGCCTCCAAAACTTCAATATCCCAAGATTGCTTCATGTGTGTCAATATAGGGGCAGTGAGGTCATTTTTTGAGTGTTTTTGACCTCCTGAGGACTGAAAAATTGCCCAAATTTCTTGGCCATGCACCAAAAACCATGATTTTGCATGAAAAATCCAGAAATATAAACTTTTTCAATTTGGAGCTCCCTAGCAAAAGCGCGCGCCACGTGGCACGACGCATAGGGAGAAAAACCCTTTTTTTGTGCTAAAATTTGTCAAAATGCCAAAAATGCCCCAAATTTCTTGAAATTTGGGTTGGAGCTTCTTCATTAAGTGTCATGCTAGTCTAAAGAGGCTTCGGCCAATATCTGAAGACGATCAAGCTCCCTTTGCCTCTTTTTATTCCTTATTGCCTTCCTTAATTTTGCCTTTAAATTTCTGATTTGTGCCTTGCAGACCTTGTTCCGTGCCATGTAGTGGAAAGCCATGTGTCTCAGCAATGCCTTGTCTTTATCAACCTTGTCCAATAGTCTCTCTAAGTGGATGTTAACTCTCTTGAGATTAGACTCCCGATCATCATTAATCTCTTGCTCCAATGAAGTGAGCTCAACCCTTCTCCTTTGTGCAGCTTGGCGGTCCTTGCGAATGTTTTGTAACTCCATGATTGCTTGCTGATCTTCAAGCTGTTTGTTCCTCTGCTCCAAGTATTTCATAGTCCACTTAGCCCTCTCCAAGTCAAGGAATAAGGCTTTGATCTCTGTTTGTTGCTCCTGAATGATCTCTCTAAGATGTGCACTTTGTGGGACCGTATTTGTATCATCATCATGAATGAGAATGAAGTCAATCTCTTGTTCACCTGAAAGCCCCTCATCCTACATTGGCCTCTTGCCTTTGTCCTGTACTTTTGGTGCTAATGTCGGAAGCGAGGCCCCTTCCACACCGGGTGGAGATAACACTCGCTTCGCTGCTGCAAACAAATGTCTAGTGCCCCTCTGATATGTGATGAATATCGGCACACTAGCAGTGTCATGGCGCTCATACTGATGAGAAGGTCCACCTATCTCATGCTTAACCTCTGATAATCCCTGTGAAGCTTTGAAGAAGTCACGAGAGATGAAATCATCCCAAGTGATGCCCTGGAATCCAAGCTGATGAACCACCAAAATCTTGATGAGAGCAAAATGGTAAACACTGTTAAGTTGCTGCTGACGGGTTTTGTGTTGCACAAGGGTGGTCATCCTCTCTATGTTCCGACAAATGAAATAAGGAATGTTCATCATCCGTACCCTGGTGAAATGCATGAGCAACCTGATGTGATAAGCATATAGACGAGAGAACCGTCCCTCACAGCTGAAATATTTCATGATTAATTTCATTAGTGGAGCATATTCATCTTTAAGATATTGGAATGGAAACACTCTCTTGAGCTGCCTCAAGAAACCGGTTTTAATGTATGACTCTTAATGCTGCCGTTCAATCTTCTTCCTCTTGGTCCATGGTTCCCCAATGTTTGGTATGCCGGTTGCTAGTGAGACAGATTCTGGTGTCAGTGTAAAGGTGACACCAGCTAAGGTAGCCTGATCTCCATGTAAATGTAGCACAAATAGATGAGCCAACTCATAATGAAATTGAACATTAGCCACCTTTTCACAAAACTCATAGCATGACTGATGCTGGAAACAAAACATGGGAGGAGGGCAGGCCTGTAATTCAGTGAGGGTGATTGGTTCTTCTCTGATATGTCTACCTCCTCTATGAGGCCTCCGAGGTGCATGTTCCTCCATGGGAGAGTCACTTTGGGTTTCCATTTCATAATCTGATGAATGCTCAGATGCCATGACTGCTGTTTTTCAAACTGCCTTGGAGAAAAAGATGCTGGTGTATGAAAAATGTTTGGACTGCTCTTTTAGTGATGTGTTCAAACTTTGAATTCAAGAGAAATTTACATGTTTTGGGCGTTTAGAGGTCGTTCCAAAATTTTTTGGGCCGGACAGCTGAGTGCGCTACACAGCTTGCCCAACGTGCCACGCCGTCCCAGTGCGCCGCACCCATTCAAAAATACACTGGATGATCGCGCCCAATGCGCCGCGCCTCCCCAGTGCGCCGCGCCACCTGCTCTATGCGCTGCGCCGGCTTTGAACACAACTTTGGCTTGAAACTTTGCAAGTTTGCCCTCTCAACACTAGATTTCAACTCTCTTTGACCTCTTAGATGCAAATGAATGTTTTAAAATCATGAGAACATCTTATAGTGATAGATTTGATTTTTTCTTCTCAGAAACCCACTTTGCAATGTTTTGACTTGGCACTTTTTCCACAATTAATAAAACTCTATCTTTTTGTTTCCCTTTTGATTTTTTGGCTTGAGTGATGAATCTTTTGGCAATTTTTTGTAGGGATAGTGGCATATCTTGACAAAGGAAGACCAGGGCTGCGCCTGGAGTATTCAACGGCTGATTTTTTTTTTTTAAATGACATGACAATTTATTACAAAGCGAAATGACGAATGTTCTTCAAAACATAGTTTTGAAGAAAAGTCATAGTCGAGCATATGATGATGAAAATATTGAAACTGAAAACCTATTAAGGACTTCCCTCATGAATCTGCTAGCATTATTAGACATTGTTGAAGACCAAATTGACTAACCCTAGATCTAATGACTGAAATGACCTTTGCGGATCGATAAACTAAAACAGGACTATAAGTGATTTTAAAGCTTGATTTTGACAGACAGACCTGAGCCAGCATGGATAAGGGATGAGGGGTAATGTATGACAAGACCCTTCTGTCAGATTATGGCATGCCCCTAGCGGAATGCAGATGATCGAGCTGAATGAGACACCTAAGAATGAAATGCAATAAGAGAATTGATCTCTGACGGAGGGATGACCAGACCGACTCTAATAGATTCCATCATGTGTCATCACCGTGTGAACTACTACCATGATACTCCAACATAATGTTAACACATATCTGCACATCGTCGATCCCCATGACTTGAACTAGTCAGGTAGCTAATCCAACTGTCATGCTCAAACCATGAGAATGCACATTCTCATGCCATCATCAGTTGTTTCTCAGACTCCTGTCACAACATCAACTTGATCAAGAATCCATCTCCATGTAAATATAAGCCATGTCCAGGTCCATGAAGTAGTCTTCATCTCATCTGTAACATGATGTCCATGATGTTTGGTATCAATGTGCTGCATGAAATCAGTTGCATCCATCTAACATCATCATCCATCTGTGAAAAATCCATCTCCTCAAAATGAAGAGATCCTCTCATCAAATTTACCCTCGATGTGCCCCCATCCAGGTCCATGAAGTACCCTTCATCATATCTGTAATGTGACATCTCTCAAGTCTGCCATAGAAACAAGTATACACCTGTCTCATTCATCTATGTGTAAAAAGTGGTTAAGTCTTGACTCAACCC
This sequence comes from Pinus tabuliformis, assembly GCA_031772625.1. Taxonomy (NCBI): domain Eukaryota; kingdom Viridiplantae; phylum Streptophyta; class Pinopsida; order Pinales; family Pinaceae; genus Pinus; species Pinus tabuliformis. The sequence goes on from CM062807.1 coordinate 876,359,796, forward strand.
ATGCCCAAGTGTTGCCACCAAGGCATCATCATCACTGCAACTCTATCACTCCAAAGTGTCTCATATCAATCCTCCTCATCAAGTCACTCTTTCAAGCACACTCATACATGTACTCAAAAGAATGCATCCCATACTGCATCAAAGTCCTTGACCTTAGCTTCTCAATGCATCAAATCCTCTCAGTCCACCATAATATGAAGTCCAAAAAAGTCACAACCTCATGTCATCATGAGCTTCATGAATCATCTCCAATCAACATCCTAGCAAGTATACATGTCTCAGCCCAAAAGGTCTCTACAAGATGCCTCACCTCTCCATGTAGTAGGAATGCTCCATAGTCTGCTCACAAATCCAACCAAGTCCATGGCCTTGTTGTACAAGAGTGCACAACATCCCCATCGGCTCATAAATAAAACATCTCCATGTCACATCAACAAATCCACCTACACAACATCCTTTCCTTGGCACTCATTGGATGCCCATAAGTGACACCTCTATAAGTGCTCTTGCATAATGTCCATGCATAAGACTGTCATTCTCCATGTCTCCAACTCGATTCCCATGACTCAAGTTGTCCATGTTTTCCAACTAGGTAGACCCATCACAACAATCGGTCATCCTCATCCAAGCCTGCAAATCAGTCTAGTGAACTCAGTCACCCAACCATATCATCATCACATGAGTCTCTTCCACCATGGCTCCCCCACTGAAGGTTCCACCAAGACTTCCTCTTGGTCTCAGCCATGAGAAGTCCACCCAAGTATCATCAAACTCAAGTGTGTGCCCTCTCCCAGTCTGTCCATGAGTCATGTCGGGCACTTAGCCAATTCTCCATGTGGCTAATGCATGACCCATTATTCTGTTATGATCATCACGTTCCTCCCTTGTCACGGGCCTTCGTACCTTTTGTCACAAGATCACAGATAACCCCAACAAGCCCTACGATAATCAATGATCCTTGCTTTTCCATACACGGTCTCTTCATAGACATCCATGGTAAGATCCTCCCTTGCATTGACAAACTGATTTCGCTCTTCCCTACATATGATTCATCTCCCAAACGTCTCACTGAAACACAAGTATCAATAGTAATTACCTCATCATAAGGCTCCTGCATGTGGGTTTCCTCATCCAGCAATGTCTACAAACTGCAAAATCTTGGTTCAACCTAAACAATTTCAAGTCCCTCCTCCATCGTTGTCATATATGCAACATCCTTATCGCACTCTGCAGTTTTCTCCTCAAGTGCACCAATCAAGTACGCATTGACTTCTTCTATCGAACTAAGCCTTTGAACATCTGCCTAATGTTGGAAATGATACTGAGAGGGGGGGAGTGAATCAGGATTAGCAAATCAATAAGTTTTTCATTTCATACTCTGATTCATATATGCTACTTCAGTTAAGGGAACCTGCATGTACACGTAATTGTCGACGTTCCTTTGAGCTATCTTCTTCTTCTGACGTGTTTTCTTTCCCATTATTCTACGGATCTCCTTCAAGCGATCAAGCTTCTACCAAAGGACCTGCTCTGATACAAATTGTTGGAAATAATACTGAGAGGTGGGGGTGAATCAGTATTAGCAAATCAATAACTTTTTCATTTCATACACTGATTCATATACGCGCAACTGTGTTTAATGTAACTAGCCTATATCCAGTAAACTTATGATTCTGTTAATCCATCATATGTTGATATTTAATTAGTGCATCAGAACTTCATTAACCATATAAACAGTAAATAGGTGCAATGAAATAGAATAGATCATCACACATAAAAAAAACACATGAACACCATGATGTAAGGTGGAAACACAATGTGAGACAAAAACCACCTGCTACCATATTCCTTTAATATAAGAAAAGACTGTTTACAGTCTTGTACTAGCACAGACTCATACCAGTATGCAGGAACCCACCTGCAGAAGGCTACAACCTTCTCTCATTCTCCAGCTACCACTAGAAGGGAGCTACAACCCCCTAGCTCTTGTACTAGCTGCTATATTTATTAGTACGTAGGCACCAGCGTACAAAAGGCTACAACCCTCTCTCGTTTTCCAAGTGCTACTAGAAGGGAGCTCCAACCCCCTGGCTCTTATACTGGGTGATATGTTTAACAATATGTAGGCACCAGCTTATTGAAGGCTCCAACCTTCACTCTTCCTCCAGGGACCACGTTTCATAAATTTTCAGACTGGATACTCCTGGATCACAACACCAATATATGAAAGCCATGTTTCATCCAATTTTCATACTGGTCCCATCAACAACATTGAAGCTCAATAGTAAATCACCACTGTAACACAATCATTGCATCAACCAATCATTCAATTATGAATCACCCAACACTAAATCATTGAAGACCTGTCATCAAAACACAGTGACCAGAACACAGAGTAGAACCCAGAACTCTGGAACAACCACCAGAACCATCTGCAAATTCAAATATCATATTTCATAATGTATACGCTACTCTGATGAACCAAGCCAGCATGTATACACGCTTTTACCAAAGCGAACCCACGTAGAGATATGAAAATATTAACTCATAACTTTGCAGCTATTCCAAATATCAATCATACCCAAATCATAACAATTATAGAATAAAACATGCATCAGTACTCAGATCTAGTCTATCCATGATCAAACCACATAATGATAATACATTCCAAGCCTTATGATCCCGATCCAACATCCATCATCATCCACATCGGTGCATCATTGTTTTAGATCAAGCAAAGAATCACGAACCCATAACCTGCATACTGGATCTCACACTTCATCAGATATTCAATACTTGCACCCATTGGCCTAATGATCTTCTCCTAATTATATAGTGTTAGGCCATTCTCAATACCATGGTCCAAAACCATTTAGGACCAATACCTTGGACCAAGTACTTGGGGTCAATACTTCAGACCAGATACCTTGGACTAATACCTTGAAGCAAAATACCATGGAGCAAAACTTAGTTTTCCAACATGTACGCACCTTTCCTTTCGTGAAACTGCATCTGTACATTATACACTCCTTTTGGTTTGTTAACTCGCATGTATACGATACTTTGTCAAGGTGAACTTGCGTATACCTCTCTGATCATTAATTCTTTGTTATTGATCTGCTGCACTATGATCTGTCATCTGAGTGAGTTTCCATCAAGGACAACACCTGTATCATAATGCCAACACCTGATTGTTTTGGTAGTAGTCCCCAAGTCTGTCAATGTAGTTGAGCTCATCCTGCTCTATTACAATGACCTTCCTACTAAGAAATTCCTTCTTCATTGCATCCTCCCTTTGTGTATACTTCCATTCTGTATAATTGTATTGGTCATTGAGTTCTTCAAGTTCTTCCTTTATCTTCACATAGCCTTCCCTAATCTGCATGTTCTCAGCTTTCATCGAAGCCCATTCAGAATTCCATTCCTCCATTCATTCCAATACCTTGTTCAGGAAAGCTTCTCCAGCATTGTGGCTTGATTCACCTATCATAAGCTGAGGTTCTTCTGCCATTCCTGCCATCCGCTTTCTTTGCAACCTTGAATCACCGTTTGGATTTCTAAATCAGCTCTGATACCACCTGTCATGCCCCTACACTGGTGGTAATATTCCAACTGCACTATAGGAGGTGTGGCACCACCAACTCTTTTCTTTTTAACAATACTAACGATCGTGGACTACGCCTCACACGCCCTATCGTTTTACTCGTCGCACGTTCTACCCGAACACCTTCGTTCATCGTCGCACGACCTACTTGGCATGAGCTCATGCACGAGTCATTCAGCTTGCTACTCGAATGACCACCCATGCCATCGCTTGCCTTCGCACTTCGCACGCCCGTGAGGTAGCCAACCTGCCGTTCACCTAGACGCCCTTTCGCACCCTCGCCCAACATTTGACCACCCGTTCAACTGAACGCCCTGCCGCACCCTTCGTTCGACTCATCATTCACCCAAACGCCCTTCTGCGCCCTTGTCGACGTTCAACCGGATGCCCTGCCACGTGCTCCGTTCAACTTGTCGTTCACCTAGACGCCTTACTGCACCCTTGCTTAATGTTCAACCGGACGCCTTGCCGCACCCTACGTTCCACCGTGTCAATCGACCTTCGTTCTGTCGAACTCGTCTGTTTAGCAAAACTCGTCTTCCAGTGTGCGTCCACCCGTGCCGCCTGACCTGCGCCTTGACTTGTTCAGCCGTGCCCTCGACCTGCGCCTTGGCTCGCACTTCTCGTTCAAGCTTGGGTGCTATGGCCTTTATCTGCCTGCAAGTTTGCCTTGTGTTTTAGAACACCACCTTGCACTTCCTCTTCACTCCACGCTTGAATGCTCGACTGTGCTTGTTCATTGGATCATGGAATGGCTTGCTAATGCCATCCTACTTATATACTTTACTGCCATGGAGAGGAACGTTGGCCCATCCAGTCGACCTCCTGTTTAGCCATCGTTTCATACTTGTTTGCACATTGGCTTAACCATTGCGTACCCCACTCAGGACTGCCTAACTCTATAAAACTTCGTCCTTTATAACACTTAGCCAATTTCGCATATGACCTCGCGTTTTCTCCATTGTGCTGCACTGTTTCTCCCAGCTCATCCATTCTCCACCCGTCGTGTGGTCCAACCGAAACATGTCGCAGCTCATGGACGTTACAAATCCGATCTAGATAAAGCCGGATTTTCAATTCAACTGCAAATATACTAGTTGATATCTTAGATATGGGAAACAATCACTGTATCAAAGGGACCAACGATGGAAGAAAATGTCAATAATGTAGAATAGAGAGATGCAAAGGGGAAATAAGAAACAAGTGTGTGTTTTTTTGCGGTGTGTTTCTTCTATGACGAATAGAGTGTTTATCACAAATGTCGAACATTGCATATTATTTTATGCAACATAAACGAGCTCAAGAAACAACCATATATATATTTATCGAACTCAGGAAACAACCATATATATATAGTTTTGTTGTCCACGTATTTATTGGGTTAATAGTAATATAGTCTGAACGGTGTGAGCATGTCCTTAATGGAGGTGTAATTATGAGCAAGCGCAAGTGCGCTATTTTCACAAGTCATAATCTTGTCTCTTCATCTCGAAAAGGAAAATACAACATTATTTTTTAATGTTGAAAAGAAAAGCAATCTTATCTTTTTATTTTAAAAAGAAAATATGTTTATTTTTACGAAGAAAAAGAAATATTTATTTTTACCATTTATAAATATCTTTATTATAATTATCGATTATTCTATTATGTTTCATTATTTAAAATATTTTTTTAATATATAAATAAATACAAATTTAAAAACTTAAATTATTATTTTAAAAATTTAAATTAAAGTTATATAAATTTAACTTCAAATTCCTCTAAAAAAAATTTAACTTGAAATTAAAAAAAAGGATAAAAACCTAAAATATTTAAATTACATTTTAAAAAATATAATTTTAAATTGAATTATAAATATTTTACTTTACATAAAATTTAATATTAAAATAAATAAATAAAAACATGAGTTTTTATTACTAGTGACATCAATATGTATATAATTCACCTTAAAAGAAATAAATATATTTATAGTAATAGTTATGATGAATTTATGTTAAATAGAATTTACCAAATTTATAAATAAAAATAAAATAAAATGGTAAAGTAGGTTATTTATTAAAATATTATAAAATAAATAAATTATTGATTTCGATTTCATGGAGAGCGCATATTAGTTTTAAGATCAATTTTTACTAAAAAGGATTAAGGGTAAAAAGTACATATAAACCAAACTATAACCAAACCTGATACCATCCCTATTAATATTTGTTTTCTTAATCTAACATTGAAATTGATGCCAATCCACATATTAATATATCTTTTTTTTAATCTAACATTATAATTCATGTTGGCCTAAATTCAAAAACCTATTTGAAGGAAAACACAACTTTTGAACAGCAACAAAAAACTATGTTTTCGATCAGTAAGTAGACGCAAACACTGGATTTCCTGATCAAGAGAGTGGACTAATTCCCAGAGCGAACACAATGGGCAACAGAGAGAGCTTGTTCAGAAAAATTTCGTTTCCACAACCACGATGAACACCGTGGTCAAGATCTGACCCATTGATGCGACGCTGGGCTCGTGCGGAGTCTGGCGTGAAAAGAAGCGAGGGATGCTTTGCCAAGAAGAACTTGCCCACAAGACTGTAATGGGTATCCACAACAGTATGCGGGCAAGTCATTCTTGGCTGAGTAACACACTCTGCTTCTACATGCAAGACACGAACAAATTTCTTCACAATTGGCATAATTACTGGATAAGATCTAACAATCCATGAAACCCTTACAAGAAGAATAGCACGTTAATTTGGAAGTAGGAATGGAGTCTAGACCGAGGGAAGAAGGTAATTTATAGAGTTAATGCGAACAAATCGGTCAAACGGAATGGACCAGTCGAATCACCTGAAATCTAAAGGTTCCGCAAAAAAATATATTCGATTCGCCGAGTATGCTCCGCATATATTTTGCACGTCTCAACTACTATATGTATCTCGACTTTAATAACTTGAGATTTAAGTATATGATTTGAGTAGTTGGGAAAACTCGGATCAGCACTCAAATTCAAGAGCCTACACGAATCTCTTAACAACTCATGAGTGGCAGAGGAATAGAATAGCGTCTCAATTTGGAACGAAAGAAAGGGAAGAGGGATATTTATACATAAAATGTCTCAATTTGGAACAAGGGAAAGGGAAGACGGATATTTATACATAAAGCACGCACAAACCATTAAAATGGAATCCACCGGTTAACTTTATTGCTTTAAAAAACGAAAATTGGCCTGTCAACGCCTGTAAATAATTACATATCTGACTCAATGGGTGGCCCGCCAACGTTAAGGGGATAAAATTGATTCGCTTCTATCCGTTTATCAGCTTTAGTCGGAGCCTGATGCTCACCTGAGTTATAGTCAAGATATCATCGCCAAGCTATAGACGAGCAATCGCACGTTGTCCTCACATCCTTTAAATGTGCGTTCAGCGTGAGGGAATCACGTCGAATATGCAGCCTGCAGACGGCGACGAAATGCGCCACCGGGGTTTAGTCGGAGAATGTGAGACGATACAAAAACAGTTTATGGCAGCGAAGGATGGGGAATGGCGTCAGATATGTAGGAATTTACAGGGTAAGTTCCTCAGAAAGAATACCAAGAGGACACCGCTCACAACCAGATCTCAAATCAATACACCAGTATTTTTGACGTGGTTAAAACCCTCAGAGTGCAAGGAGGGAAACAGTCCACGGCCTGTCCCAACGTGGGTACAGACAATTTATTAATCAAAGAATGAAAATTTACATAAGCTTCTCTCATGCACGGATTACCCGAACAATGACCCTCCATGCGCTTTAAATAGAACTCATGGACCAATCGGGTGTCAAGCCACGGATCAAGTGTCGGTAATACCGAGGTGAGAGTGAACCGTCGGATCACTACATATCGTGACCGTCGGATTGTAAGTTACAAAATGTACAACGGTAAAGAAACACACTTTACCTAACTCTAACCTAACTCTATACTAGACCAAGTTGAACTTAACTATATCCTATGTGTCGGAATATCCTAACATCCCCCCTTAAGAACAACTTGGGATAGGATTGAAGGATTTACAAATATGACACAATAGGAGAAGGAAGGAGGCACTAGAGCCTATCCCCCCTTAGTGACAACTTCCTGAACTCCAAGCATATATCGAAGTTTAGTGAACTTCGCCTCTGTGAGAGCCTTTGTGAAGATGTCTGCAACCTGATCATCTGTTGGACAATATTGCACTTCAAGAACATGGTCATGAATGAGCTTTCTGATGAAGTGCATGTGTAGTTCAATGTGTTTGCTGCGCTGATGCTGGACTGGATCTTTGCATAGCTGAATGGCACTTTGATTATCACACCAAAGTGTGGTTGGATGCTGCTGCTCAAAGCCAAACTCTGATAGGATCTGACGAAGCCACAAGGCTTCCTTACTAGCTTCCACGGCACCACGATACTCTGCTTCTGCTGATGAAAGAGAAATGGCAGCCTGTTTCTTACAAGCCCATGTAATAGGTCCTGAACCAAGAGTGAAGACATAACCGGCAGTAGACTTCCGATCATCAAGGTCACCAGCCCAATCAGAATCAGTGAAACCAACTAACAGAGGAGCTGCTTTGGCACTGTAATGAATCCCAAACTGTACTGTACCTCGAACATAACGAAGTATTCTTTTAGCTGCTTTCCAATGACTTTCACGGGGGTTTTGCATAAAACGAGCAACAAGGCCAACAGCAAAGGAAAGATCAGGACGAGTATGGGTTAAATACAAGAGTTTTCCGACAAGTTGACGGTATAAGGTAGCATCAACTTCAGGAGAAGTACAAGAGACTGAAAGTTTGACTCCAGACTGAAAGGGAGAAGTGGCTGGCTTACAGTCTTCCATGTGAAAATGACGAAGAATATCACAAGCATACTTGGATTGGGAAAGGAAAATACCCTCTTGGGATTGCAAGACTTGAAGACCGAGAAAATAGTGTAAGTGTCCTAAGTCTGTCATTTCAAATTTCTTTTTAAGGCTGGACTTCACATGGTTTATAAGGTTGGGATCACTACCAGTAAGAATAAGATCATCAACATAAAGAACAAGGATGATGAGAGAGTTGCCCACTTTCTTGGTGTAGACAGTATTGTCAGAATGACACCTAGAAAAGCCAGATTCTAAAAGAAAGCTATCCATTTTGGCATACCAAGCTCGAGGAGCTTGCTTGAGGCCATAAAGGGATTTCTTAAGTCGACAAACGAGGCTGGAGTCTGTTTGTATGAAGCCAATGGGTTGTTCCATATAGATTTCTTCCTGCAAGTCACCATGCAAGAAGGCAGATTTAACATCCATTTGATGGACTTCCCATTTTAAAGAGGCAGCAAGGGAAAGAACAAGGCGGATAGAGTTCATTTTGGCAACTGGAGAGAAGGTTTCAGTGTAGTCAATGCCTTCAACCTGTGAAAAGCCCTTAGCAACTAGACGAGCTTTATGTTTATCAACTTTCCCATCTGGTCCATACTTGGTTCTGTAAACCCATTTGCATCTAACAAGTTTGCGTCCCTTTGGTAGAGGAACAAGATCCCATGTATCATTTGTCATCAATGAATGATATTCTTCATTCATAGCTGTTTCCCAATGTGGATGGCCTGAAGCTTCTGCAAAAGTGTCAGGATCATGATTTACTGGAGCTTGAGCCAGTAAAGAAGAGGCTCTTTCAAACTGAGAACGTGTACGTCGCTGATCTGTAGGATCACCGGCAAGATCACCTGCTGCATCCCGAGTAGCACGGACCCATCTTGGAAGTTGAGGATCCTGAGAAGGTGGGGAAGGATTATCATCCTCGCTTTCATCATCAGAAGAAGAAATGTTTTCAAAGATAGAAGAGATAGGAAGAGGTGGCACATCCGCCGGACTAGGCTCGCAGGCCGATTTATTTTCATCAAATTTTACATCTCTTCTAATGATAACATTTTTGGACTTAAATGGAATAAGTCTATAGCCTTTTACATCTTCAGAATATCCAACAAAAGTACATTTCTCACTCTTAGGTTCTAAGGCTTTATGCTTTTCATCTGGAATATGGGCCCATGCTTCACTTCCAAACACACGAAAGTGACTTACATCTGGTTTAATGGAACTCCAGGCTTCTTCTGGAGTGATATTCTCTAGAACCTTAGTAGGAGTGCGATTGATTATATAATTTGCACAATTAATTGCTTCGGCCCAAAAACTAAGACTGAGTCCTTTAGATTGCAGCATACAATTAGCCATTTCCTTTAAGGTGCGATTTTTCCTTTCAGCTACACCATTTTGTTGTGGAGTGTATGGAACAGTATGTTGCATTTGAATTCCATTTTCGGTGCAAAAGTTGATGAATGCATTTTTAACATATTCTCCACCATTATCAGTTCTTAGCTTAAGAATTTGATGTCCAGATTGTTTTTCAACGAATGCTTTGAAGGCCAAAAAGGTGGTAAATACTTCGCTCTTGAGTTTTAAGAAGTATACCCAAGTGCGTCTGGAGAAATCATCAATGAAAGTTAAGAAGTACTTGCAGCCAGAGAATGAAGCAACAGGAAGAGGACCACATAAATCACTGTGCACAAGCTGTAAAGGGGCTGAGGCGTGCCAAGAGGCACGTTTGTCAAAACTGTCCCGATGATGTTTTCCGAGTACACATCCGGAACAAACACCATCTTTGCAAGATACCATAGGAAGACCTGTCACCATGTTTTCTTTACATAGATGCTGAAGGGAGCGATAGTTTAAGTGACCATACCGCTCATGCCAAAGTTTGCTCACTTCATCATTATGAGCAAAAAATACTAAGGGAAGATGGGATGACCCAAAGTTGTGAAACTTATACAACCTTTTGGAATCATCAGCAAGACCAGTAGCTAGAGTCTGTTTAGGATCTTTTAGATCCTTGATTACAACATCATGAGGTGAAAATTCAACAATTTTACCTTCACCTGAATGAGTTATCTGATAGACAGATAGAAGGTTGCAGGATAAGTTTGGAACACATAATACATCATTGAACTGACCATTGTCTAGATGAACAGTTCCAGTCCCTACAACATTAAGAGATCTATCATCACCAACATATATATTTTTGGTGTTACAATCATTTAAAGAAGAAAACATGGCTTGGTTTTTGGCCATGTGACAAGAGGCTCCAGAATCAATGAGCCACTCATGAGAATGAGAAGAAGAAGAAGATACATTTAATGCATAACCAGACTGAGATGATTGACGATGACATGCAGAAAATGCCGTTCCAGAAGTTGAAGTTGAAGTAGGCTCCAGATGGATGTTATGTTTCTTCATTGCGGCTTCCAAGGCTTCCATCTTCTTAAAGCATTTAGATTCTAAGTGGCCATCTCGATTACAAAAGTTACAATGTCTGTCAGTCTTCTTCCATTTGTTTTTATTGGTCTTGTCATATTGCTGAAATGATCTTTCATCTTGAGGTTGAGTTGGTTTAGGACCATTCCTTTGAGGATAAGACTTCTTAGGATTCTTTGAATTTGGTTGCTGCTGGGCGGCTAACGCTTTCGAGGAAGAGTTTCCAAGATTAAGAAGACCAAGGTGTAAGAGTTTTTCTTGTTCTCTTATTAAGGAATCACAAAAGGAGTCAAAGGAAGGGGGCTTGTAGTCTTTGCCTTGACAAATGAAAGCTTCCCTGGTAGAATGGAAAGTGGAAACAAATACAGAGTAAGCTGGTCCCAACTTAGTAAGGATGGAATAAATAAGGTTACCATCTTCTTTCTTAACTTTAACACCTTCCAAGAGATATCTAAGGGTCTTGAATTTGGACAAGAAATCTTCAATGCAAGAAAAATTATTAGGATCCAAAGTAAGCAACTCATTCTCAAGTTGATGGGCTCTAATTTCATTTTTAATCCCAAAAACTTTAGCAAGTTTTTCTAATGCTTCATGAGGAGTTTCAATTTCTGCAATGTGGAATCTAAGATCAGGAGAAACAGACATTCCTATCAAACCACGTGCTTGATCTTGTCGATTTTCCCATTTTTCGGCCTTGTCTTCATCTTTGGGTTTCTTCTCTTGGTCTGTGGCTATTCTGAAGAGACCTTTACTTCTAAGTAAATCTCCCATGTAGGCTACCCATTGGAAGTAGTTAGTGCTGTCAAGAATGACTTGGCATGGACTTTCCATTTTTTGAAAAACAACTGAAGCTGAAGATGCTGAAAGTAAGTGGTCCAATGGATAGATCTCGAAAAAAAAGGCGGTTTTAAAAAAAACGGCTCTGAAAAAGGCTTCCGGATGAAGAAGTTATGGCTTTTTAAAAAAAATTGTTGACGTTGCCGGCAAAGTGCGCGAATGTGCGGGAATGAAAAAATCCGCCCCCACAAAATGGAGACTTGAACCCAAGACCTCTACTCTCTTAAAAGGTCTTTGAACCAATTGATCTATACAAAATATTTGAGAGAGAGAGAGAGAGGGGGGGGCCTCGATTTGCGTGCTTGCCTTGGGAAGACTCTTTTCCCCTACAAAACACAAAATACAAAACCCAACACGAATATCCAAAGAAAAACGAACCTTACGGCTCGAAGTTAGCTTTAGCCAAAAAACTAGAAATTTTAAAAAAAAAATCTCAAAGTTAGCTTTTAGCCGAAAAACTAAATATTTTTCTCAATGTTTCTGATTTTCCGAGATTACACTAAGGTGCAGGGAAAAGAGCATACGCATGAGAAAAATCCTTTCTTTCTGTTTCTGATTTGCCCAGATCGCACAGAGTCGCAGGGCAAAGAGCATACGCAGAAATGAAAGGTATAGATCCGGAAAAAAAAAGGCTAAATAAACCGAAACCGAAATAAGCAGAGAGAAAAAGACAGTAAACTGCAAAAAAAAACACTGTATACCTCCCGATCTGAAAAATGACGCAGCTAGGGCTACCGGAAACCTTTTCACGTGAAACGAAAGGGGTTCCTCACTGAAACAGATGCTCTGAACGCAACAGAGCAGTCCTCTCGGCCCGAAAGCAGTCAGAAACAGCAGATCTAGGAAACGACAGCTGCATGCAGTTCTACCGGCTTCAGATTTGGATCACCAACGGACGCGGCCCTCAAATAGCTCTGATACCATGTAGGAATTTACAGGGTAAGTTCCTCAGAAAGAATACCAAGAGGACACCGCTCACAACCAGATCTCAAATCAATACACCAGTATTTTTGACGTGGTTAAAACCCTCAGAGTGCAAGGAGGGAAACAGTCCACGGCCTGTCCCAACGTGGGTACAGACAATTTATTAATCAAAGAATGAAAATTTACATAAGCTTCTCTCATGCACGGATTACCCGAACAATGACCCTCCATGCGCTTTAAATAGAACTCATGGACCAATCGGGTGTCAAGCCACGGATCAAGTGTCGGTAATACCGAGGTGAGAGTGAACCGTCGGATCACTACATATCGTGACCGTCGGATTGTAAGTTACAAAATGTACAACGGTAAAGAAACACACTTTACCTAACTCTAACCTAACTCTATACTAGACCAAGTTGAACTTAACTATATCCTATGTGTCGGAATATCCTAACAAGATATGCAAAAAGCAAAAGGATAAGGGACTGGTTTAGAGAATCCTTGCGCAGAGAAAATGAAACGATTTATGCTTTGCTGTCCTCGAGCGGTTTCGAGTCTCAACATCCCTACATTATAAGAACGCAAAGTTGGGTCCATGATGGGTATAAGGTTATTTAAAGGTATAAGGGTACACAAACTTTTCATACAATGTTCAGATCACTACAATTATGCATCTCTATTGAATTTTCTTAAAACTTTTGATAAATTGATTGTATATAATAACCTTGAGCTTCAACATCTCTTTGAAAAAGGATTTAAATAATAATAAAAAAAAACATTCCCCACACAAATAATGACATATAAATAACATGCAAAATTTTAGTGTTTGGAAAATTTTATGCCAATATAACACACCAGTTATATCCAACCCAAATGCAAAATTTCATAATTTGATATCTACTCTATTTATATTATTAATTTTTCTAGTTCTATACATATGATGTTTAAAAGTACTTATTAATTAATTTTCAATTTGATTGCTATTAGTTTACCTTTGGCTTATCCAAAATTTAATATTAACTTTAAAAATAAATAAAGTATTTTTTATTTTAAGTAAAAAAAATTGTAAACACAATTTTTTTTATCTTATTTCAGCCTAACGTTATCTATCTAAGTCCCACTAATAAACTCTGCCATAACTCACTCTGAGAAGTTGTTCATGACTAAAAGTCACACCGACCTCCGTATCTACCTATTCATGTACACCTCACCCGGTTAACTAGTGTTGGGATTTCTGCCATCTCCTAACAAAAACAAATGTTTTTGTTTTCAGGGCTTGGTGACCGAAATCCCATAGGCGTTGATGTAAATGCCATCTGGGTAACCTTCTTGAACCACCTCACCTAATTGGTTTGTTTGGTAAAAGGAGTAACTCAAATGGTTGATTATTTTCCAAAATAATATGGCCATGGATACATTAGGTGGTAAGAATTTTTCTTTCTTGATTTGTTGATTTTTTCTACTTTTCCTTTGAAGTTTCTTAAGCTTAGATGAAATTAATGTCTAATAGGGTTACACTATCTTGAGCATATTAGAAGAGCTTGCATAAAGCTTTGGTTCATCTCTTAAAGTTTTGAATATTCTTTCACTAATAAATTGTTGGGTTCTTCCACCTTTATGATTATTTTTTTTTTCCAGGAAGGATATTTTAAGTTCTAGCGAGGTACAACACAAAGATTTTCATTCAAGGCTTTTTTAAGGTAATTTTCAAGGATTTTTAATTATTTAATTATTTCTTGTTCTTTCTCAACATTTTCTTCTCTGAGGGTTCATCAAAACTTGAAGTCTACTCTACTATGATCTTGTGTCTCTATGTTGGTAGAAAACTAGAGAGCTACTGTGAAGTTTTCATCTACATATCCCACTATTGTTCTCAATGGATAGGGTATACAATACCCAACAGGTAACAACTATGATTTTTAGGGTTGATTTCATTCATTGCCTTTTAAAATAACCAAACTTTTCTCTAATTTAATTTACATGGTTTATGTTTGTGTTTTGTCTTTCTTTTTCCTTATTTCATTTTTAGGGTATCAAAGGTGCTTGGCCTCAGTTACCATGAGGCACAAGTAACATCCCAATCCTATTTTTCCATTTCTTTTAAAATCTATACTTGAATTCTTCTTTCTGACGAGACTTAACTACACAAATCTCCTCCTTGACAAGAATTTTCTTCTTGCAAGAACTAGCAATTTCCACATTCAAGAAAATCTTCGCATGAGGGAATATATGATTCCTTTAATTGATTACAGGGTTAGAGAATTTTAAACGTTGTGAATATTATGCTTATTTGGCTAAAAAATGTAAAAATAACTCGAAATTTTCAGTTGCTAATGAGTTCAAACAGGAAACATTAGACCCAAATTTCTTCTACTCAATCCACAAAGGAAAACATACAATAGAAACACATGCAATCACATGCAATCATTCAATCACAACAAACACAATTTTTTTTACTGAGGAACCCAATTGGGAAAAACCCCTCCTTTGCTTCTATTAAATCAGATAAGAATATGGATCTACTACAATGATAATTCCAATCCTTGAAGCTCAACATGAATTGCAATACTAATTTCCTCCTGCTCTACCTTCTTTGAGTAATACTTAGCCAAAATAGGTGTCATGCTTCCTCCTATTTTCTTACATAATTCTCGAGGAAATTATCTCCTAAAAGATAGGGAAATCTCCTATTTCCTTGAACAAATCCAAGATAAATTTCTCACCTTCTCTAATGCAAAACCTATACACTCACTAGTATACATTGATAATTACAATGATGCCTTTTTCCTCCACTCAACTAGGAAATTTTAATTCCACGCATGAATAGGGATATTAGTAATTGAGTAGTTAACTCAGAGACCAGTGAGTTAACAAATGTTACAACTACTCAACTGAAATCCAAATAACTCTATTCATGACTAGAGCACATATAACTGAGTTTCACTAACTATAACTCTACTAGATTTCTAGATCTTAACAATAAACTTTTACACAATTCTATTTCTTTCCCACAAAATTGAATTAACTGACTATGCCATGTCACTCCTACTTAATGCAACTCAAGCCATCCTGCTAATGTGGAAATTCGAAATTTTCCATTTGACCAAGGCATAAGTCAAATGAAGCCTTTTATTGCTACAATGTAACACTCCTTATTAGCAAGAAAAGGGTTTTGAATTACCACCCCTATCCTGCTCCTATGGAAATCAAACTTGCCTCTTGGAAAGGCCTTTGTCAAAATGTATGCATCCTACTCCTCTGTGGCAATGTACTGCAACATGATGATCCTCCTGTGCATGGAATCTCTCATGTGATGGTACTTGATGTCTAGATGCTTTGACCTATCATGAATGTAACAACCCCATGTTAAACAATCCATGTAGTGAAGTTAATAAAGGAAAAATAAGACTAAGGTCACAAGACACTTATTCCAAGTTGAATCTTGGGAAAAACATCCTAGCAAGTGTTCATTTGGTCTATTATGGCCAAGGAAATTGACAAAGACAATGAAAAAGGCATCGAAAATGCAAAGAGGCATTATTTGGCAGTTATTTATGAAAATAAAGGAAATTAGGAGAAAAGGAAGGTGAAAGGTCATAGGTTGCATGTGAGGAACAAAATGAAGGAAAAGATGGAAATTGAAGAAAATAGAGGCCTCATTAATAAAAAGGCTTCTAAGGATCAATTCACAACATTTTGTCAGTTCAGTTTTGGAGTTCTCTCTATTGTCTCTACTCTCTCATACTCTTGCACACTTAGAGTATTCTTGGAGCACTCTAGCATTGGAAGAAGGAAGGAAAGATAAAGTAAGGAAGAGCGGGACCAGGGGGCTACAACGAGATTACTTGAAGGTACTGAGCTTCATGTATTATTTCCTTTCTAGTTTTGGCATGCATGGTACATACATGTGTGTATTTGGTTCTCTTGTTTTCATTGGCATTGGTCTTACTAGGTGTGATAGTGGATTTCAACCTTTCCTTGCCATTTCTGGATAGTCATGGTGTGATGGGGTTCTCTTACTTGGTTGAGATGGATTTCTAGATGGTCTCGAAATTGAGTGGGGTGGTCTCAGAAAAAATCACAAGGCCTAGGAATCCGTTGACTGGTATTGGTGGGATACTCAGTAAATCCTGATTGTGAATACTCTCATTGGGCCTAGGAATCCCTTAACTAATAATGACAGGATACATAGTAAATCCTAGAGGGTGGAGCTTCATTAGGCCAACGAATCCCTTGAATGGTAATGGCTAGATACACGGTAAAAAAATAGAGGTGGAGATAGAAAAATTCCTCACGGTTTAGGTGGAGAGATCCAAAGGCATCTAGGCTTGTCTAGGGTCTAGTGATCCCTTAACCAGTTTATGGTAGGATTGCAGTAAAGCATGTAATGTATGTTTATTGTTTGGGCCTAGGAATCCCTTGGCGAGACACACGGTAAAGCGTGAGGAAGCCTTGATTGGTTTTTTTGCAAGTCCCACATTCATGCTTGAAATATGGCACATGGTTGTTTGGCTGAAAGAGATATTTTGTTCAGACCAATCTATGGTCTACTGGTACGTGGAAGTCCTTGACTTGGTTGGATTTTCATATGTTGATAAGAGATATTTTTCTTTTGTGTATTATGTGTAAATATGTTGGTTATTACATGATGATAATGGCTAGCCTATCATTGTTAATATTATCGCTATATGTTGGTTATAAGCATGGTTTCATCACATATTCTAGTTATGGCACTTAACATGTTTTGATTGGTAAAGGAATGGATATTAAATGCATGACCTATATATGTTATTACAATAATTATGAGAAGGTACTATACCTTCTTGGTGATTTTAAGGTAATAATTAGGGACTTATGTTCAAATATGAATTTATAGCCCGTAGATTACATGTTCACAATGTGTTCGATGAAATGTATGTCATCTTTAAGATTAGTTAGGCCAAGTCCTTGATCAAGTTTTGCTTTAGAATCTTTGTTTTTCGGTCATTTATTATCTTGGAAAGTCTCATCAAGTTTTGAGCTGTGGTATACAGACTAGCCTTGAAAAAATGGCTCAAATCTCGCGGTACTGGGCACAAAACTAGATAAAAAAGACTGCAGTCTCTCTCTTGTAGGATTATGGAAGCGAATGGAGGCCTACAATCACATGGATGTAGGCTTGTGCATGTGAATAGGGATTTTTTTAATGAAAAAAATCATACTCAGAGTTTGGGCACCTAGAGTGGTTGGTTAGTCTCTAGGGTCCTCATAGCTCTTGAGGAAGGTCAATTTGGGTTTTGGTTTGTTGATTCCACTTCCTTAACTATAATTGGGGAGCTTAATGATATCATGGTAACTCTTCATCTCATTTTTACCCTGGTGGATCAATTATCTTGGGTAAATGTCGAAGGAGGGTGTTACAATGAAACACTATATTTTAGAGAGTTTTATACAACTATGATTGTCACAGTGGATCAATGTAGGATCCATCCCTTGAATGAAGATACTAACCAAGTTCATCCTCATCCAAATAGCCTCACATCATTCTTGAATAGCAGCCATATACTCAGCCTTTTCCGAGCTAAGTGCTACAGATCTATGTTTCTTGCTATAGCAAGAAACTGTTGTTGACCCATCACTGAAGATAGATCTGATTGTGCTCTTCCTATCTGATGGAATCCTTACCCAATAGGAATCTATGAAACATTGGAGCTTCACTCCATTATTCCTCCTAAAACATAAACTAAAATCTAGCACGCCTTTGAGGTATTTGAGATCATGTTTTACTGCTTTCGAGTGAAGCTTGGTAGGCTACACCATAAACTGACTAAGTTCCAATATTCACCTCTTCGACTCCCTTCTCTATTGGCTGCAATGTTGGTTTGCAGGCTACGTCATCATGATCAAAGAGTTCTTCTAAAGGTATTAAGCCTTTAGGAATCACATTATCCTTGAGCTGCAACACTTGCATTTCATTGATCTGCACGTCATCTTTTCCATCATCATGTTCTACATCAATTGAGGTATCTTTTGTTTTGCAGAAAATCATCAATCTCCTCGTCATCTTGGAAAACTTGCCAATATCTCTGATTGTCTGGGACAGTCGGACGATGTTTCACATGGATTTCACATTTATGACTTGAATTCATAGGAATCTTCAAATTATTCGCTGCCTTAGCAAGTGAATCAGCAATAATATTTTGTATTCAAGGCACACACGTCAAGGTATAATCAGAAAATAGCTTCAAGATGTCTAGAATAGCATTCCAGTATGCCCGCATCTGAGGATGCTTTGCTTGATATTCACCTTTAACTTGCTTAATCACCAATTCACAGTCGCCATATATAACAATCCTTTTAGCAGTTATCTTTCTTAGGATTTTTAGGCCAGAAATCAAAGCCTCATACTCAGCCTCATTGTTTGAGCAATCAAAAGCGAGCTTGTAAGAACATACCCGCACATTACTAGGCACTTTGTTCGGAGCAGAAAAAGGACTACGTACCCAAATCTCGATTCCAGCACCATCATTTCCCACTGCTCCATCAAAATCCATGGTCCACAGGCCATCTTCCTTTTCTTCTAATTGTTGAAACTCTGTTTGCTATATTTTTTCTGCTTGTTGTCCATTATCCTTTTCTGATTGCTAAATGGTATTGTCCTATTCTTGACTTTCTTTCTTCAAAACTTCTCTGAAATTCTCTGCTATTTCTCGAATGTCATCTACTGCAACTAATTGACTATCAATATCATTGAAACTATCTGAATACAAAACAAAAGACTCTAAATCTGTATGTACATAATTAATTGGATGATTAATTGGTTTCTCCTTGCTTGTAATCATGTATTTCATTTTCTACTCCCGATAAAGTTTTCACATTTGGCCAAACACAAGAATCATTGCATAGGAGAAATCAAGTTGCATAGTTCCTTTAATATTTTCTCCCCAAGATCTAGAAAGAAGCATTCCAAATCTAGGGGGAATATCTGCTACCACCACATCCATCAAAACATTTTTGGCCAGAATCTGATCCAAACTGACCACTAAGTATTTAATGAGCCCCATACATCTCACCCTGCTAGAATCAAATGAATAAAGATCATGGTATTTCCTGGTAATGTCCAAACCCAACTTCTCCATGATAGCCTTCGGCATAAGATTTTGGGAGGTGCTCGAATCAAACATAGCATTATGCAACACAAACTCATGCACTCTCAAACTGATATAAAAAGGAGGCACATCACTGTCTGGAGACTCACCATTCAATGCTGGTCCAAAAATCAGTTCAGGCTAATCATCTTCCACACTCACCATATCAGACATTGGATCAAAGTTCAAAATTTTGGAAACCTGACCTCTATAACTGTTGTTCCTCATTAGCTCAGTCAAGGGAATGGATACCTTTAATTTAGAAATTTCATTTTCCAAACTAAAAGTGGAAGTCTTTTCTACCTCTTTGGTTGGAACCTCTTTCTTCTCAGCTTTATCTTTTGATACAATTGGCTGATTAACTCTTTCATTTGCTGGCGAAGATTTGCTAGGCATAGGATCAACAACTTCTTTTCCTTTATTTGGTACAATAGGTGGCTCATTCTTAGATGCTGGACCTTCCTTTCTCTTCTGGATTGGATTGATGGGGACATTCCTGTTTCTTAATGAATACTGACGCTGCTGTGTGGACAAGGCATGCATATAACCTCTCTGATACTCATCCGACTCCTCTTCAAGAGCTGTGTCATTTGCCAAGACAAAATCTGCATCCTGGTGTACAGCTGAAATTTCTGCATACTCATCATCTTCAGTGATAAAGGTGGGCATATCATCAGGAGTAAATAAGTGATTTTCTTCCCCTATTACATGGTCTTCATCATCAGATTCGGGACCAACAAAATTCTACTGAAGAGGTGTCTTTACTTGCTTCTGTTGTGATGCCAGTTCTTGTGTTCGCTGCTCACGTTGTTTGATCCTGAATTGAGGTTGTTTTTTTCCACGGAAATTAGGATTCCAGATCTGCGGTTCAGGTTTATCAAGTGTTAACCTTTCAATCATCTTTTCTACCTTGCGAAGCACCTGATATGAGGTAGAAGCTTCTTCCTTTATTGAAACTCTCTTCTCGGTTTTCAATCTAGCTCTCTTGTCATTAAAATTTGCCTCAACACTAACGACGATTTTCTGCATTTCTTCTAAGGTAGCTGGATCTCTCTCTCTTAATTGATAAGCCATGTCCAGATCAAAACCATCTGGTAACTTTAGCAAAGATGACTTTCTAGTTGGCCTTAAATCATCAGGAATTGCATTATAAACCGCATTAAATCTAATACAATAGTCTTGCACAGACTCACCAGCATTCCACTTGATCTTGGTATATTCAGAAGTGATCTGAAGAGGATCTTTCTTGACTTCCTAGAAATCTAAGAACTGTCTTTGAAGCTCTTCTAATTTGGGAATGCTTCTAGCTGTCAAAGCTCTGAACCATTTTCTTACCTCACCTGCGAAAGTCTGCACGAATAATCTCATAGTCACGTTTTCTGCATCAATCTCATGAAGCTCAAAGAAATCCGTCATTTTGTCCACATGTTGCTAAGCCATGGTACTTTGAGGAGTGCCATCAAACAAAGGAATTTTACTCTGACAATCCGCGGGCATGTCACCCAAAACTTGAGGTAGCGCGAGAGGTGCAAACCGAGAAGCCATTGCTCTTGGTGGATTTGCAATCGGCCTTGGAGATGTTGGGGGAGAAGGTGCAGCTGATGTGTGAGGTGTATGAGGAGGTGTATGCGGAGGTGAAGCAATTTTGGACGTAGAAGGAGTAGATGGGGGTGAATTTACAACAAACTTTTGATCATAAATAGTAGGTTGTGGGGGAAGGGTGGGAATGAAGGGAGGTTCGGTAGGAATTTTGGAGGTGGATGCCATTACGGAAGATCCAAGGGATGCAGATGTAGCTTCTAGGAAATCCGTGATCATTGAAGCGTGAATTTCACTTTGGAGATGCTTCAAGATAAAATTCTCAATTGATTTATTGTTTCTTTCAACTTCAAGAGCTGCAGCAAAGTCGGGATTTGGAACTATAGAACCAAGAGCACTTTCGGATTTAGTTTCAAACAATGACCATTCAAACTTTTCATCAAAATAAAGCTCTTTAAGATACTTAAAAATTGCAGGACATGAATGAGATTTAAACACGGGAGTCATAGAGTTCTCTTGACGAACAATTCTTGAAATCAAATTGGGATTTTCATAAACAGGGGGAGGATTTGGATCTGGATTAGCTCTGGCATATCTCTTTGAAGCCAACGTGTTATTTTCAAGAAATCAAAGGGACATAAACAACTTGTTCAGCCTTTCAAATTCTAAACTTATCATCCAAAAGCTTAGAATTCTCAAATGTACTGGGGCGATTTACAGGTCAGGTGTCACGATTACAAGCTAGATCGGAGATTGACTAAAGTAGCGTTTATCTACTTGCGCTAATGCAAAGCAAAAGCGTTTCGAAGGCTACCTGGCATAACTTCAGGCTCCGTCTGTAGCTTATAAAACAAATGACATCAACAAGCAAACCATTTTCCTCCCCAATATATTCACCACTATGTTAAAGCCTAGATTTACCTCAGGCTGAAAAGGTAAGATTCTAGGTCCACATGAAACCACGCTCAGCCTTGTAGCTAGCCCTACGAGGATAGGAGAGGGCTCTCTACGGGTCAATCTCAGCGAAAGATAATATATGGGGCTTGAGATGACTGTTTAACAATTGATCTTAGGCTAGGTATTAAGTACAAGGATTAAATTTGAGTTTTTTGGAGGTTTTTGTTGGAAAAAGGGACAGGCAAATTTTGGGTCTAGGGATGAAGGCGAGTTCTTGCAGAGTTCAAGTTGGGGCAAGGAAAGAAATGGCTAAGATGCCTTAAATTGAATGAATGGATAGAAAGGATTGCTGAGAAGCTTAAGAGGGCAAGATTATATCAAGGATCCTCTACAAACAGAAGAAAACATATAAAACTAAACAAAAGTCAAAGGCAGAGCATAGTAGTTTATGAATTCCACCTTAAGTACTCATTAGTTTAATTTCTGAAGCAAGAGAAGGAAAATGGCATACATAAACATTCATGAACTTACAAATACATGGAGAAAAACACCATCCAAACACAGAGCCACAAGGATCCCAACAAGTGCTGCAAAACCCTGGTCTTTCCTTTGCCAAAATTGCAGAAATGAAATGTACAATGAAGTTCCAAAGCAATCCCAAGTGTCCAACCCTAAAAATGACTCAAAAATTACATAATATAGATAAGCCAAACCTATTCCCTTGCTTATAGGGGTCGAGCTCATCATTCTAGGAGCTGTTTGAACTAATTCTAAACAAGGAACTGAAATCTAGGTAGTCAAACAACTTACCCCTATATGCTAGGAAACTGATTCATTCATTCAATTTTCACCTTTTAGTGAATGAATCCTCTAGAACAAGTAAAAATGTGTCAATATTACATCATGGTTATCAAATTACATCTTGAAAGGTCAAGAGTAACTTCAAGAAGCAAAACTAGTCAAAACTGGGTGAATTTCTGAGCTGAACAGTGAAAAATGGGCAAAAATCCTCTATGCACTGCGCCTAATTCTTTATGCGTCGTGCCACTTTGGATCTGATTTTGCGGCACTTCCTAAAATCAAAATTGAGCCCAAGTGTGCTTGATGGAAAGCTATGCCTGTCTACTTTCTAACCCAGGTGGAATTTCTGAATTTGGATGTTATTTGTGCCTCCAAAACTTCAATATCCCAAGACTGCTTCATGTGTGTCAAAATAGGGGTAGTGAGGTCATTTTTTTAGTGTTTTTTACCTCCTGAGGACTCAAAAATTGCCCAAATTTCTTGGCCATGCACTAGAAACCATGATTTTTCATGAAAAATCCATAAATATAAACTTTTTGCAATTTGGAGCTCCCTAGCAAAAGCGCGCGCCACATGGCGCAGCGCATAGGGAGAAAAATCCTTTTTTTTGTGCTAAAATTTGTCAAAATGCCAAAGATGCCCCAAATTTCTTGAAATTTGGGTTGGAGCCTCTACATTAAGTGTCATGCTATGATAAAGAGGCTTAGGCCAATATCTAAAGACGATCAAGCTCCCTTTGCCTCTTTTGCTTCCTTATTGCCTTCTTTAATTTTGCCTTTAAATTTCTGATTCGTGCCTTGCAGACCTTATTCCGTGCCATGTAGTCGAAAGCCATGTGTCTTAGCAATGCCTTGTCTTTATCAACCTTTTCCAATAGTCTCTCTAAGTGGATGTTAACTCTCTTGAGATTAGACTCCCGATCATCATTAATCTCTTGCTCCAATGAAGTGAGCTCAACCCTTCTCCTTTGTGCAGCTTGGCGGTCCTCGCGAATGTTTTGTAACTCCATGATTGCTTGCTAATCTTCAATCTATTTGTTCCTCTGCTCCAAGTATTTCATAGTCCACTTAGCCCTCTCCAAGTCAAGGGATAAGGCTTTGATCTCTGTTTGCTGCTCCTGAATGATCTCTCTAAGATGTGCACTTTGTGGGCCCGTATCTGTATCATCATCATGAATGAAAATGAAGTCAATCTCTTGTTCACCTGAAGGCCCCTCATCCTACATTGGCCTCTTGCCTTTGTCCTATACTTGTGGTGCTGATGTCGGAAGCGAGGCCCCTTCCACACCGGGTGGAGATAACACTCGCTTCGCTGCTGCAAACAAATGTCTAGTGCCCCTCTGATATGTGATGAATATCGGCACACTAGCAGTCTCATGGTGCTCATACTGATGAGAAGGTCCACCTGTCTCATGATTAACCTCTGATAATCCCTGTGAAGCTCTGAAGAAGTCACGAGAGATGAAATCATCCCAAGTGATGCCCTGCAATCCAAGCTGATGAACCACCAAAATCTTGATGAGAGAAAAATGGTAAACACTGTTAAGTTGCTGCTGAGGGGTTTTGTGCTGCACAAGGGTGGTCATCCTCTCTATGTTCCGGAAAATGAAATACGTAATGTTCATCATCCGTACCCTGGTGAAATGCATGAGAAATCTGAAGTGATAAGAATATAGACGAGAGAACCGTCCCTCACAGCTGAAATATTTCATGATTAATTTCATTAGTGGGGCATATTCATCTTTAAGATATCGGAATGGAAACACTCCCTTGAGCTGCCTCAAGAAACCGGTTTTAATGTATGACTCATAATGCTGCCGGTCAATCTTCTTCCTCTTGGTCCATGGTTCCCCAATGTTTGGTATGTCGGTTGCTAGTGAGACAGATTCTGGTGTAAGTGTAAAGGTGACACTAGCTAAGGTAACCTGCTCCCCATGTAAATGCAGCACAAATAGATGAGCCAACTCATAATGAAATTGAACATTAGCCACCTTTTCACAAAACTCATAGCATGACTGATGCTGGAAACAAAACATGGGAGGAGGGCAGGCCTGTAATTCAGTGAGGGTGATTGGTTCTTCTCTGATATGTCTACCTCCTCTATGAGGCCTCCGGGGTGCATGTTCCTCCATGGGAGAGTCACTTTGGGTTTCCATTTCATAATCTGATGAATGCTCAGATGCCATGACTACTATTTTTCAAACTGCCTTGGAGAAAAAGATGCTAGTGTATGAAAAATGTTTGGACTACTCTTTTAGTGATGTGTTCAAACTTTGAATTCAAGAGAAATTTGCATGTTTTGGTCGTTTAGAGGCCGTTCCAAAAAATTTTGGGCCAGACAGCTGAGTGCGCCACGCAGCTCGCCCAATGTGCCACGACGTCCCAGTGCGCCGCGCCCGTTCAAAAATACACTGGATGATTGTGCCCAATGCGCTGTGCCTCCCCAGTGCGCCGCGCCACCTGCTCTATGCGCTGCACCGGCTTTGAACGCAACTTTGGCTTGAAACTTTGCAAGTTTTCCCTCTCAACACTAGATTTCAACTCTCTTTGACCTCTTAGATGCAAATGAATGTTTTAAAATCATGAGAACATCTTATAGTGATAGATTTGATTTTTGCTTCTCATAAACCCACTTTGCAATGTTTTGACTTGGCACTTTTTCCACAATTAATAAAACTTTGTCTTTTTGTTTCCCTTTTGATTTTTTGGCTTGAGTGATGAATCTTTTGGCAATTTTTTGTAGGGATAGTGGCATGTATTAACAAAGGAAGACCAGGGCTGCGCCTGGAGTATTCAACAGCTGAATTTTTTTTTTAAATGACATGACAATTTATTACAAAGTGAAATGACGAATTTTCTTCAAAACAGAGTTTTGAAGAAAAGTCATAGTCGAGCATATGATGATGAAAATACTGAAACTGAAAACCTATTAAGGACTTCCCTCATGAATCTGCTAGCATTATTAGACATTGTTGAAGACCAAATTGACTAACCCTAGACCTAATGACTGAAATGACCTTTGCGGATCTATAAACTAAAACAGGACTATAAGTGATTTTAAAGCTTGATTTTGACAGATAGGCCTGAGCCAGCATGGCTAAGGGATGAGGGGTAATGTATGAAAAGACCCTTCTGTCAGATTATGGCATGCCCCTAGGGGAATGCAGATGATCGAGCTGAATGAGACACCTAAGAATGAAATGCAATAAGAGAATTGATCTCTGACGGAGGGATGACCAGACCGACTCTAATAGATTCCATCATGTGTCATCATCGTGTGAACTACTAACATGATACTCTAACATAATGTTAACACATATCTGCACATCGTCGATCCCCGTGACTTGACCTAGTCAGGTAGCTAATCCAACTGTCATGCTCAAACCATGAGAATGCACATTCTCATGCCATCATCAGTTGTTTCTCAGACTCCTGTCACAACATCAACTTTATCAATAATCCATCTCCATGTAAATATAAGCCATGTCCAGGTCCATGAAGTAGTCTTCATCTCATCTATAACATGCTGTCCATGATGTTTGGTATCAATGTGCGACATGAAATCAACTGCATCCATCTAACATCATCATCCATCTGTGAAAAATCCATCTCCTCAAAATGAAGAGATCCTCTCATCAAATTTACCCTCGATGTGCCCCCATCCAGGTCCATGAAGTACCCTTCATCCTATCTGTAATGTGACATCTCTCAAGTCTACCATAGAAACAAGTATACACCTGTCTCATTCATCTATGTGTAAAAAGTAGTTAAGTCTTGACTCAACCCATGCCCAAGTGTTGCCACCAAGGCATCATCATCGTTGCAACTCTATCACTCCAAAGTGTCTCATATCAATCCTCCTCATCAAGTCACTCTTTCAAGCACACTCATACATGTACTCAAAAGTATGCATCCCATACTGCATCAAAGTCCTTGACCTTAGCTTCTCAATGCATCAAATCCTCTCAGTCCACCATAATATGAAGTCCCAAAAAGTCACAATCTCATGTCATCATGAGCTTCATGAATCATCTCCAATCAACATCCTAGCAAGTATACATGTCTCGGCCCAAAAGGTCTCTACAAGATGCCTCACCTCTCCATGTAGTAAGAATGCTCCATAGTCTGCTCACAAATCCAACCAAGTCCATGGCCTTGTTGTACAAGAGTGCACAACATCACCATCGGCTAATAAATAAAACATCTCCATGTCACATAAACAAATCCACCTACACAACCTCCTTGCCTTGGCACTCCTCATTGGATGCCCATAAGTGGCACCTCTATAAGTGCTCCTGCATAATGTCCATGCATAAGACTGTCATTCTCCATGTCTCCAACTCGATTCCCATAACTCAAGTTGTCCATGTTTTCCAACTAGGTAGACCCATCACAACAATCGGTCATCCTCATCCAAGCCTGCAAATCAGTCTAGTGAACTCAGTCACCCAACCATATCATCATCACATGAGTCTCTTCCACCATGGCTCCCCACTGAAGGTTCCACCAAGACTTCCTCTTGGTCTCAGCCATGAGAAGTCCACCCAAGTATCATCAAACTCAAGTGTGTGCCCTCTCCCAGTCTGTCCATGAGTCATGTCCGGCACTTAGCCAATTCTCCATGTGGCTAATGCATGACCCATTATTCTATTATGATCATCACGTTCCTCCCTTGTCACGGGCCTTCGTACCTTTTGTTACAAGATCACAGATAACCCCAACAAGCCCTACGATAATCAATGATCCTTGCTTTTCCATACACGGTCTCTTCATAAACATCCATGGTAAGATCCTCCCTTGCATTGACAAACTGATTTCGCTCTTCCCTACATATGGTTCATCTCCCAAAAGTCTCACTGAAACACAAGTATCGATAGTAATTACTTCATCATAAGGCTCCTCCATGTGGGTTTCCTCATCCACCAATGTCTACAAACTGCAAAATCTTGGTTCAACCTAAACAATTTCAAGTCCCTCCTCCATCATTGTCATATATGCAACATCCTTATCGCACTCTGCAGCTTTCTCCTCAAGTGCACCAATCAAGTACCCATTGAATTCTTCTATCGAACTAAGCCTTTGAACATCTGCCTGATGTTGGAAATAATACTGAGAGGGGGGGAGTGAATCAGTATTAGCAAATCAATAACTTTTTCATTTCATACTCTGATTCATATATGCTACTTCATTAAGGGAACCCGCATGTACACGCAATTGTGTTTAATGTAACTAGCGTATATCCAGTAAACTTTTGATTTAGTTAATCCATCATATGTTGATCTTTAATTAGTGCATCAGAACTTCATTAACCATATAAATAGTAGACAGGTGCAGTAAAATAGAACAGATCATCACACATAAGAAACACACATGAACACCATGGTGTAAGGTGGAAACCCAATGCAGGAGAAAAACCACCTGCTGCCCTCTTCATTTAATATAAGAAAAACCTGTTTACAATCTTGTACTGACACAGACTCATACCAGTACACAAGCACCCACCTGCAGAAGGCTACAACCTTCTCTCATTCTCCAGCTACCACTGCAAGGGAGCTACAACCCCCTGGCTCTTGTACTAGCCGCTATATTTACTAGTACGTAGGCGCTGGCCTACATAAGGCTACAACCCTCTCTTGTTTTCCAACTGCTACTGGAAGGGAGCTCCAAATCCTTGGCTATTGTACTAGCCGATATGTTTACCAGTACGTAGGCGCCAGCCTACTGAAGGCTCCAAACTTCACTCTTCCTCCAGGGACCACGTTTCATAAATTTTCAAACTGGATACCCCTAGATCACAACACCAATATATGAAGGCCATGTTTCATCCAATTTTCATATTGGACCCATCAACAAAATTGAAGCTCAATGGTCAATCACCACTGCAACACAATCATTGCATCAACCAATCATTCAATTCTGAATCACACAACACTGAATGATTGAAGACCTGTCATCAAAACATAGTGACCAGAACATAGAGCAAAACCCAAAACTTTGCAACAACCACCAGAACCATCTGCAAATTAAGATATCATATTTCATAATGTATACACTACTCTGATGAACCGAACCAGCGTGTATATGCACTTTTACAAAAGCGAACCCACATACAGATATGCAAATATTAACTCATAACTTTGCAGCTATTCCAGACATCAATCATACCCAGATCATAACAATTTTAGAATAAAACATGTTTCAGTATTCAAATCTAGTCTATCCATGATCAAACTACATAATGATAATTCATTCCAATCCTTATGATCCCGATCCATCATCCATCATCATCTACATCGGTGCATCCATGGTTCAGATCAGGCAAAGCATCACAAACCCATAACCTGCGTACTGGATCTCACACTTCATCAGATATTCAATACTTGTACTCATTGGCCTAATGATCTTCTCCTCCTTATATATTGTTAGGCCTTTCTCAATACCATGGTCCAAAACCACTTAGGACCAATACCTTGGACCAAATACCTGTGGTCAATACTTCGGACCAGATACCTTGGACCAATACCATGGATCAAAATACCACGGACCAAAACTTAGTTTTCCAACATGTACACGCCTTTCCTTTTGTGAAACTGCGTGTGTATGTTATACGCTCCTTTTGGTCTGTTAACCCACATGTATATGCTACTTTGTCGAGGTGAACCTGCATATACCTCTCTCTGATCATTAATTCTTTGCTACTGATTTGTTGCACTATGATCTGTCATCTGAGTAAGTTGCCATCAAGGAAAATACTTGTATCATAATGCCAACAATATCCCCCTTTGGACTTGATGGAAACAACTACACAAACTCACTCTCCCCCTTTGACATCAAGGGCAAAGGGCGAACCAAGATATTCTCTCCCTTGATATACATTCTGTTGTCCATACTCCCCCTGAGTACATGTTGAAATCTCTGATTGAGCTCCCCCTATGTACATGCTGAGATGTACTAAACTTTCCATGATCCCCCTGAGCACATGTTGAATTCTTTGATCGAACTCCCCCCTTGTACATGCCAAGATGTACCAATCCATTCATGCTCGCCCTGAGCACATGCAGAGTTTGCAAAAATATTTTTCAAAAGAATAACATGACTCTACAACTCAATTGTGTGAGTATGACCTTCCAATCACCAATGACTTATACATACATCAATCTCCCAACCAAGTGGGGATACACCATTTTGACTCATCCACCCAACCAAGTGGGGATATACCAAATGTTTATACATGATTGAAAATAGAAATTATTACATCATCCTTCTCATATATAGTGGGGGTACAAATTTGGTCTTTCCATGACCTTTACATCAAATGATATACATGACTTTTATAACAAAGACCAACAATCTAAACAAGACCATGATAGTCATCAAAAACTATCATATACCATATATGATCTACACCATAAGCATCTGTCAACAACATCCGGACCTATAACCTGCAATGCCATTCTCTCGACCAACCAACCATAAGTGGCAAGATGCATCATTTAGCCACATAAGCATCATCACCAAATACTTCTAACCATAATGCAAACAATGCATTATTCAAAGAATATGCTCCCCTTGAACATGTTCCATATGTTCATTGTTAGATCTGATCATACATATATCAGCAAGAAGTATCAAGGCATCATCATCAAGTTAGGATCAAAAGCACTTCTAAATAACATCTTATGAATACCAACACACATCATTAGCAGATTGTAACCATCATCAAACAAAGAAGATAATTGATTGAACCATATCAGACTCGTTTTTCTGAGTCTGTCCCACTGCTTTTCCTCAAACTAACATATACGCGACTGTGCAGCTTTGAACTCGTGTATATACATGACTTGTCTTCATGAAACTTGTGCATGAGATTTAGAACACTGAAGTTTCACACTTTCAGTTCTCTCTGAGTCTGTCATGTATGTATACTATGTTGTGCCAAATCTTTTTGACTGTACTTCCTTCTTCTTCCATATCTTTGACTATGATGGTGTTCTCTCCTTTTGCTATGGTGCCAGAAATCTTCTCTTACATTCCTTTGCTATATGTCTAAGCTTGTTACATGCATAACATCTCATATGTTTCATATTCCTTCTATAGTAGTCAATGGCTTTGTGATCAAACATATTGCAAGAAAAACAATATCCCTTGAAGTACCTGGAACGTGATGATCTTTCTATGTGACGGTCTTGCACCATTCTGCTTCTGCATCTCACTGCAACATGTCCAAGATTATGACATACATAACACTCAACATTATTTATCTCATAAAATAACTGACTATCATTTCCATAGTTTGGAGTAAAAGATTTTCTTTGTTGATGTGGTTGACCTCTTATCTCTTTGTTGAGCATTTTAGGTTTTGCATTAGAGTTCCTTGCCTCACCCTGTGAGCTAGATTCACCTTCAACAGATTCATAAAAACCAAGACCAGTTATGATAGTAGGAGATCTTTGACTACTAAGAATATCATCCAAAATCTTAGTACTATCTTGAAATCGTAACACTTTATCCTTTTCTTCTAATTTACCTTTTAACATATTTACCTCAACCTGATATTACTCTTCCTTTTCCATGTGTTGCTTCTTCAAGATTTCTACATCCTTTCTTC
Source organism: Pinus tabuliformis (assembly GCA_031772625.1). NCBI lineage: Eukaryota > Viridiplantae > Streptophyta > Pinopsida > Pinales > Pinaceae > Pinus > Pinus tabuliformis. Next base: position 876,391,434 of record CM062807.1, read on the forward strand.
CTTCTTCCAATTGTTGCCTTAATTTGAGAATCTCATTTTCTTGTTCTTTATTTGCTTCATTCTGCTTATTTTTTAATGATATCACTTCATCCTGCAGCATTTGACGTACTTTGAAGGCACACACGAGCTGAGCTTTTAATCTGGTAACTTCTTCTTTGAGGGCACACTCCCTTTTGTTAAATAGATCTTGTTGATCTATGATTTTATCTGATGTTTCATTCGCTTGTTCATTTTCAATCTTAGGTGATTCACAATCTGAATACTTGCTTCCACCTAATGGTAAGTTGTCGACATTCCTTTGAGCTGCCTTCTTCTTCTGACGTGTTTTCTTTCCCATTATTCTACGGATCTCCTTCAAGCGATCAAGCTTCTACCAAAGGACCTGCTTTGATACCAATTGTTGGAAATAATACTGAGAGGTGGGGGTGAATTAGTATTAGCAAATCAATAACTTTTTCATTTCATACATTGATTCATATACACACAACTGTGTTTAATGCAACTAGCCTATATCCAATAAACTTATGATTCAGTTAATACATCATATATTGATCTTTAATTAGTGCATCAGAACTTCATTAACCATATAAACAGTAAACAAGTGCAATGAAATAGAATAGATCATCACACATAAAAAACACACATGAACACCATTATGTAAGGTGGAAACACAATGTGAGACAAAAACCACCTGCTACCATCTTCCTTTAATATAAGAAAAGACTGTTTACAGTCTTGTACTAGCATAGACTCATACCAGTATGCAGGCACCCACCTACAGAAGGCTACAACCTTCTCTCATTCTCCAGCTACCACTGGAAGGGAGATACAACCCCCTTGCTCTTGTACTAGCCGCTATATTTATTAGTACGTAGGCACCAGCGTACAAAAGGCTACAACCCTTTCTCGTTTTCCAACTGCTACTAGAAGGGAGCTCCAACCCCCTGGCTCTTATACTGGGTTATATGTTTAACAATACGTAGGCACCAGCTTATTGAAGGCTCCAACCTTCACTCTTCCTCCAGGGACCACGTTTCATAAATTTTCAGACTGGATACTCCTGGATCACAACACCAATATATGAAAGCCATGTTTCATCCAATTTTCATACTGGAACCATCAACAACATTGAAGCTCAATAGTAAATCACCACTGCAACACAATCATTGCATCAACCAATCATTCAATTATGAATCACCCAACACTAAATCATTGAAGACCTGTCATCAAAACACAGTAACCAGAACACAGAGTAGAACCCAGAACTCTGCAACAACCACCAGAACCATCTACAAATTCAAATATCATATTTCATAATGTATACGCTACTCTGATGAACCAAACCAGCATGTATACGCACTTTTACCAAAGCGAACCTGCGTAGAGATCTGAAAATATTAACTCATAACTTTGCATCTATTCCAAATATCAATCATACACAAATCATAACAATTATAGAATAAAACATGCATCCGTATTCAGATCTAGTCTATCCATGATCAAACCACATAATGATAATACATTCCAATCCTTATGATCCCGATCCATCATCCATCATCATCCACATCGGTGCATCCTTGTTTTAGATCAAGCAAAGCATCACGAACCCATAACCTGCATACTGGATCTCACACTTCATCAGATATTCAAGACTTGCACCCATTGGCCTAATGATCTTCTCCTCATTATATAGTGTTAGGCCATTGTCAATACCATGGTCCAAAACCATTTAAGACCAATACCTTGGACCAAGTACTTGGGGTCAATACTTCAGACCAGATACCTTGGACTAATACCTTGGAGCAAAATACCATGGAGAAAAACATAGTTTTCCAACATGTACGCACCTTTCCTTTCGTGAAACTGCATCTGTACATTATACACTCCTTTTGGTTTGTTAACCCGCATGTATACGATAATTTGTCAAGGTGAACTTGCGTATACCTCTCTGATCATTAATTCTTTGTTATTGATCTGCTACACTATAATCTGTCATCTGAGTGAGTTGCCATCAAGGACAACACCTGTATCATAATGCCAACACCTGATTGTTTTGGTAGTAGTCCCCAAGTCTGTCAATGTAGTTGAGCTCATCCTGCTCTATTACAATGACCTTCCTACTAAGAAATTCCTTCTTCATTGCATCCTCCCTTTGTGTGTACTTCCATTCTGTATAATCGTATTGGTCCTTGATTTCTTCAAGTTCTTCCTTTATCTTCACATAGCCTTCCCTAATCTGCATGTTCTCAGCTTTCATTGAAGCCCATTCAGAATTCCATTCCTCCATTCATTCCAATACCTTGTTCAGGAAGCTTCTCCGGCATTGTGGCTTGATTCACCTATCATAACCTGAGGTTCTTCTGCCATTCCTGCCATTCTCTTTCTTTGCAACCCTGAATCACCCTTCGGATTTCCAAATCAGCTCTAATACCACCTGTCACGCCCCTACACTGGTGGTAATCTTCCAACTGCACTATAGGAGGTGTGGCACCACCAACTCTTTTCTTTTTAACAATACTAACGATCGTGGACTATGCCTCGCACGCCCTATCGTTTCACTCGTCACACGTTCTGCCCGAACACCTTCGTTCATTGTCGCACGACCTACTCGGCACGAGCTCATGCACGAGTCATTCAGCACGCTGCTCGAATGACTACCCATGCCATCGCTTGCCTTCGCACTTCGCACGCCGGTGAGGCAGCCAACCTGTCGTTCACCTAGACGCCCTTTCGCACCCTCGCCCAACATTCGACCACCCGTTCAACTGAACGCCCTGCCGCACCCTTCGTTTGACTCATCGTTCACCCAGACGCCCTATTGCGCCCTTGTCGACGTTCAACAGGATGCCCTGCCACGCGCTCCGTTCAACTTGTCGTTCACCTAGACGCCCTACTGCACTCTTGCTCAACGTTCAACCGGACGCCTTGCCGCACCCTCCGCTCCACCGTGTCAACCGACCTTCATTCTGTCGAACTCGTCTGTTTAGCAAAACTCGTCTTCCAGTTTGCGTCCACCTGTGCCGCCCGACCTGCGCCTTGACTCGTTCAGTCGTGCCCTCGACCTGCGCCTTGGCTCACACTTCTCGTTCAAGCTTGGGAGCTACGGCCTTTGTCTGCCTACAAGTTTGCCTTGTGTTTTAGAACACCACCTCGCACTTCCTCTTCACTCCACGCTTGAATGCTCGACTGTGCTTGTTCGTTGGATCATGGAATGGCTTTCTAATGCCATCCTACTTATATACTTTACTGCCATGGAGAGGAACGTTGGCCTGTCCAGTCGACCTCCTGTTCAGTCATCGTTTCATACTTGTTTGTACATTGGCTTAACCATTGGGCACCCCACTCAAGACCGTTTAACTCTATAAACCTTTGTCCTTTATAACACTTAGCGAATTTCGCATATGGCCTCGCGTTTTCTCCACCGTGCTGCACTGTTTCTCCCAGCTCATCCATGCTCCACCCGTTGTGTGGTCCAAACGAAACATGTCGTAGCTCGTGGACGTTACAAATCCAATCTAGATATAGCTGGATTTTCAATTCAACTACAAGTATACTAGTTGATATCTTAAATATTGGAAACAATAACTCTATCGAAGGGACCAACGATGGAAGAAAATGTCAATAATGTAGAATAGAGAGAGGCAAAGGGGAAATAAGAAACAAGTGTGTGTTTTTTTGCGGTGTGTTTCTTCTATGACGAATAGAGTGTTTATCACAAATGTCGAACATTGCATATTATTTTATGCAACATAAACGAGCTCAAGAAACAACCACATATATATATTTATCGAACTCAGGAAACAACCATATATATATAGTTTTGTTGTCTACGTATTTATTGGGTTAATAGTAATATAGTCTGAACGGTGTGAGCATGTCCTTAATGGAGGTGTAATTATAAGCAAGCGCAAGTGCGCTATTTTCACAAGTCATAATCTTGTCTCTTCATCTCAAAAAGGAAAATACAACATTATTTTTTAATGTTGAAAAGAAAAGCAATCTTATCCTTTTATTTTAAAAAGAAAATATATGTTTATTTTTACGAAGAAAAAGAAATATTTATTTTTATCATTTATAAATATCTTTATTATAATTATCGATGATTCTATTATGTTTCATTATTTAAAATATTTTTTAATATATAAATAAATACAAATTTAAAAATTTAAATTATTATTTTAAAAATTTAAATTGAAGTTAAATAAATTTAACTTAAAATTCCTCTGAAAAAAATTTAACTTGAAATTAAAAAGAAAGAACAAAAACCTAAAATACTTAAATTACATTTTAAAAAAATATAATTTTAAATTGAATTATAAATATTTTACTTTACATAAAATTTAATATTGAAATAAATAAATAAAAACATGAGTTTTTATTACCAGTGACATCAATATGTATATAATTCACCTTGAAAGAAATAAATATATTTATAGTAATAGTTATGATGAATTTATGTTAAATAGAATTTAACAAATTTATAAATAAAAATAAAGAAAATGGTATAGTAGGTTATTTATTAAAATATTATAAAATAAATAAATTATTGATTTCGATTTGATGGAGAGTGCATATTAGTTTTAAAATCAATTTTTACTAAAAAGGATTAAGGGTAAAAAGTATATATAAACCAAACTATAACCAAACCTGATACCATTCCTATTAATATTTGTTTTTTAATCTAACATTGAAATTGATGCCAACCCACATATTAATATATTTTTTTTTAATCTAACATTATAATTCATGTTGGCCTATGGCCTAAATTCAAAAACCTATTTGAAGGAAAACACAACTTTTGAACAGCGACAAAAAAAACTATGTTTTCGACCAGTAAGTAGACGCAAACACTGGATTTCCTGATCAAGAGAGTGGACTAATTCCCAGAGCGAACACAATGGGCAACAGAGAGAGCTTGTTCAGAAAAATTTCGTTTCCACAACCACGATGAACACCGTGATCAAGATCTGACCCATTGATGCGACGCAGGGCTCGTGCGGAGTCTGGCGTGAAAAGAAGCGAGGGATGCTTTGCCAAGAAGAACTTGCCCACAAGACTGTAATGGGTATCCACAACAGTATGCGGGCAAGTCATTCTTGGCTGAGTAACACACTCTGCTTCTACATGCAAGACACGAACAAATTTCTTCACAATTGGCATAATTACTGGATAAGGTCTAACAATCCATGAAACCGTTACAAGAAGAATAGCACGTTAATTTGGAAGTAGGAATGGAGTCTAGACCGACGGAAGAAGGTAATTTATAGAGTTAATGCGAACAAATCGGTCAAACGGAATGGACCAATCGAATCACTTGAAATCTAAAGGTTCCGCAAAAAAATATATTCGACTCGCCGAGTATGCTCCGCATATATTTTGCACGTCTCGACTACTATATGTATCTCAACTTTAATAACTTGAGATTTAAGAATATGATTTCAGTAGTCAGAAAAACTCGGATCAGCACTCAAATTCCAATCCTGTACGCACAGCAAACGATAGCGCAATGACTTGAGAATCTTATTCGAAGGACACGAAATGACATTAGGTACGGTATGTATAGAACAATCTAATTTATTCGCAATGACACACAATCTTTATTCGTGGGACATGAAATGACATACACGTTGTTTAAATTTGTAGTCAACCTATCCTTTTCTTTGAGAGAAAAGGTTTGAGGGACATGAAATGGCAAGTTATTCTTGGCTGAGTAACACTTTCTGGCTCTACATGCGAGAGCCTACACGAATCTCTTCAGAATTAACTCTATTACTAGATAACATCGAACAATTTATGAATGGCAGAGGAATAGAATAGCGTCTCAATTTGGAACGAAAGAAACGGAAGAGGGATATTTATACATCAAATGTCTCAATGTGGAACAAGGGAAAGGGAAGACGGATATTTATACATAAAGCACGCACAAACCATTAAAATGGAATCCACCGGTAAACTTTATTGCTTAAAAAAACGAAAATTGGCCTGTAAAGGCCTGTAAATAATTACATGTCTGACTCAATGGGTGGCCCGCCAACATTAAGGGGATAAAATTGATTCGCTTCTATCGGTTTATCAGCTTTAGTCGGAGCCTGATGCTCACCTGAGTTATAGTCAAGATATCATCGCCAAGCTATAGACGAGCAATCGCATGTTGTCCTCACATCCTTTAAATGTGCGTTCAGCGTGAGGGAATCACGTCGAATATGCAGCCTGCAGACGGCGACGAAATGCGCCACCGGGGTTTAGTCGGAGAATGTGAGACGATACAAAAACAGTTTATGGCAGCGAAGGATGGGGAATGGCGTCAGATATGCAAAAAGCAAAGGATAACGGACTGATTTAGAGAATCCTTGCGCGGAGAAAATGAAACGATTTATGCTTTGCTGTCCTCGAGCGGTTTCGAATCTCAACATCCCTACATTATAAGAACGCAAAGTTGGGTCCATGTTGGGTATAAGGTTATTTAAAGCTATAAGGTTACAAAAACTTTTCATACAATGTTCACATCACTACAATTATACATCTCTATTGAATTTTCTTAAAACTTTTGATAAATTGATTGTATATAATAACCTTGAGCTTCAACATCTCTTTGAAAAAGGATTTAAATAATAATAAAAAAAGACATTCCCCACACAAATAATGACATATAAATAACATGCAAAATTTCATAATTTGATATTTACTCTATTTATATTTATATTATTAATTTTCCTAGTTCTATACATATCATGTTTAAAAGTACTTATTAATTAATTTGTAATTTGATTATTATTAGTTTAGCTTTGAGTTATTCAAGATTTAATATTAATTTTAAAAATAAATAAAGTATTTTTATTATAAGTAAAAAAATTGTAAACACAATTTTTTTTATCTTATTTCAGCCTAATGTTATCTATCTAAGTCCCACTGATAAACTCTGCCATAACTCACTCTGAGAAGTTGTTCATGACCAAAAGTCACACCGACCTCCCTATCTACCTATTCATGTACACCTCACCCGGTTAACTAGTGTTGGGATTTCTGCCATCTCCTAACAAAAACAAATGTTTTTGTTTTCAGGGCTTGGGGCTGAAATCCCATAGGTGTCAATGTAAATGCCATGTGGGTAACCTTCTTGAACCACCTCACCTAATTGGTTTGTTTGGTAAAAGGAGTAACTCAAATGGTTGATTATTTTCCAGAATAATATGCCCATGGATACATTAGGTGGTATCAATTTTTCTTTCTTGATTTGTTGATTTTTTCTACTTTTCCTTTGAATTTTCTTAAGTTTAGATGAAATTAATGTCTAATACGGTTACACTATCTTGAGCATATCAGAAGAGCTTGAATGAAGCTTTGGTTCATCTCTTAATGTTTTGAATACTCTTTCACTAATAAATCATTGGGTTCTTCCACCTTTATGATTAATTTTTTTCCAAGAAGGATATTTTAAGTTCCAGCGAGGTCCAGCACAAAGATTTTCATTCAATGTTTTTTTAAGGTAATTTTCAAGGATTTTTAATTATTTAATTATTTCTTGTTCTTTCTCAAGATTTTCTTCTCTGAGGGTTCTTTAAAACTTGAAGTCTACTCTACTATGATCTTCTCTCTCTATGTTGGTAGAAACCTAGAGAGCTACTGTGAAGTTTTCATCTACATATCCCACTATTGTTCTCAACGGCTAGGGTATACAATACCCAACAGGTAATAACTATGGTTTTTAGGGTTGATTTCATTCATCGCCTTTTAAAATAACCAAACTCTTCTCTAATTTAATTTACATGGTTTATGTTTGTGTTTTGTCTTTTTTTTTCCTTATTTCATTTTTAGGGTATCAAAGGGGCTTGGCCTCAGTTACCATGAGGCACAAGTAACATCCCAATCCTATTTTTCCATTTCTTTTAAAATCTATACTTCAATTCATATTTCTAACGAGACTTAACTACACAAATCTCCTCCTTGCAAGAACTAGCAATTTCCACATTCAAGAAAATCCTCGCATGAGGGAATATATGATTCCTTTAATTGATTACAGGGTTAGAGAATTTTAAACGTTGTGAATATTATGCTTATTTGACTAACAAATGTAAAAATAACTTGAAATTTTTAGTTGCTACTGAGTTCAAACAGGAAACAATAGACCCAAATTTCTTCTACTCAATCCACAAAGGAAAACATACAATAGAAACACATGCAATCGCATGCAATCATTCAATCACAACAAACACAATATTTTTACTGAGGAACCCAATTGGGAAAAAGCCCTCCTTTGCTTCTATTAAATCAGATAAGAATATGGATCTACTACAATGATAATTCCAATCCTTGAAGCTCAACATGAACTACAATAATAATTTCCTCCTGCTCTACTTTCTCTAACCAATACTTAGCCAAAATAGGTGTCATGCTTCCTCCTATTTTCTTACATAATTCTGGAGGAAATTATCTCCTAAATGATAGGGAAATCTCCTATTTCCTTGAACAAATCCAAGATAAATTTCTCACCTTCTCTAATGCAAAACCTATACACTCACTAGTATACATTGATAATTACAATGATGCCTTTTTCCTCCACTCAACTAGGAAATTTTAATTCCATGCATAAATAGGGATATTTTTAGTAATTGAGTAGTTAACTCAGAGACCAGTGAGTTAGCAAATGTTACAACTACTCAACTGAAATCCAAATAACTCTATTCATGACTAGAGCACATATAACTGAGTTTCGCTAACTATAACTCTACTAGATTTCTAGATCGTAACAATAAACTCATACACAACTCTACTTCTTTCCCACAAAATTGAATTAACTGACTTTGCCATGTCACTCCTGCTAAATGCAACTCAAGTCATCCTGCTAATGTGGAAATTCAAAATTTTCCATTTGACTAAGGCATAAGTCAAATGAAACCTTTTATTGCTGCAATGTAACACTCCTTATTAGCATGAAAAGGGTTATGAATTACCACCCCTATCTTGCTCCTATGGAAATCAAACTTGCCTCTAGGAAAAGCCTTTGTCGAAATGTATGCATCCTACTCCTCTGTGGCAATGTACTGCAACATGATGATCCTCCTATGCATGGAATCTCTCATGTGATGGTACTTAATGTCTAGATGCTTGGACCTATCATGAATGTAACAACCCCATGTTAAAAAATCCATGTAGTGAAGTTAATAAAGGAAAAATAAGACTAAGGTCACAAGACACTTATTCCAAGTTGAATTTTGGGAAAAACATCCTAGTGGGTGTTAATTTGGTCTATTATGGCTAAGGAAATTGACAAAGACAATGAAAAAGGCATCGAGAATGCAAAGAGGCATTATTTGGCAGTTATTTATGAAAATAAAGGAAATTAGGAGAAAACGAAGGTGAAAGGTCATAGGTTTCATGTGAGGAACAAAATGAAGGAAAAGATGGAAATTGAAGAAAATAGAGGCCTCATTAATAAAAAGGCTTCTAAGGATCAGTACACAACATTTTTTCAGTTCAGTTTTGGAGTTCTCTCTATTGTCTCTACTCTCTCATACTCTTACACACTTACGGTATTCTTGGAGCACTCTAGCATTTGAGGAAGGAAGGAAAGATAAAGTAAGGAAGAGCGGGGCTAGGGGGCTACAATGAGATTACTTGATGGTACTGAGTTTCATGTATTATTTCGTTGCTAGTTTTGGCATGCATGGTACATACATGTGTGTATTTGGTTCTCTTGTTTTCATTGGCATTGGTCTTACTAGGTGTGATAGTGGATTTCAACCTTTCCTTGCCATTTCTGGATAGTCATGGTGTGATGGGGTTCTCTTACTTGGTTGAGATGAATTTCTAGATGGTTTCGAAATTGAGTGGGGTGGTCTCAGAAAAAATCATAAGGCCTAGGAATCCCTTGACTGGTATTGATGGGATACTCACTAAATCCTAATTGTGAATACTCTCATTGGGCCTAGGAATCCCTTAACTAATAATGACAGGATACACAGTAAAGCCTAGAGGGTGGAGCTTCATTAGGCTTAGGAATCCCTTGAATGGTAATGGCTAGATACATGGTAAAAACATAGAGGTGGAGACAGAAAAATTCCTCACGATTTAGGTGGAGAGATCCAAAGGCATCTAGGCTTGTTTAGAGTCCAATGATCCCTTGACCAGTTTATGGTACGATTGCAGTAAAGTATGTAATGTATGTTTATTGTTTGGCCTAGGAATCCCTTGGCGAGACACACGGTAAAGCGTGAGGAAGCCTTGATTGGTTTTGTTGCAAGTCCCACATTCAGGCTTGAAATATGGCACATGGTTGATTGGGTGAAGGAGATATTTGGTTCAGACCAATCTATGGTCTACTGGTACGTGGAAGTCCTTGACTTGGTTGGATTTTCATATGTTGATAAGAGATATTTTTCTTTTGTGTATTATGTGTAAATATGTTGGTTATTACATGATGATAATGACTAGCCTATCATTGTTAATATTATCGCTATATGTTGGTTATAAGCATGGTTTCATGACATATTCTAGTTATGGCACTTAACATGTTTTGATTGGTAAAGGAATGGATATTAAATGCATGGCCTAATATATGTTATTACAATAATTATGAGAAGGTACTATACCTTCTTGGTGATTTTAAGGTAATAATTAGGGCCTTATGTTCAAATATGAATTTATAGCTCGTAGATTACATGTTCACAATGTGTTTGATGAAATGTATGTCATCGTTAAGATTAGTTAGGCCAAGTCCTTGATCAATTTTTTCATTAGAATCTTTTTTCTTGGGTCATTTATTATCTTGTAAAGTCTCATCAAGTTTTGAGCTGTGGTATGCAGACTAGCCTTGAAAAAATGGCTCAAATATCGCGGTAGTGGGCCCAAAACTAGCTAAAAGAGACTGCAGTCTCTCTCTTGTAGGATTATGGAAGCGAATGGAGGCCTACAATCACACAGATGTAGGCTTGTGCATGTGAATATATATTTTTTTAATGAAAAAAATCATACTCAAGGTTTGGGCACCTAGAGTGGTTGGTTAGTCTCTAGGGTCCTCATAGCTCTTAAGGAAGGTCAATTTGGTTTTGGTTTGTTGATTCCACTTCCTTAACTATAATTGGGGAGCTTAATGATATCATGGTAACTCTTCATCACATTTTTACCCTGGTGGATCAATTATTTTGGGTAAATGTCGGAGGAGGGTGTTACAATGAAACACTATATTTTTAGAGAGTTTTATACAACTATGATTTGTCATAGTGGATCAATGTAGGATCCATCCCTCGAATGAAGATACCAACCAAGTTCATCCTCATCCAAATAGCCTCACATAATTCTTGAATAGCAGCCATATACTCAGCGTTTTCCGAGCTAAGTGCTACAGATCTATGTTTCTTGTTATAGCAAGAAACTGTTGTTGACCCATCACTGAAGATAGATCTAAATGTGCTCTTCCTATCTGATGGAATCCTTACCCAATAGGAATCTATGAAACATTGGAGCTTCACTCCATTATTCCTCCTGAACCATAAACTAAAATCTAGCATGCCTTTGAGATATCTGAGAATGTGTTTTACTGCTTTCGAGTGAATCTTGGTAGGCTACACCATAAACTGACTAAGTTGATTAAAAAAAAAAAAAATATCAGGCCTTGTGTTCACCAAGTACATTGAGGACCCCACCAACTATCTGAAGATAGTGTCATCTAGTTCCTCTCTTGTATAAGCATCCTCTTTCCTCTTTTTAGTAGCTAGAGGATTTTCCATGGGTTTGCAATCCTGCATATGGAATCGTTGAAGGATTTCAGAGGTGTAGTTCCCTTTACCAAGAAATATCTCGTCATCTCCCTTCCATACCTCCAAACCAAGGAAGTAGTGCATAAAACCCATATCTTTAATCTCAAACTCTCTTGTAAGGTCCTACTTGCAATTCTGGATCAACCTCTCATCTCCTATCAGTATCAAATCATGTACATACATGATTAAGATGAGCAAACTTCCATATACCAAAATGTTATAGAGATTGGCATCTGCTTCACTCTTAGTGAAGCCCAATCCACTGAGATAGGAATCTATGTGAGAGTACTAAGCACGAGGTGCCTACTTGAGACCATAAATGGCTCTCCTGAGTCTACACACATGTGTCTCCCTTCTAAATGTATGAAATCCCTCAAGTTGCTCAATTTACATCTCTTCCTCGACCACTCCATCAAGGAAGGAAATATTAACATCCATTGGGTGGATCTTCCACCCATATTGTGTTGCCAATGCTAGTATGGTCCTGATAGAAGAATATCTTTCCACAGGGGCAAATGTCTCCTAATAATGAAATCCCTCTACCTATGATAAGCCTTTGACCATAAATCTAGCCTTGGACTTCTTAACGCTACCATTAACTACATGTTTCACCTTATGCACCCACTTGGAGCCAATAATAGTTTTTCCCTTAGGTCTAGGCACAACCTCCCAAGTGACATTCTTCATGATGGAGTCATACTCCTCAACCATGGAATCTACCCACACATGCTGCGAAACTAATTCCTCCAAATGAAGAAGGATCAAAATAAATCAATTTGTCATGAGTGCCATATATTCAATATATCTATCTGGTGATCACCTACTTTTGTATAAGGATCTAGGAGCTCCAACATGCCCATAAGCTTCATGGACCAACCTATTTTCCTTCTTGGTTCTCTTCCTCCCTTCTCTAGAAGGCTCTCTGTGAGTGGGTGCCTCCACTCGAATTTCTCTCTGCTCCTTGACATGTGGTTGCTCTAGAAAATCTTGTGGATATTTCTATGATCCTCCTTTGGAGCTAGAAGCTCCTCCTCTGGTGGAATGCTCAACTTTCATTCCAAATTGCTTCTCACTGTCTTCTCCTCATCAAATCTAACATCTCTTATCATCAGAATCAGCTTGAGTGAAGGCATATACAACTGGTAAATATGAGATGTTTATCTGTATCCTAAAAAGATTCCCCTCTTTGCAGTAGGCTCCAACTCTTTCTTGCTATCGTTGGAGACATGCCAATAGATCGTGGATCCAAAAATGTGAAATTCGAACACATCTGGTTTCCTCCCAGAGAAGGCCTCTTTAGGTGTGATCATTATAATAATTTTGTAACGGCTCATGTCCTACAAATAAAAAATAGTATTACATGCTTCTTCCCACATGTATAGTGGTAGTCCCTAGTCATGGAACATTGCTCTTGCAAACCCTACAATGCTTCTATTTTTCCTCTCTGCCATCCCATTTTAGTATGGATTGTGAGGAGAAGTTAACTCACTTCTAATACCCTCCTTGGAACATAATTAATTTAAATCATTAGACACATACTCTCCATTATCACTTCTCAGGGATTCAATTTTTTGTCCAATATCATTTTCAACTAAGGATTTGAATTCAACAAAATTTGAATAAACCTCATCTTTTTTATTCATAAAAAAGATCGAACATTTGTATGAAAAATCATCTACAAAGATAAAATAATACCTGTCCTTTGCAACTGAGACTATAGAAAATGATCCACACACATATCATTGAAATCACCCGGAGATGGCTCCAGCTCTACTATCTCAACCCTATATGGAGGATTTAACATATTTTCCAAGAGTGAATCCTTCAAAAATTCCATGTTGATTAAGGGTGCATTTGGGAATCCCACTGATGATATACTGTATTATTTTGAGAGCTCCATGCTGTAGGTGTCCCATGCGTGTATGCAAGAGCTTTCCAACATCATGGCCCTGAACATGTTATGCCTTATTTCTCAATGGAGCACATGCATCCACCTCTAGCTTGTATATATTTTTAATCCAAATACCAATTTGTTTTGCTTGCCCAGTAGAAACATGCTTCAGATAAGCTTTTCCCTTAACACCACATCATATCCATGGTCTTCAAGTACACCTACAAAAATTAATTTTTTCTTCATCCCAGGCACATGCATTACATTCTTTAGCTAAATATGAGTGCTTGAATCCATTTTAAAGGTGATAGTGCCAATATCTTTGGTACTATACCTCCTGTCATCTTTAAGTTCTAAGTGTAATTGTATGTTTTCCTCCAAGTCGCTGAAGAACTCCTTATTTCCTGTCATATGAAATGAAGCACCATAATCTAAGTATCATAGAATGCCTCATACAATACTTTCCATGCATGAAATGGGGGTGGAATTTAACTCGAATTCTGATGTGAGAGCATCCCTTCTTGCTACTCCTGTAGGCTTCTTACTGGATTCCTTGTGTGGACACTTGGTTGCATAGTGTCCATAATCATGGTAGTGGAAACCTTTCTTCTTACCCTAGTTCTGGCTAGATTATGCCTTTCCTTGGGCCTTCTTTCCCTTAGCTTTATTTACTTTACCTTCAAAACAAATTTTTTCTTCCTCATTAGTTTTTGATGTGACACCATCTCTAGTGTTTCTTCTAATCTCCTTCTGCACCAAATCAAACCAAAGTCTCTCCCAATCTGGTAGCTTGTCTCTTCCATTAACTGAAACCTGATACTCATGCCAAGATTTCAAAATTCCAAGGAGTGTTAAGTTCACCGGTTCAAATTATGGCACCTTTTCTCTAACTCCTCCAAGTTCATATCTCACCTGAGTGAATCTGGATAGGTATTGAACAAAAATTTCATTTTTACCCATTCAAATGTTCTTGAGCTTATCTCAATTATAATTTCCAGGCATCACTGTTTCTTTTGAATAGATGTGTGAGGATTTTCCACATTATAAATAGAGTCTCCTTTCCATTCCAATTCTAAACCAAATGATCTTTGACTCCTTCCAGAATAATCCTCCTAGATTTTACTATTTTTGTTCCACTATGCCAATTGCTGAGCATTTGATGATGTTTCTTTTCAAATATTAGTTTGTGTGTATTCCAATAATACATTGTCATCTAGCAAAACCTCCATCGTATCTTTCCAATCACATAAATTTGAGGTTCCCTCTAGTCGATATTCAAGCCATTGAAAGACATTGTTCTTGCATTGAAGAAAATTTGCACCAAAATTATGTAAATTGAAATTTCTCTGAGAGAAGATCTGGAGCCTAGTTTTTATGTAGTGTTTAATAGATTTGATACCATGTAGAAATAGCTCAAAATTTGCAACTTCTAATGATTTCAGACTGAAAAAAATACACACAAATTTCTTCTACTCAATATGCAAAAAGGAAAAAATACAATAGAAACACATGCAATAACATGGAATCATTCAATCAAAATGAACATAGTATTTTTACTAGGGAATCCAACAAGGAAAAACCCCTCCTTTTTTGTATTAAATCAGATGAGAATATGGATTTATTACAATGAAAAATTCAATGCTTGAAGCTCAAACTGCACTACAATGCTTATCTCCTCCTGCTCTGACCAAAACTTAGCCAAAATATCCCTGGACTCCTACTTCCTTATGCAAATCCAAGATATTTCTCACCTGCTTTAATGCAAAACATGTACACTCACTAGTAGAAATTGATAACTACAATGATACCTTTTTCCTCCAATCAACTAGGCAATTTCAAATTCCATGCATGACTAGGAATATTTTTAGTAATTGATTAGTTAACTAAGAGAAAAGTGAGTTAACAATAGTTACAACTACTCAACTAAACTCCTACTAACTCTATTCATGACTTGAGCTCAGATAATTGAGTTTCAATAACTATAACTCCATTAGATTACTACATATTAACAATCAACTCATGTAAAACTCTACCTCTTGCCCAGAAACTCAACTTGACTGAGTTAACTAAGTGACTTGGCTATGTCACTCCAGCTAAATGGAAGTCAAGTCATCGTGCTAATGTGGAAATTCAAATTTTCTCCATTTGAATAAGGCATAAGTCACATGGAGACTTTTCTTGCTACAATTTAACAAAAAATCCTTTTTCATTATTTTTCTCTAGGTTAGTCATACTACTACCTTGAGTTAGCATGAAATTGTACATATTATGGGTTATTTTGGGTTTGTTCCAAGTACCGACACATTTACTAATTCCTTTATTTTCTTTGCTTTCTTCTATTGCAAGTTGGTATCACTTAGTGATATCTATTGGCCTATTACGGCCATATCCATATCTTAGTAAAATTTACCTTCTTTATGTCTTTATTCAAAGATTGAGTTTATTACAGCTTCATCCAGTTATGCTACATCATTATGTTGAGTCTAAACTATTTCACATTTTCATATGTATAGACATCTTCTTGTATTTATACAATCCTTTTCTTTACTTTCATTATATGGGATTAATTTTGTTTATTTCTTTACCTACAGAGCTCAAGTATATGTGTGTGTGTGTGTGTGTGTGTATGTGTGTGTGTTTGCGTGTCTGTGTCCCGCTGTCAGAGAGGAGAGAGAAGAGTCCATGAGGTCTTTTGTTTTGCACCGATTTCCTTGGTTAAACATAAAACCCCCATATTCAAGAATTGGCTTCGGCACCACTCTTAAGCGGATTGTGGTTTTGGGAGGAGTGCCCCTGAGTAGCTCTCTGTCATTGATCTACACAATCAACTGTGTGAGAAACCACCTTTCAGCTCCTCGAGGCTTGACAGGGCTTCCATATGAAGACTCGTAGGAATGTTTTTGTGTGGCACGACACATATCTCCTGACGCTTATATTTGTGCACCCTTTATAGTCCTCTTGGAAAGCCTTTGCAGGTTTTGTTGTCACTGTGGGGACCTCCCGACACTACAATAAAATAGGTAATTTGTGTTATATTTAGTGCCATATTTTATTGCATTTTTTTATAATTGGGATGAAGAACCTGATGCTAAATTTGGTTCTATTGTACATTTTTTAAAGCATCATTTTTTGCGACTAATTTTGCATCTTTTTTCATGCTAGATTTTGCAACTTTTTTTACACCAAATCATGCATCCATATTTGTGCCAAATTTTGCATGAAGATTTGCATGTGATTTTATGATAGGTTTTGCTTCTAATTTTGTGCCATTTATTACATCTAATTTTTATTATTTTTTTCTTCCTTTTTTGTGCCATTATTTTCTTCCATTTTTGCGCCATCATTTGCATCAAGTTTACACCATCTTTTGCATCCAATTTATCAACTTTTTTTTACATCCATTTTGTGCTAATTTTTTCATCTAGCTAAACCAAGCTTTTCATCTTGTCTTACACTAGTTTTTGCTTCTAATTTTACACCTATTTTTACATCTAGTTTTGCATCTATTTTTGAATCTAGTTTTTCACCTGCTTTAGTGCCTATCTTTGGACCATATATTGAATTTTATTTAACACCAAATTTGGCATCCATTTTTGTGCCCATTTTTGCATGTTTTTTTGGACCCTTTTTTACGTCTCCTTTTGCGTTTGATTTTGTTGGCATTATGATGCATGTGTTGTACTTGATGGCAACCCACTCATAGAAGAACATCTCACTCAGTTATAACTAGATGAATCTTCAGAAGAGATATTAGATGTAACTGAATGCATGGGATGCAGGACAGCTAAAAGGAATTAGATGATAGTTCTAAGTGTGACAAGTTGGCTTTGCCATCAAGTCCAAAGGGGGAGATTGTTGGCATTATGAGACAAGTGTTGTCCTTGATGGCAAATCACACAGATGACAGATCATAGTGCAGCAGGTCAGATGTAAGGATTTGATGATCAGACTACAAGAATAGAGAGAAAATATATATACGCAGGTTCATCATGACTGAGCCGCATATACACGTGTTTTATACGTTACAAAGGCACATATGCATATACACACACTTTCATGCAAGGAAAAGCGCGTATATGTTGGAAAACTTACCTTTGGTCCGTGGTAGTTAGTCCTTGGTATTTGAACCTATGGTTTTGGACCATGGTACCTCGTCATACGTGTTGATCCCAAGTATTGGGTCCATAGTATTGGTTTATTATGGTTTTGGACCATGGTATTGAGCAAGGCCTAAGACTATAAAAGGAGAATAAGATCATTAGGCAAGTGTATCTGAAAAGTCTTGAATATTTGATGAAGGATGAGATCCAGTATGTAGGTTATGGGTTGATGATGCATTGCTTGATCTGAGCTAAGGAGGGATCTCACTGGTTGATGGAGAACAAGATCTAAGGAGAGATCAGGATCAAATCGTTTGAAATGGACTATCCTTATATGGTTGATTATGCTTATTATAGATCTGTATATTGACGCATGTAATGTTCTATAAATGTTATGAGTATGACTGATGTCTGGTACAGCTACAAAGTTATAAGAAATATTTTTAGATCTGTACACGGGTTGGCCTTGGAAAAAGCGCGTATGTACGCGGGTTTGATTCATCATAGTAGCGTATACATTTAGAAGTTTGATGTTTGAAGTTGCAGTTGGGTCTGATTGTTATTGCAGAGTTCTGTTGTCTGCTCTGTGTTCTGGTGACTGTGTTGTTGACAGGGTTTCAGTTTTTCAGTGATTCAGAGATTGATGATGCTAGTATTCATTGTTTTGTGGGTCCAGTATGAAAATTGGATGAAACGTGGCCTTCATATTATAGTGTTGTGCTTCAAGAGTATCCAGTCTGAAAATGTATGAAATGTGGTCCCTGGAGGGTGAAAGGAGATTGTAGGCCAGCGCCTACGTACTTGTACATCAACTAGTGCAAGAGAAAAGGGAATAGTAGCTCCCTTCTAGTAGCTGCTAGAGAACGAGTGAAGGTTGGAGCATTCCGTAGGCAGGCACCTATGTACTAGTAAATGCATCAGCTAGTACAAGAGCTAAGGGGGTTGTAGCTCCCATCCATGAGAGTCTGGAAAATGAGAGAGGGTTGTAGCCCTTTGCAGGTAGAAGCCTGCGTACTGGTAAAGGATTGCACCAATACAAAATATTGTAAAATGAATTATCTTATTGAAAGAAGATAGAGACGACTTGCATCAGGTGGTTTTCACCCACATTGGGTTTCTACCTTATATCATGGTGTTCATGTGTGCTTCTTGTGATCTGTTCTATTTTACTGCTCCTGCTTACTATTCATATGGTTAATGAAGCTCTGATGCACTAACTAGAGATCAACATTTAATGGATTAACTAAATCATAAGTATTTTGGATATACGTTAGTTGCTTTAGACTCAGTTGCGTATACATGCAGGTTCCCTTGAATGAAGTAGCGTATATGTATCTAAGTATGGAAATGAAAAAATTTTATTGATCTGATAATATTGATTCACCCCCCCCCCCCCTCTTAGTATTATTTCCAACAATTGGTTTCAGAGCAGGTCCTTTGGTAGAAGCTTGATCGCTTGAAGGAGATCCGTGGAACTATGGGAAAGAAGCTTAAGAAGAAAGCACCTAAGAAGAAGAAGACATCTCAGAAGAACTATGACAGTGGGAGAATCGGTTGGGGATTAGGTGTAAGAAGCTCTTCAGATTCAGAATCAGATTTAGAATCATTTCATAATGAAGATGATCTATCAGGTATGAATTTGCTATCCTTTGATGTTCCAGCTATCTATCCATTTGGAAAAGATGAAAGTGGTAGTGAAACAACTGAATTTGCTCTTATGGGTGAACAAGAAAGATATCAAATAGAGGCAGAATTTAAAATGCTTTCAGATAAAATCAGAGATCAACAAGATCTATTGAACAAAAGGGAATGTGACTTCAAAGAAGAAGCTACCGAACTAAAGGCCCAACTAGAGGAAGGAAACAAGGTAAGGAAGGTATTCAAGGACAAATATCAAAAGTTGTAGGATGAAGTAACATAACTGAGAGATGAAGCCAATGAAAGAAGCACAACATCAAGAAACTTAGAGATAGATCCAGTTACTATGAAAGTCTTGAAGCCACGATCTGCTTGCTAAAGGAAGATCTTGAAGAATCCAAGAAGTAGAATAAAGATCTACTCCAAGCTATTGAAAAACAAGAAAACGAAGTCATTAGCTTAAAATCTTAGCTGGAAAGTGCCTTCAGAATTCGTCAAATGCAGTAGGAATTGAATGAAGAACAAGAAAAGGAGATACTCAAACTAAGGCAACAAATGGAAGAAGGAAGAAAGTCTGAAGAAATTTTCAAGAAGCAATGTCTGGAAAGGGAGGAACAACTTCAGATTGAGGTAAATATCTTAAAATGTAAATTAGAAGAAAAGGAGAAACTGTTACGATTTCAAGATAGTACTAAAGCCTTGGATGATATTATTAGTAGTCAAAGGTCTCCTGCTATCAAGACTGGTCTTGGTTTTCATGAACCTGTTGAAGGTGAATCTAGTTCACAAGGTGAGGCAAGGAACTCTAAAGAGAAATCTAAAATGATTAACAAGGAGATAAGAGAGATGAGAGGTCAACCCCATCAACAATCAAGGAAAGAGATTCTTCAAAGAAAATATTTTAGTCCTAACTATGGAAGTAATAGTTGGCCATTTACTCAGATGAATAATATTGAATGTTATGAATGTCATAATCTTGGACATGTTGCAGCTAGATGTAGAAGAAGAATGGTTCAAGATCATCAAACGCAAAGATCATTTCATTCCAGGTACTTTAATGGATATTTCTTTGCTTGCAATATGTTTGGTCACAAAGCTGTTGATTGCTACAGGAGGAATATGAAACATGTAAGATGTTATGCATGTAACAAGCTTGGACATATAGCAAAGGAATGCAGGAACAAAGTACGGACATCACACCAGAAGGAGAAAAAATCATCACACTTGAAGATATGGAAGAAGAAGGAAGTACAGTAAAAAAGATGTGGCACAGCACAATGTACTCAGACACAGCATAGCACAGACATAACAGACTCAGAGGGAGCTAAAAATATAAAACTTCAGTATCCTGAATCTCATATGCAATTTTCATAAAGGGAAGTCGTGTATATACGCGAGTTAGACACTACAAAGTCGTGTATATGTCAGTCTGAGGAAACGCAGTGGGGATAGGCTCTGAAAAGGGATCTGATATGATTCAGTCCATTATTTGCTCTATCGGTTAATAGTTACAGTCTGCTGAGGATGTGAGGAAATGTCTTGATATTTGTAAGATGTTTAGAAATGCTTTGATCCTAACTTGATGATGATGTCTTGATGCTTATTGCTGATATATGCATGATCATATCTAACAGTAAACAGATGGCACAGGTTGAGGGGGAGCATATGCCTTTAATAATGCATTGTTGGCATTATGGTTAATAGTCCTTGGTGATGATGCTTATATGGCTAAATGATATATCTGGCTATGATGTGGTTATGAGTTGTCCATATGATTCTTGGGGTTACATAATTGATGTTCAGATCACTTTTGTGGATTGATTCATAGATGGTGCATATATGATGCTTACATGGTGATCTTCATAAGGATAAGGAGAAGCACAAAGCTTGAATACACAACTTCATTACTTAATGATGAGTCTCTCATATGCTGCTATCATCATATGCATAAAGATCATGATGCAGGATTCCTATAGTTCTTGGTGCTCATGTGGATGAGGATTGATGAAATTGATGATATAAAGAAGCCTTGACAAAAGATCTTGAACTCAAGATACATAGTGCTGATACATGGATGACTACTTAAAGTTGCTTTGTTGGAGACATGATGATGAGTTCTTATCTATATGATGATGGGTTGATACTTACATATGTTGATTGATGCAAATGTTCCCAAGTAATGATACTTGGATCATGTAGATCTTGATGTTGATGAAATGGCTATGGTGGTTTCACACATGACATAATGTGAATGAATCTGTATTTCATATGCAGAATTCTGTTCAAAGGGATGAATTGATGATAGGTTGATGAATTATACTCTACAGGACATTTACAGGTTGCTAATCTGGAAAGTGGTTGTACGTGAGTTCTATGAGTAGTATCCGCGTATATAGGCATGTTTCTGTGGATACAGTTGCGTATATGTTAATTTGGAGGATATCAGTAGGGACATACCTTGGGTAAAGACAGTCTGACATGGGTCTGTCAATACAGGATTTAGGGGGAGCAGATAATCTTCTAATAATGCATTGTTCTCATATCTTTAGAAGCTCTTGGTTCAAGTACTCAAGCTGTTTTTGGTTCAGGTGGATCAGCTGCAGAAAGGAGAACAGAAGGAGAACATGGTTGTTGATCTGTACAGTGATTGACTGATGCTGCTGATAGTAGTTATTGGTGACTTGCATAGTCTTGATATTTCGTCTCTATGTCATGTATATATTCTTTCTATAAAGGTCATGTAACGACCTATTTTGGTTTCCCCACTATGCCTGGGATGAATGATGTAATGTACTTGGTTATCATATGTAAATTTCTGATGTATCCCCACTTGGTTGGGTAGATGAGTCAATTCTGGTATATCCCCACTTGGTTGGGAGATGGATGTATGAGTCTTTGGTGCTAGGAAGGTCACTTATGATGTATAGAGTCATGTTCTTTCTTGTAGAACATCTTTTTGCAGACCTTGCTTACAGTCAGGGGGAGCATGAACAACAAAATTCAGCAAGAGCAGAGCTTTAGCATGTACTCAGAGGGAGCATGGTAAGATTGGTACACCTTGGCATATACAAAGGGGGAGCTCATTCGGAGATTTCAGCAGGTACTCAGGGGGAGTATGGTCAGCGGGATGTTTATCACAGAAAGTGAATATCTTGGTCCGCCCTTTGCCCTTGATGTCAAAGGGGGAGAGTGATTTGGTGTTGTTGCCATCAAGTCCAAAGGGGGAGATTGTTGGCATTATGATGCATGTGTTGTACTTGATGGCAACCCACTCATAGAAGAACATCTCACTCAGTTATAACTAGATGAATCTTCAGAAGAGATATCAGATGTAACTGAATGCATGGGATGTAGGACAGCTCAAAGGAATCAGATGATAGTTCTAAGTGTCACAAGTTAGCTTTGCCATAAAGTCCAAAGGGGGAGATTGTTGGCATTATGAGACAAGTGTTTTCCTTGATGGAAAATCACACAGATGACAGATCATAGTGCAGCAGGTCAGCAACAAGGATTTGATGATCAGACTACAAGAATGGAGAGAAAATATATATATGCAGGTCCATCATGACCGAGCCACGTATACACATGGTTTATACGTTACAAAGGCACGTATGCATATACGCACACTTTCATGCAAGGAAAAGCGCGTATATGTTGGAAAACTTACCTTTGGTCCGTGGTAGTTAGTCCTTGGTATTTGAACCTATGGTTTTGGACCATGATACCTCGTCAAATGTGTTGATCCCAAGTATTGGGTCCATAGTATTGGTTTATTATGGTTTTGGACCGTGGTATTGAGCAAGGCCTAAGAATATAAAAGGAGAATAAGATCATTAGGCAAGTGTATCCGAAAAGTCTTGAATATCTTATGAAGGATGAGATCCAGTATGCAAGTTATGGGTTGAAGATGCATTGCTTGATCTGTGCTAAGGGGGGATCTCACCGGTTGATGGAGAACAAGATCTAAGGAGACATCAGGATCAAATGGTTTGAAATGGACTATCCTTATATGGTTGATTATGCTTATTCTAGATCTGCATACTGACACATGTAATTTTCTATAAATGTTATGAGTATGACTGATGTTTGGTACAACTGCAAAGTTATAAGAAATATTTTTAGATCTGTCTGCGGGTTGGCCTTGGAAAAAGCGCGTATGTACGCAAGGTTGATTCATCGTAGTAGCGTATACATTTAGAAGTTTGATGTTTGAAGTTGCAGTTGGGTCTGATTGTTATTGCAGAGTTCTGTTGTCTGCTCTGTGTTCTGGTGACTATGTTGTTGACAGGGTTTCAGTGTTTCAATGATTCAGAGATTGATGATGCTAGTATTGATTGTTTTGTGGGTCCAGTATGAAAATTGGATGAAACGTGGCCTTTAGATTATAGTTTTGTGCTTCAGGAGTATCCAGTCTGAAAATGTATGAAATGTGATCCCTCGAGGGTGAAAGGAGATTGTAGGTCGGTGCCTACATACTAGTACATTAGCTAGTACAAGAGCAAAGGGGGTAGTAGCTCCCTTCCGATAGTTGTTGGAGAACGAGTGAAGATTGGAGCATTCAGTAGGCAGGCACCTACATACTAGTAAATGGATCAGCTAGTACAAGAGCTAAGGGGTTTGTAACTCCCATCCAGGAGAGTCTGGAAAACGAGAGAGGGTTGTAGCCCTCTGCAGGTAGAAGCCTACATACTGGTAAAGGACTGTACCAGTACAAAATATTGTAAAATGAATTATCTTATTTAAATAAGATAGAGACGACTTGCAGCAAGTGGTTTTCACCCACACTGGGTTTCCACCTTATATCATGGTGTTCATGTGTGCTTCTTGTGATCTGTTCTGTTTTACTGCTCCTGCTTACTGTTCATATGGTTAATGAAGCTCTGATGCACTAACTAGAGATCAACATTTAATGGATTAACTCAATCATAAGTATTTTGGATATACGCTAGTTGCTTTAGACTCAGTTGCGTATACACGTAGGTTCCCTTGAATGAAGTAGCGTATATGTATCTAAGTATGGAAATGAAAAAGTTTTATTGATTTGATAATACTGATTCACCGCCCCCCCTCTCAGTATTATTTCCAATAGATTTTACCTCCTTTTTCATGTGCCTCATCATTTGCTACTTCCAATTTTGTATAATTTTGAACATAATTTCTTGCATCCAATTTTACAGCCTTTTGAGCATGCAAATTTTCATCTATATTTGCATCCTATGTTAAGTCATGTGTTGTGTCCACCTTTGCATCCCATTTTGTGTCTAATGTAACATTCAATTTTGAGCCATTTTTTGTGTCCACTTTTGCATTTGTTTTTACACCAAGTTTTGCATCACTTTTTGCATCCACCATTGCATCCACCCTTGCATCTCAATTTTCATCCTTTTTGACCATTTTTTTGTGTCTAATTATTTGTCCAATGTTGGACCATTATTTACATTCACTTTTTCATGTAATTTTGCATCCTTTTTGTTGTCTAATTTTACATCATTTTTTCCATCCAAATTTGCATCATTTTCCTGCCTCATTTTGTGTCGACATTTGCCTCTCATTTTGTGTCTAAGTTTGAGTCTAAATTTTCTTCTAATTATGCTTCATTTTTGGCATCCAATATGGTATCCTTGGATTCACCCTTTTTTTAACCTCATTGTGCATCTTGTTTTATGTCTTTTCTTACATCATTTTTTTCTCCTTTTTTTGTGCCCAAGTTTTCATTCCAAATTTACACCATTCTTTTCATCATCAACGATCATCTGGCATCTTAGTTTGCATTCTTTTTTTCTTATTTTTGGCACCCAACTTGGCATCCCCTTTTGCATCCTATTTTATATCTATTTGTATGTCCTTTTGCATATAGTTGGGTGTCCACTTTTGAATATTTGTTTATGTGCAACTTGGTATCTTTTTTCATGCCATGTTTGTTTCCCTTCGTTGTGTCTATTGTTTCATATTTTTTAACTTATAGTTTAAAACACTTTTCATGTCCTTATTTGTATCTTGTTTTAATGGCTAATTTAACATACAATTCTACTCCCAATTTTGCATCCATGGTTACATCCCCATTTACATTTTGATTTGACTTCTTGTGTAGAGTGTATTTTTCTTTCCATTTATGACCCCCTTTATGGATTCATTTTACTAATTTCAATTGCATAGTGAAATATATTACAAATTCTAAATATCATTAAAGAAGATATCACAATTCAAATTGATAACAATGTTTGTAAAGATATTTAAGGGAAATTGACAACATCCATCCAAAAAAATAACAATGTCGTGATATAAAATAGTTCTCTATCAAAAAACCATTAACAAATTTTAATTTACATATATGAATATCAAAACAACACTCATCGCAGATATAATTATTCGAAACTAACTTCACATCCACACAAGGAAGGAACCTTTGGTAGCCTCTTCTCATGAATCAAAGGAATAATAAGAATATGAATAGATGCAAGATGTTGGCCATAGTCTATGAATACTAAGAATTCTCAACAAGAAATCTATTTTACCCAACCTCATGTCAATTACTTTTCTAATTAGAGGAAATTTCAACTTAAAAATAACCACCTAAAAAAAATTAATAAAATAATAAAATAATGCCATGTAGACATTTTTAGACTTGGATATAATAATTTAAAAATAATAATGATATAATTTTAATATTACAACTACATTAGGTACCAATTTATTGTATCATTCCCTTGCCATTGTGACAATAAATTTTTTTCACTTAGCAATTTGATTGGTAAAGTCTAATACAATTTTCATCCAATCACATTGCCTTTTACAAGCATTTATATCAAATTTATTCTATAAAAATCTTCTTTCAATCCCATACCTACTCTCTAAAAAAACCATTTTTATCTAAATTGTCACAACATTGTTAGAATGTATTTTACAATGCTTAAAATTTCTATACAAGTTGAAAAACTTTCCATATAACGTTCATATCACTAGAGTTGTACATCTCTATTGAATTTTCTTAAAACTTTTGATAAATTGATTGTATGTAATAACCTTGAACTTCAACATCTCTTTGTAAAAGGATTTAAATAAAAAAAAAAAAAAAACATTTATGCACACATTTAGACATATAAATAAAATGAAAATTTTAGTGTTTAGAAAATTTTATGCCAATATAGCACACAAGTTACATCCAGCCCACATGCAAAATTTCATAATTTGGTATCTACTCTATTTAAATTATTATTTTTTCTAGTTCTATACATATCATCTTTAAAAGTACTTATTAATTAATTTTCAATTTGATTGCTATTAGTTTAGCTTTGACTTATCCAAGACTTAATGTTAACTTTAAAAATAAATAACGTATTTTTATTATAAGTAAAAAAAAATTGTAAACACTTGATTAGAAAAAACTTTGATGTCTAATTTCAGCCTTAACATTGTCTATCCCAGTCACACTGATAAACTCTACAATAACTCTGAGAAGTTGTTCATGATGAGAAGTCACACCGACCTCCCTATCTACCTCTGCATGTACACCTAGCCCTGTTAAGTAGTGTTGTCGGGATTTCCTCCATCTCCTAACAAAAATAAATCTTTTTGTTTTTAGGGTTTTGCGACTGAGATCCCATAGGTGTCGATGTAAATGCCATCTGGGTAACCTCCTTGAACCATCTCACCTAATTGGTTTGTATGGGAAAAGGAGTAACTCAAATGATTGATTATTTTCCAAAATAATATGCCAATGGATACATTAGGTGGTAACAATTTTTCTTTCTTGATTTGATGATTTTTTCTACTTTTCCTTTGAAGTTTCTTAATCTTAGATGAAAGTAATGTATAATAGGGCTACAATATCCTGAGCATATCCGAAGAGATTCAAGGAAGATTTGGTTCATCTCTCAATGCTTCAAAGTTTCTTTCACTAATAAATTGTTGTGTTCTTCCAACTTTATGATTGAAGTTTTTTTCCAGGAAGGGTATTTTAAGTTCTAGCGAGCTCTAGCATAAACATTTTCATTCAAGGTTTTTGTTTAGGTAATTTTCTAGGGGTTTGAATTATTTCACTATTTTTTGTTCTTTCCCAAGATTTTTTCCTCTCAGAGTTCTTCAAAACTTGAAGTCTACTCTACTATAAACTTCTCTCTCTATGTTTGTAGAGACCTAGAGAGCCATTGTGAAGCTTTCATCTACATATCCCACTACTAGTTTGAATGGTTAGGGTATACCATACCCAATAGGTAGTAACTACAGTCTTTAGGGTTGATTTTGTTCATCACCATTTAGAGTAACGCAACTCTTCTCTTAGCTAATTTACATGGTTTATACTTGTGTTTTGTATTTTTTTTTTGCTTCTTTCAATTTTAGGGTATCAAAGCTGCTTGGCCTCAGTCACCATTATCCACAAGTAACATCCCACTCCTGTTTTCCATTTCTTTTAAAAGCCATACTTCAATTCTGATTTCTGACGAGACTTAACTACACAAATCTCCTCCTTGACAAGAATTTTGTTCTTACAGGAACTAGCAACTTCCACATGCAAGAAAATCATCTGATGAGGGAATATATGATTCCTTTAATTGATTACAAGGTTATAGAATTTTAAACGTTGTGAATATTATGTTTATTTGGCTAAAAAATTTCAAAATAACTTGAATTTTTCAGTTGCTAATGAATTCAAAATGGAAACAATAAACATAAATTTCTTATACTCAATCCACATAAAGAAAAACATACAGTAGAAACACATGCAATCATTCAATCTCAACAAACACAATATTTTTACTAGGGAACCCAATTGGGAAAATCCCCTCTTCTATTTCTATTAAATCAGATGAGAATATGCATCTATTACTATCACAACTCCAATCCTTGAAGCTCAACATGAACTGCAATACTAATCTCCTCCTGATCTACCTAGTTTGACCAATACTTAGCCAAAATAGGCATCATGCTTCCTCCTATTTCCTAGGAGAATTCCCAAGGAAATTATATCCTAAAGGATGGGAAATATCCTATTTCCTTGCATAAATCTAAGATAAATTACTCACCTTCTCTAATGAAAAACCTATACACTCACTAGTATACATTGATAATTAGAATGATTCCTTTTTCCTCCAATCGACTAGGAAATTTGAATTCCATGCATGACTAGGGCTATTCTTATTAATTGAGTAGTTAGCTAAAAGATCAGTGAGTTAACAAATGTTAAAACTACTCAACCGAACTCCAACTAACTCTATTCATGACTAGAGCACATATAACTGAGTTTCACTAACTATAACTCTACTAGATTTCTTTATCTTGGCAATCAACTCTTACACAACTCTACTTCTTTCCCACAAAATTGAATTGACTGACTTAACTAAGTGACTTTTCCATGTCACTACTAGTAAATGTAACTCAAGTCATCCTGTTGTTGTGGAAATTCAGTTTTTTCCATTTGACTAAGGCATATGTCAAATGAAAACTTTTCTTGCTATAATTTAACACTCATTAGAAAGAAAAGGGTTCTAAATAAACACCCATATCCTTCTTCTATGGAAATCGAACTGCCTCTTGACAAAGCCTTTGTCAAAATGTCTACATCCTGCTCCTATTTTGGAATGTACTGTAACATGATGATCCTCCTATGCACACAATCTCTCATGTGATGGTACCTGGTGTCTAGATGCTTGGACCTATAATGAATGTAACAACTCCGAGTTAAAAATTCATGTAATAAAGTTAATAAAGGAAAAATAAGACCGAGGTCATGGGACACTTATTCCAAGTTGAATCTTGGGAAAAACGTCCTAGCGGGTGTCCATTTGGTTTATTATGGCTAAGGAAATTAGAAAAGACAATGAAAAAGAAATTGAAAAGGAAAAGATACATTATTCCACAATTATTTATGAAAATAAAGCAAATTAGGAGAAAAAGAAGGTATTCTTGGAGCACTCTAGCATTGGAGGAAGGAAGGAAAAGGAAGGATAGGAAAGAAAATGGAAGCAAAGATAAATCAAGGAAGAGCAGGATAAAGCGGCTTCAATGGGATTACTTGTAGGTATCGAGTTTCATGTATGATTTCCTTGCTAGTTTTGGCATGCATGGTAAATACATGTGTGTATTTGGTTTTCTTATTGTCATTGGCATGGGTCTTACTAGGTGTGACAGTGTATTTCAACCTTGCCTTGCCATTTATGGATAGGAATGGTGTGATGAGATTCTCTTACTTGGTTGAGATGGCTTTGAGGATGGTTTCAAAACTGATTAGGGTGGTCTTAAGAAAAATCACAAGGCCTAGGAATCCCTTGATTGGTAATGGAAAGTTACACAATAAATCCTAGTTGTGAAGAATCTTGTTAGGCCTAGGAATCCCTTGATTGATAATGACAGGATACATGGTAAAGCCCAAAGGGTGGAGTCTCATTGGGCCTAGGAATTGCTTGACCAGTGATGTGTTGAAAATAGCAACAAGAAATGCTATAAATAACATTGCTATAGATAGCATTTCAGGTACCGATGTGGAAAATAGCAACAAGGAATGCTAAAAATAAAAATTCTAAGAATAGCATTGCTATAGATAGCATTTTAGGATATATTCCAATTTTAATTAGTCCTTGAATTAAAATTCGAATTTAGTCTCACTAGCTATTTGACAAATAATTAATTAATTCATCTTGAGTTAATTAGTTTGAGAAAATCAAACATGAAGTATATGTGAAGACATGCAAAAATTATCCCTTTGATGGAGGAAATTATCCCTTAATTAAGGAGATAAGGGTGAGTTGTATTTGAGTTGCAATTAGTTAGAATTTAACTGAGTTAAGTCCAGTTAAATTAGTTCCAAACAGTTGGAGGAACTAATTGTGAGTTCAGTTAGTTAATGCATGCATGCATGCAACTAGTGTTCTATAGATAATTGAATATTCTCTCATAAATAACTCATGCATGTTAGTTGAGACAAAGACCCAATTGATATTAAAGGAAGGGTCAATGTACTATCAGTTGGAGGAATTTTCCTATAAAGGAAACTCATCCATGTAGAAGGAATTCACTCCTTCAAGATTGCACAGTTATTTCAGAGGTCAGAGCAGTGTGTGAGGGGATTTACATGCAGGTGGCAGCTTGAGGACCCAGGAGAAACCGCGCAAGGAAATAGGGGGCTTAGATGACTGAAGGAAGGCATATGTGTTGTCTATTCTATATATGAGTAGCAGTGCGGGATTGTACCGAGAGCTGAATATCTTGTGAGCTAAAGCTTTGTGTAATCCTAAGATATTTCAACTTGTATGATAATATAGATAGAGGGGTTTTTAGCTGAGGATTTCACCAGAGTATTCTTTTGTGTTTCATGTGTGATTGAATCTCATTCTCTGTTATATGTGTTCTATTTGATCTTGCTCAAAATTGATTAAGATTCCTCAAGTTTGATTGGAGAAGTAGATTAAGTATTTTGCTTTAGTACATTGCATAATCAGTTTAATCTATGGTGAAATTTCTACATGGTATTGGAGCAAAGATGATCAAAGTAGAGAACAGTATACAAAGATGTTCAAAGTTCAAAGTTTGAAGTTCTTGATTGTAGGTACAAAATCGATTTCTTATCACATCTCAAAGTTCACCAATGGCATTCAATGGCTTGAGACTCGAGTATGACCTCGATGGAAGCTCAAATTACATAGCATGGAAGGATTGCATGGAAGCGGTATTAGAGCACAATGGTTTGAAGGACTGCATTGATCAAGAAGTCCCTAAGCTAGCAACATCTAATGCCCAAGAATTTGCGGAATGGAAGAAATGTGTGGTGAGAGCGAGGAGGATTCTTTTGGAGGGAGTTCGAGACCATATTGTCTCGAGTCTCCATGGGAAGGAGAATCTGTTTTTAATGTGGAAGAAATTGAAGGATCTATATCAGAACAACAGTGACCAAATGAAGTTGGTGCTGAAGGACAAGCTTCAGAAAATCAAGTGTGAAAAGGGTGACATGATCTCTACATATCTGAACAAGCTCACCACCTACAGGGATGAGCTTGGAAGTGTAGGAATCATAATAGCTGATGATGATATGGAAATTCTTGCTTTCCTCTGTCTTTCTAAGAGCTGGCATAGCTACCAAGACTCAGTGAATGGAAGAGAGAAACTGCTATATTGGGAATGACTGTGGTCGGATCTGATGCAGGAGGAGATCAAGAGAAGCACCAGAGATGGTTTTTCATCCAAGGAGGATGAAGAAAATTTCACCGTAGCAAGTAAGGTAAGGAAAGGGAAGGAGAAGGATTCTCATCCCAAATCAAGTTCTCCTCATGGAGGGAAGAAGATTGACAAATCTAAAGTGAGATGCTTTAATTGTCATGAGGTGGGCCATTATGCAACTAATTGTCCATTGAATAAATCCAAGAAGGGATCCTCGGAAGGATATGAAGGTGAGGCATTGGCCTCTCAGTTCGAATTGGATTTTACCCTCATCGCATGCATGGTTTCATCGACGATGGGTTATGGTTGGTTTCTTGACAGTGGAGACTCATTCCACATGACTAGCCATAAGAGTTTGTTTAGTACCGTGGAGGAGAAAGACCTCCATATGTGCAGAGAGATGGGTAATGATGAAAGGCATAGTGTTTCAGGAGTGGGTACAATTTCTTTTCAGAGGGAGCATTGAGCTCACATCACCTTGACAGATGTGAAGTATGTGCCAGGACTGAAGAAGAACTTGGTATCAATCGCAATGTTGGAGGACAAAGGCTATGATGTAGTCTTCAGTAAGGGAAAGGTTTTCCTTAGACACATCACCACGAGACAAGTGAAGCAGATCGGTTCATGTGTCAAGAACCTGTATGCTCTTGAGGTTCAAGATGCATGCAAAGCCTTGAGGAGCAAGGCAAATGTTGGAGACTTGGTGGTTGAGAGGGAGAGTACATTTCCTCTCAACATGCAATGCCAGAAGAAGTCTCAAACAATTTTGGAGGAGCCACAATTAGTGAAGCAGCTTCAAGAGGTTGTGGAGCAGTGACAACTGGAGATGCTGAGAGGAGACCGAGTGGAGGTACCCACTCATGTAGAGACCTATAGTAGTGCAAAATTCTGAGCCAATTGGGCAGAGGGATCACATGCATCCATACCTCCAGGTGGGAGGTGGGGCGATGTGAAGTGATAGTCCTAAGAAGGGTGAAATAGGGGTAAGATCCTTGAGGTACCTAGTCTCTTTGATTAGACCTTTCTACGGGAGCCCTGACGAGGTGTAGTAGGATTGGCTTAATGGGTAGAGACAGATGCGTATGGAGCGGTAGAGGAAGCTTCAACATCAGAGGGTGTTTCTAGCCCAATAGGGAAGTTAGTTTGGAGATTAGTTACTTACTTCTCAGTAATTGAGTTGCAGTGCAGTAGTGGGTAGCACGATGCATCATGATGAGAGGAGGTGCAATACGGATGCAGTGCTGGGAGATAGGACCAGCAATAACACGGATGTAGCAGGAGGAATCAGTGTGATTGATGCAGTCAAATATCAAAGTGACAGAGGCTAGAGCAGTCAGATGCTAAAGGGCATAGAGGTGCAGAGTGTTTAGTCCACAGAGGCAATAGCAGTCAGAGACTTTGATGACAGAAGCATCATTCTGATTCAAGTTGGATATTTTTGTTTCTGGAGTTGCTGGAGAAGCAACACTTGAGAGGAGTGTTGCATTTTCTATATTCAAGCTTCTGTGATCCATAATGAATTAAACAAAGTCTTTTAGTAGAAATCACATGAGAGAATGTTTTTGGCCGACGCGTTTCGAACCAACAACTGTGGTTATCATCAGGACTAGATGAAGAGGCAGACCATGGAAAAGGCTTAAATAGAGAGCAATGTAGAGACATAATTTCAAGTAACAACTATATTTGAACAATAATGTTTAAATTATAATATTAATTTATTAATATATTGCAAATAATATTATTAAGTAATGGTTATATTAAATGGCTAGTTTTTGAAAAATAATATTTAAATTAATTTATTAAAACCAAATATTACTAGCTCTTGAAAAATATTATTTAAATAATGATATTAGTTTATTAATTTATTAAATATTAATATGTAATGGCTAGTTTTTGAAAAAATATTTCACAATAGTATAAAGGGAGGGGTAACTCCCTACAATGAGCTTGCCCAATATAATATCCTAGTTTACAATCTCTGGATAAACCCCAGGATTTACACTTAGAGAATATTTCTCCCAATCGGCACCTCGTTCAACTTAGCTCGTCAGGTCAGGTGCATCCAATTGGTCGCATGAACGACCCATCGACCAACTCATCATTTGCATGCACGTTCACCCGAACGCATTCAACCATTCACCAACCAACTGGTGTTCACACATCTTGTTCACCCAATGCCTTCGGATGCCCTCGAGCAACTTCCACGTTTCTATCGAACGCTCGTTTCACCGGGTGCCCTCGCATGCCCTACCATTTCACGCGTCACACGTTTCTACCTGAATGCTTCATTCACCCATCGTCACATGACCGTTCACACGAACTCATGCATGAGTCATTCAGCTCAGCGCCCGAACAACCACCCGTGCCCTCGTTCGCCCTTACCCACTCGCACACCGATCGGGCAGCTTGCCCATCATTCACCTAAATTCTTGCTATGCTCTCGCTCGATGTTCAACCACCCATTCACCTGGATGCCCTAGCGCGCCCTCTGTTCAATCCGTCGTTCGCCCGGATGCCCTACCGCACCCTCTCCCTACATTCAACCAGATGACTTTGTGCACCCTTGACTCGTTCAACAAAACTCGTCCTCCATGTGCATCTTCCCTTACTGTCCGAACCGCGCTCTGGCTCACTTTGTCATGCCCTCAACCTGTACCTCGGCTCACACTTCACTATTTTAACGTGGGTGCTGCGGCCCGTGTCTGCCTGCATTTCCACCTTTGTTTCAGACCGCCTTCTCAACTCGCACCTTGCTTTTGCGGTTGTATTGCCTGTCCAAACTTCGATGATGGAATGACTCCCACTACCATCCCACTTATACTCTTACGTTGCCATGGACTGACACGTCGGCTTGCCTAACCAACCTCCCATTCAGCCACTATTTCATCACTTCCTCACGTCAGCCTACTAGCTTGGGCGCCCCACCTGGGGCCACCTCATGCTATAAACCAACCGCTTGCTTAGCACTTAGTCGCATTTTTGTTCGACCTCATGTTTCCTTCGCATGATTGCCTATTCCATTAAGCTCGTCCACACTCCATCCATCGTGCACTCTCGCCGAACTCATCTACAACCTCAGGGTGTTACATGACCTGACCCAATTAAACAAGTTTTCATGGGTGTCGTCACATGACCTGACCCGACCTGACCTGACCCACCCGAGCGAGTTTACATGGGCGCCCACACACAACCAAAACGAAGGCACAAGGGAGAGCTAGGTAAATAAGCTGCATGGACGTACACATGGCCCACCCTGGGTCACAAATCAACATTTTTTATACAGCGTCATGTGCCCAAGTGCGCCCTGACATTGAATGACCCGACTGAAAGAGTTTACACGGGTGCCCTCTGATCTAGGTGGCTCCAGAGAGACATACAGGATAAAGGGTTTATGAACACTCAAAAATCAAAGTGTTCAAATTATGTTAGCCTAGGACTAGAGTGTAGATCTTGTTGTCCTGATCGTGGAGATGTGAACGACACTCCAATCCGAGTCTAGATGATGAAGTTATCGTGAAAAGGGTTTGCCTCAGTTCCTTTGAAAAAGGAGGCATTTTTCATAAAAATGGGTTTCAAGCCTTATAAAGGCAAATCACAATCGGAGGAGTCCAAAGGGTGAATTTAAGGCCAGGCCTCTAAAAGCCCTTATCAACGACCTTCGACTAATCATAATCGGGGGCATGCAATCGACGATATCGAGACTTTAGAACGAGCGATATAGCGATTGCAGATATCAGTGTCAGCGATCGACATCAGCATATGCCAAGCTATCGGCAAAGAACCCTGGGCCGTAGCGTTGCGATATGCTGATGGTGATGTGTAATCTCAGTCGTTGGATCGGAAATAGATCAATGGTCAAGATCAAATCGGTGTATCGACGATCGACATCAGGCTGCAGTGATATGTGATAGCGATCCACGACGTGCAATCTCAGCCATCAGATTGGAAAATAGATCAACGGTCCAGATCTATTTAGTATATCGGCGATTGGCGTATCGGTGATCAGCAGATCAACGTATCGGCGATCGGCGAATTGATGTATCGACGATTACTTCTGATATAGCACAGACCCGATGGATTTATAGACTCGATTTGATGAAATTCGAAGTCCATTTTATCGGATTTTTCAATGTTTTCTATGTATTTTGTGTTTTCGCATGTATTGTTTGTTTTAATAGAAAAAGGCTATTCCGAGGTTTTTATTGTGCCCACTGATCCTTCTATGCAAACAGCTTCTATTCTACACCAAAAAACTCCATGTTTGAAGCAGCCTTGTCCCAAAAACGTGTGATAAAACATGATGAGTGATAGAGGGCCGAGGCAGGAAAGAGCCCGAGAGCCTGAAGTGCCAGAGAGTCAATGAGCAGGCTGCACCTCATGGAGAGCCGCAAAATGAGAGGGCCAGGTAAAGACAGAGATAGCTAGACAGTGTTGCAAATCACTCAGAGAGGATTGAAAGCCCTTAATCTTGAAAGCCAAAGTGCCGCAGAGCCACAGAGCTTGATCAAGGTAGCGTGAGAAGGTGAGCCAAATAATCAGAAGGTCAGGCAAAGCCGTAGAGCTGCAATGACATAGCCAAAGTGCTACAAAGCCAAGAAGCCAAAGAGCTACATTGCAGGGCATTCATAGCAGTCTTCTTCTTGCAATTGATGCTCTGAGATCAATGTTTCCACAAGCTTGGGCACTTTGACAACTCTATTTCAGATGCCACTGATTGTGACAAACTAGAGAATAATCAATGTAAGGGAAGCCAAAGTCTAGATTGGTAACGGACCTTTCCTGTGCATCGACAATGTGAACAATGGTATTCGCTGTGGATTGTTTTTGCTAAAGATATGATAACCCACTTCTTCATGTGGCCTTTATTGTGAGGTATATGATTTATTCATGTATTTCTTCTTTATACATTATGTTGCATAGATCCTTGATTGATGTTGATTCAAGATCTTGTTTATTACATGTTGTCATGATTCCTTGCTTGATTTGATGTAGAATATCCTATGTGTTTTACTTGCTGTCATAACTCACCATGTTATGTTTTGAGATCCCATGTTGTATGTTGTTGGGATGCTCTTGTTGTCATCATGCATGTTTTGTTTTGGCATCCCTTTTGTGCCATGTTGGCGGGATGCTCACCATGCATGTTTTTGTGTCATACTGATAGTAGTCTATTGGTTGAGAATTCTGGTAGTGGAATATCTCTTAGAGCCACTCTTGCATGAGGGAATTTTTCCTTGTATGATCACGACATCATCTCCTGTGTACACCATCATTATTGACAGCACTTAATGAAGCAGCCTACACCATCTTGACACCGGGGCCCAGAGACGTAGTCCCTCCTGCACGAACTCCATTATCAACGTCTTCTTATTTCATGTGCTGATGATTGTTATGTTCCTCTTCTTTTCCACGTGCAGATATATTCATTCATGTTCTTTTAAAATTCAATTTAACACATCACGAGAGAAAAGGTCTTGGAAGGTTCCTTCTTCACTCCTGGACCTGGATCAAGTGGTATCAAAGCGGTCTTTACGTGTATGTGAATTGCAGTGTGAACAATAGAAGTGCAACTATTAGTGTCGGTATCTTCATCCCTCTGTTAGAGATCAAATTCTCTTATTGCATTGCATATTAGGTGTCTTTCTTAGTCAGCTGCATTCCATTAGGAGCATGGATCATCTGACGGTAGTGGCTTGCTGCACAATCTCCCTCATGTCCTTTACCTGCTAGCCCATTTCCATTCATCAAGATCATCTGCAGTCACTTTTGGTCTTTAAATTTGCAAGAGTCATTTCTAGGGTTTTAGTTTCATTAGGTCTAGGGTTTCATAAAAAAACTCTTCAAAATTTTCAATAACGATCAGAATGCGCATGAGGAGGTTGAAAAAAGTTCCAGTACCAATAAATTTCATAATCACTTGCTCAGAAATGTATAAAACAGAGTATTTTAGGTTTCTTTTTGTGTAAATTGGTGTAATTTCAGTTCTCGTATATGTAAAAACTTCAGTGGCAACCCTGGTCACCTTGCCAAAGCTTTAGCTACTTCATCCCCTGCAAGGCAAACAAAAAATCAAGTCATTTAGTTCATCAAAGGCACAAATAGAGTAAACTGCCCAAAAAAACAGAGTTGAAAAAGTAAGTCACAATGCTAACATTACAAAAATGGGTTTTATGAATGAAAAATCAAAAGCTCTTGTATATAAATCATTTTTCATGATTCAAAAAAGCTCATTTGCATTTAAAGAAGAAATATTGAGCAAGAGAAGGATGTGTTGAACAAAGGGAGCAAAATTGCAGCAAAACTGTGCAAGTTCATGAGCACGGCGCATTGGGTGAGAGGCGCGGCGCACAGAGAAAGCGCGACGCATTGGGCTGCCCTCCACAGTGTAAAAAATACACTGGCGCAGCACATATAAAGGGCACAACACGTTGGGTTTGTGGCACGATGCATAGAGCTACAAGCCCGATTTCACCATAAACTCCCTCAAATTTCTAATATTGCTCAATCCTATGGTGTGCACGTAAGTCTAGAGTTATTCCCTTGCTAGTGAAAGAGTTTTTCTTAGAATTTATGGTGGTTTAGTGTGTAAAATCTCAAACCATACCTCTTTGCAATTTTGCTCAAAAAAACAATTGCCTAGGGTTTGTATTTATGTTTTTGCTACCAAGTCTATTTGATCACTCCCTTACTCTTTGACTCCATTTATTTTCATCCACTCATTCCATAATTCCTATATTCCTAAAATCATTCACCCCTATCCCCAATTTCCATTTTCCCAAATCCTAACTACAACATCCCCAAACCGTAATTGTTGTCCCTAAGCTTACATACTATTCCCTAAACCCCCTATTTCCCAAGAAACTTGTCACAATATTCCCCAAACCTTTCATACCCTGTCCCTCCACAGTCCCTCAGACATTCTTACCCTTGGTGGTAGAAAACTAAAAACACCATAAATATCTTCATACTCATCAAGAAAACTCACACATTAGCGAACATGGAATCTGATCGTTCATATGAATGAGATGAAGGTACACACAATGACTCTCCTACAGAAATGCATGCACCAAGGATACCTCACAAGGGTGGAAAACACATATGAGAGGAGACTACTTCATTTGCCGAGCTGCAGGCCTACCCTCTTGCTATCACATGCTTCGAACACCAATCTTGTTATCAGTTTTGTGAGATGGTTGCTAGATTCCAGTGCCATCATGAGTTGGCCAGATTGTTTGTGCGTCATCTACATAATGGCCAAGCCACTCTAGTTGGTGTGACATCCACCTTGACACTGGAGTCTATTTCTCTAGCAACCGACATTCCTAATGTTGGAGAGCAGTGGAACAAAAGGCAGCGAATTGACAAAGAACATTATGAACCATACATCAAGCTCAGTTATTTGAGACAGCTCAGTAGAGTTTTTCCCTTTCTGTACCTAAAAGACTCATATGCTCCCTTGATGAAACTCATAATTAAGTATTTCAGCTGTGAGGGCCAGTTTTCTCGCCAACTTTAGCTGTGAGGGTGAGAATGATGAATCTCCCCTACTTCATGTGCTGAAATATTGAGAATATTACCACCCTAGTGCAAAAGGAAACTCCTCAGCAACAGTATAACAGTGTATATCATTTTGCACCCATCAAAATTGTGGTCATGCATCAGCCTGTTTGCAAGATATTTCATGGGACGTTTTCATTTCTCATGAGTTCTTCACGGATCCTCTGGTACCTCCAACAGCTTTTCATGAGACAGGTGGACCTTCACATCAGCAGGAGAGTCATGAGATACAGACCGCTAGTGTGAGTGTTTTTGTCACCTATCAAAGGGGCACTAGAGGGTTGTTTACAGCAGCAAAGCGAGTATTATCTCGACCCAGGATGGAAGGGGTCTCACTTCCTTCATCAGCATAATAGGTTCAGGACAAGGCCAAGAGGCCATTACAGGATGAAGGGCCTTCAAGAGAGCAGGAGACAGATTTTATTCTTATTCAGGATGATGACACCGATTTGGGCTCACAAAGCTCAAAGCTTAGAGAGATCATCTAGGAGCAACAAGCCAACATTAAGCATTTGTCTCTCAACCTACAAAGAGCCAAGTGGATCGAAAAATACCTGGAGAAAAGAAACAAACAACTAGAGGATCAACAAAACCATAATGTTGGCATTATGATTTTGGTATGGCTCTATGTTACAGGTGTTGTACTTGATGGCAACCCTCTTAAGTGGCAATGCTCTGTTCAGGCTCTCAAAATGTTTGAAAATAAGAGGTACGCAGGTACACCATACAAAAGCTGCGGACCCGCAAGAATATCATAGATAAAGTGCGTACATACCCGCAGGTTACCCGTTCATGAGGTGCGGACCCCCAGTTCACTCACTTCAAGGCAGAGAAGCGCGCTCAAGTGGGGTTTCTTATGTTTTGCCCGTGGTATTTAGCCCGCCGTTCTTGATTCTATGGTTTTGGCCCATGGTATAGGATCTAATTTAGCCCCGGTTTGGATCCATTGTATTGGTTATTGATGGTTTTGTCCCATGGTGTGAATAAGGGCTTGACTATAAATAGGGAAGGAGATCACTTGGCTAATGTATCTTTTGAAAATTGTATATCTTAAGATCTGAAATATTGGGTTATCAGTTTAAAAGCTTGATCTATATAAAAGTGAAGTTGAAAGTGAATCTATGAAGTGTGATCTCTAGGGCGCATGATCAGATCTGGGCATCTGACTATCTGTGGCACACTGGTGGACTGCCAAATCAGAGGTTCGCAGGTGATTAACGGTGTAAGTGCGGGGGTACGCACAGCAGAAGAAGGCGCAGTGCATGGGTACGCAGAGCAGAAGAAGGCGCAGTGCGTGGGTACGCAGAGCAGAAGAAGGCGCAGTGCGTGGGTACGTAGCGCGACAGAGGTTCAGGTGCGGAGGCACAGTGAAAGTACGCGGCGCTACAGAAGCCGAAGGTGCGTAGATACGCGGCGCGATAGCATCTGAGGGTGCGTGGCCACAGTAGTAGTACACGGCGTGATTGAAGAAACAGTGCGTGGGTACGCGGTGCAGTGGAAGGCTCTCTGCGGGGATACGCAGAGATGCAGAAGGTGAAGTGCGGAGCCACGCAGTCCAGATAAAGAGAAATTGCGTATCTGTTCTAAAACATTTGTTGATCATCTTCTATTTTATTGCTGCAGAATTCTGGGTTTATACTTCTGGTACTATCTTTCTGTTTACAGCATTCTGAGAAGTTGGGTAATTCTTGGAGTTTGGGTAATTTGCATGTACTTGATGATTATTTGATATTCTTGGATCCAGTTTGAAAATTTATGAAAAGTGGTCCTTGAAAGAAAAGAAGAAAGGGGTTGTAGCTCCCTTCCAGGAGAGACTGGAAAACGAGAGAGAGTTGTAGCTCTCTGCAGGTTGCAGCCTGCATACTGGTAAAGGACTGCACCAGTACAAAATCATTGTAAAAGGAGTTTCTAATTGAAAGAAGATAGAGACATATTGCAGCAGGTGGTTTTCACCCACATTGGGTTTCCACCTTATATCTGGTGTTCTTTGGTGTGACTATCTGTTTTTCTTGTTCATACTCATTGTTTTATGGTACTGACATACAAGAATAATTCAAAGTATAAATAAGGAAGATTTATTAAAAAGAACTTGATAATACTGATTCACGCCCCCTCTCAGTATTATTTCCAACAATTGGTATCAGAGCAGGTCCTTCAGAGAAGCTTGATCGCTTGAAGGAAGATCATTCATCATGAGCAACTACGAGAGGGAAGCATAAATCAGGCCACCAATTTTTGATGGGACAAACTTCAATTATTGGAAGGTAAGAGTTACTGCCTATCTTCAATCTCTTGGTACAGAAGTTTGGGATATCATAGATACAGGCTAAACTTTTCCTTCAACTACTCCTACAGATTCGACCGAGAAGAAGAAATATGAAACAAATGCTAAAGCAATCAATACTCTGCTGGGATGCTTATCTCAAACAGAATTCGTGAAGGTTATGCAATATAAATCTGCAAAGGAAATATGGGACAAGATTGTCTTGAGCTACGAAGGAGATGAACAGGTAAAGCGTGCTAAACTTCAAAACCTCAGGATTCAGTATGAGAATCTCAGAATGTATAATGATGAAAGTGTGGCTAACTATTTCCTTCAGGTAGACGAGATTGTTAATTGCATGAAAAACTTGGGTGAAGAAATAAAAGAGGCTATTGTGGTTGAAAAAGTTTTAAGATCATTGTCCCCCAAGTTTGAATCTAAAGTGTCTGCAATAGAAGAAAAGGAAAATCTACGAACTCTTACTATGTCTCAGCTACACGGAATTCTAACTGCTTATGAAATGAGAAAAGGAGGTCCATCAGACAGGAGAGAAGCTGCTTTCAAGGCTTCAAGAAAAGGAGACTACTATGAAGCAATTCACGCGCAAGAAGAAGAAGAAGAATCAAATTTTGTCAGAAATCTTCAACGGGGTACTGGAAGGTTCAGAGGTAAGTTACCTTCTAAATGTTTTGCTTGTGGAAGAGTAGGTCATTATGCTGCGAAATGTCCTCATAAGGATAAGATTGACAAAGGAAAGGAACCTGCTAGATGGAACAAGAAAAAGAATGCAAAAAGCTACTACACTCATGAAGATAGTGATGGTCTATCAAATAGTGATGAAGATGAACGAGGTAATGACTATAAACTTTTAATGGAATTTGAAGATGATGATTACATGGATGCTATAGATGTGGATAGCCTTTATGAAGAAATTTCTAGACTTAAGAGATGTATAGAAGAAAATAATATGATCATTGATACTCTACAATTTCAAATTGATGAAAAGGAAAAATATCTTGAAAAGTTAGAAGGTGAAATTGTTGGTCTTAGAAAAGAGATTGAGAAAACAAAGGCTATTAATCTTAAGTTTGTCAAAGGAGTTGAAACTCTGGATGAGATCATCAATGTATAGCGTTCTCCACTAAACAAGACAGGTCTGGGGTATGATGGAGAAACTTCTCAAGCATCCACCTCAAAGAGTTATCTTGATGCAGCAAGAAGGAATGAGCAAAAGCACAATGGAGATCACCAGGTAAAGTAGGGACGAATTACATCAAGAACAAAAAAAGACTATCAGGTAAACCAGGGGCAATCCGTCTTAAGGATGAACAAAAGCTACAACCATCCACAGGTAAAATCCTCTCAATTTGCTTCAAGGATGGATGACAATAGAAATTACAATCATTTGGCCAGAAGATTTGATAACCGCAGAAGTTTCTTCAATGGACAATGCTTCTCTTGCCATAACTTTGGTTACAAAGCAGCTCAATGTGTTGCATATAAAACAATCATGACTAGAGAAGCTCAAAAACAAAGAAGTATGACCGGGATTACAAAAAGGACCTATAACAACTTTTCAGCTCTTGAAAATGAAGTTGAATGTTCTATTTGCAATAACTTTGGTCATGAAGATTCTGAATGCAGGAGCAGGTTTTAGCAGACAAAGGAACAAGCCTCAAGCACCAAAACATGGAGAATAAAGGAACCACAAACAGAAAGATGTGGGATAGCATTTTATGCAGAGGGACAGGAAAATCTATGGTACATTGACAGTGGATGTTCGAAGCATATGACAGGTGATAAAGAAAAAGTCGAATCATATTCTGCTTTAGAAAAGGGAAAGAAAGTTTCTTTTGGAAATGATACTCCTGCAACTATAAAAGGAAAAGGCACTGCTCAGTTAAAAGAAAAGGTCAAAGCTGGAAATGTTTTGTATGTTGATGGATTGAAGCATAATCTTCTGAGTGTTAGCCAGATGTGTGATCAAGGAACCGAGGTGATATTTAGATCAAATGGATGTCTTGTTCGTGATCTTGATACAGGTAAAACAGTGATCAAAGGTGAAAGAACTCCAAATAATCTATACATATTTGAAGAAGGACAACAACAATGCTATCTAAGCAAGGATGATGAACACTGGTTATGGCACCGGAGGTTGGGGCATCTAAGCTTTTCACAAATAAGGAAAGCATGCAAATATCAGGCAGTTCGCGGTCTTCCAGATATCAAAATTCCAGACAACACCATATGCAAATCATGTCAATTTGGAAAGCAAACCAGAACTAACTTTCCGGAGAAGGAAGGATCAGCTAGCATGCCTTTTGAGCTAGTACATACAGATGTATGTGGACCATTCAGGAAAAGGACACCTCGAGGAGAAGAATACTTGATATTATTCATTGACGATTTCTCCAGGTTTGTCTGGTTAGGACTTATGAAGCACAAAGATGAAGCATTCGAAAAATTCAAATCCTTTAAAGCCTTGGTTGAAAATGAATCAGGATACAAAATTAAGTGCCTCAGATCTGACAGAGGTGGGGAGTTTACCTCAAATGAATTTTTCAATTTCTGTGAAGAACATGGGATAAGAAGAGAATTCTCTACAACTAGAACTCCTCAGCAAAATGGAGTGGTGGAAAGAATGAACAGAACAGTCCAACAAATGGCTCGTGCTATGCTTGATGAGTCTGGAACTCCCGCAACTTTCTGGGGTGAAGCTGCATATGCTACGGTTGTTATTCTCAACAAGACAAATGTCCGGGTGAACATCACTCAAACCCCTCATGAGCTCTCGTATGGTGAGACTCCTTCGGTAAAGCACTTCAAAATCTTTGGGAGCAAATGCTATATTAAGAATACTGATGAGAAACTTGGCAAACTTGATCCTAGAGCAGATGAAGGCATTCTTTAGATATCATTTTTGGGATTCAACTGCGTTAAGTAAGTCATTCAAAGTATGACCATTTCCATGAGAGGTAGTCGTAAAGTGACTAATTTCTCATGATTTTTTGAATAGTTCACTTAGCACTCATTGCATCGGGTGATGCTCACAGGGGTGAAGAAGTGGGATTGAAACTAGTGAAATTTGGAGAACGAATCACATAGCATCAATCATCACTTCCGGGGCTTGCACCCGGTAACCAGGACTTCCCAGGAGGTCACCCATCCCAGAACTCCTCTGGCTCAAGCGCGCTTAACTGTGGAGTTTTTCCCCACAATCAAGCCCACTTAGCTTGCTACCCCATTTGCAAAACCTTAGCAAGTATATAACCAAGAAGGCATTCTTCTTGGTTATTCTCCACACAGCAAAGCATACAAGTGCTACAATAAAAGACTTGGAAGAATTGTTGACAGCATTGATGTAGTGGTTGATGAGAAGGGATACATTCCTAGACAAGTAAATCATGAAGATATCGAAGAAGATGAAGACTACCCTCAAAGATAGAATGATGAAGAAGAAGAACCTCAAGAAGAACCAGAAGAGCAGATAAGGAT
The DNA here is from genome assembly GCA_031772625.1 of Pinus tabuliformis. NCBI lineage: Eukaryota > Viridiplantae > Streptophyta > Pinopsida > Pinales > Pinaceae > Pinus > Pinus tabuliformis. The sequence goes on from CM062807.1 coordinate 876,436,284, forward strand.
AGAAGAGAAGACTCCATCCAGATATGTTCAGAAGAATCATCCAGAATCTCAGATTCTGGGGCAGGAAGAAGCAGGTGTACAAACAAGAAGAACAATTGCAAAAGCTTCAAGCTATTTGGCATTACTCTCTTCCACTGAACCACAAAATGTGAAAGAGGCATGAAAAGATGAATGTTGGGTCAAAGCAATGGATGAAGAACTTGAGCAGATCGAAAAGAACAACACTTGGGAGTTGGTTCCTAGACCAAAGGATAAGAATGTTATAGGGACAAAATGGGTCTTCAAAAATAAATTGAATGAAAATGGAGAAGTAATTAGAAACAAGGCCAGACTTGTTTGTAAAGGGTATGCGCAGCAAGAAGGAATAGATTTTGAAGAAACTTTTGCTCCTGTTGCAAGACTTGAGGCCATCCGAATGTTCCTTGCTCTCTCAAGCTTTCAAAACTTCAAAGTATTTCAAATGGACGTGAAATCAGCCTTTTTGAATGGAGACTTGGAAGAAGAAGTATACATTGAGCAGCCAGATGGTTTCATTCTTGGAAATGATCCAAATCTTGTATGCAGATTGAAAAAGGCTCTCTATGGTCTCAAACAAGCTCCAAGGGCTTGGTACTATCGTTTGGACAAATATCTTCATCAACAAGGTTTTTCAAAAGGATCAGTAGATAGCAATCTTTATATAAAAGTTGAAAACGACAAATTGCTAATACTTGTTGTGTATGTAGATGACATTATCTTTGGCAGCAATGAAGAAGCTATGAGTCAAAGCTTTGCCTTGGCAATGCAGAAAGAATTCGAAATGTCCTTGCTGGGAGAACTGACATATTTTCTTGGTTTGCAAATCCAACAAATAGAAGGACAGATCTTTTTGTCTCAAACCAAGTATCTCAAGCAGATTTTGAAGAAATATGGCATGGAAGATGCAAAACCAGTATGTACACCTATGGTCACAGGATGTAGCCTCAGTGCAAATGATGAATCAGCAGCAGTGCATCAACCAACCTACAGATCTGTGATTGGAAGTCTACTTTATTTGACAGGTACCCGACCAGACATAATGCATGCAGTAGGAATAGTTGGAAGATTTCAGGCAAATCCAAAGGAAACTCATCTTCAAGCAGTAAAGAGAATCTTCAAATATCTTCAAGGAACTCAAAACTATGGCTTATGGTATCCTAGAGATACAGATCTCTCACACTTCATGCTTATACAGATGCAGATTGGGCCGGAAGCGTGGATGACAGGAAGAGCACAAGTGGTGGTGCATTCTTTATGGGTTCCAGATTAGTATCTTGGTTCAGCAAGAAACAGAGTTCGATTGCCTTGTCTACAGCTGAAGCGGAATATGTTGTTGCTGCATCTTGCTGCACTCAACTCCTTTGGATGATGCAGACCTTGCAGGATTTTCAAATCACTTGTATACCACCCATCTCCATCTTATGTGATAATACAAGTGCAATCAGCATTTCAAAGAACCCAGTCATGCATTCAAAGACCAAGCACATACCGATCAAGTATCATTTTCTCCGGGAACAAGTACTTGAACAAAAGGTCAAGTTGGAGTATGTTCCTTCTAAGGAACAAGTTGTTGATATACTCACCAAACCATTGCCTAGGGAGACCTTTGAATACCTCAGGCAAAAGCTGGGGGTTGTTGATGCATCATCTTGTTGTTGAATCTCTTCTGATTGTTGGTTGTATGCAAGGCTCATCTGGGGTATATGCGTACATGTGCTGGGTTGCGGATTGGTCGAAGATCGAATGGCACAGGTTCAGGGGGAGCATATAATGCATTGTTGGCATTATGAAGGAAGTACAGAAGGAGATCATGGATGCTGGTCTGAATATTGCTGTAATATGCCTCAATCTCTTTCATGGTCATTTATGGTGTTTGGTGGATTATGGTTCTTCTTTGCAGATTTGGTTTATAGTCAGGGGGAGCATAACCCTTTGCCCTTGATGTCAAAGGGGGAGAATGACATTGAAGATCTTGAGGTTGCCATCAAGTCCAAAGGGGGAGATTGTTGGCATTATGATTCTGGTATGGCTCTATGTTACAGGTGTTGTACTTGATGGCAACCCTCTTAAGTGGCAATGCTCTGTTCAGGCTCTCAAAATGTTTGAAAATAAGAGGTACACAGGTACACCGTACAAAAGCTGTGGACCCGCAGGAATATCATAGATAAAGTGCGTACATACCCGCAGGTTACCCGTTCATGAGGTGCGGACCCCCAGTTCACTCACTTCAAGGCAAAGAAGCGCGCTCACGTGGGGTTTCTTATGTTTGGCCCGTGGTATTTAGCCCGCCATTCTTGATTCTATGGTTTTGGCCCGTGGTATAGGATCTAATTTAGCCCTGGTTTGGATCCCTTGTATTGGTTATTGATGGTTTTTCCCATGGTGTGAATAAGGGCTTGACTATAAATAGGGAAGGAGATCACTTGGCTAATGTATCTTTTGAAAATTGTATATCTTAAGATCTGAAATATTGGGTTATCAGTTTAAAAGCTTGATCTATATAAAAGTGAAGTTGAAAGTGAATCTATGAAGTGTGATCTCTCGGGCGCATGATCAGATCTGGGCATCTGACTATCTGTGGCACACTGGTGGACTGCCAAATTAGAGGTTTGCAGGTGATTAACGGTGTAAGTGCGGGGGTACGCACATCAGAAGAAGGCACAGTGCGTGGGCACGCAGAGCAGAAGAAGGCGCAGTGCGTGGGTACGCAGAGCAGAAGAAGGCGCAGTGCGTGGGTACGCAGCACGACAGAGGTTCAGGTGCGGAGGCACAGTAAAAGTATGCGGCGCTACAGAAGCCGCAGGTGCCTAGATACGCGGCGTGATAGCATCTGAGGGTGCGTGGCCACAGTAGTAGTACGCGGCGTGATTGAAGAAACAGTGCACGGGTATGTGGTGCAGTGGAAGGCTCTCTGCGGGGATACGCAGAGACGCAGAAGGTGAAGTGAGGAGCCACGCAGTCCAGATAAAGAGAAATTGCGTATCTGTTCTAAAACATTTGTTGATCATCTTCTATTTTATTGCTGCAGAATTCTGGGTTTATACTTCTGGTACTATCTTTCTGTTGACAGCATTCTGAGAAGTTGGGTAATTCTTGGAGTTTGGGTAATTTGCATGTACTTGATGATTATTTGATATTCTTGGATTCAGTTTGAAAATTTATGAAAAGTGGTCCTTGAAAGAAAAGAAGAAACGGGTTGTAGCTCCCTTCCAGGAGAGACTGGAAAACGAGAGAGATTTGTAGCTCTCTGCAGGTTGCAGCCTGCGTACTGGTAAAGGACTGCACCAGTACAAAATCATTGTAAAAGGAGTTTCTAATTGAAAGAAGATAGAGACATATTGCAGCAGGTGGTTTTCACCCACATTGGGTTTCCACCTTATATCTGGTGTTCTTTGGTGTGACTATCTGTTTTTCTTGTTCATACTCATTGTTTTATGGTACTGACATACAAGAATAATTCAATGTATAAATAAGGAAGATTTATTAAAAAGAACTTGATAATACTAATTCACCCCCCCTCTCAGTATTATTTCCAACACATAATGGAACTAAGAAACATACGAGAAAACTGGCAAGCTGCCTAAAAGAGGAAAGTCAAGTTCACAACATTTGAGCAAGAAATCAATGCTGATCATGAGTCTTGGTTGAAGAGGACTAATATCCACTTCTAGAGGATGCTGGAGAAGGCCATCAGCGAGAAAAATATGTTGAGAAAGATGGCATATCACTATTTGTCAAGGAATATGGTGTGCCAAGCTAGAATCAGGAACTTGAAGAAGAGATCGAGGAGGCAAAAAGTGCAAGATAAACTTTAGATCTTGGCCAAGGCTTCCTTGGCCCAGCATAGCACCTAATGGAGGACACTCAGCCCAAATTTCAAAAAATTTGGGACACTTTTCGCATGTTTGGAAATTTTGGGCCAAAACACATGTTTTTCTGCCCAATGCACCCCGCCACCTGGTGCGCGCTTTTGATGGGGGACTCCCTTTGATGAAAACTCAGCATTTTTGGATTTTTCATGAAAAAATATGCATTCTCACCGATGAACAAGATATTTTGACAGGTTTTGAGTCCCCAAAAAGGTCAAAAACACCCTGAAAATGACCTTTCTGCCCCTTTTTTGACACACAGGAAGAAGTCTTGGGAGAACTCGGTTTTTGAGGGGTAAATGGAGGAAAAATTAAAAATTTCCACTTGTGCTAGAAAGTAGACAAGTATACCTTTCCAACAAGCACACTTGGAGTAGATTTCAACACTAGGAAGGCCTCCAAAAGTAGCTGCAAAAAGGCACTATGCATAGGGAAATCAATGCGACGCATTGGAGAAATTTTGCTCAATTTGACCAAAATACTCTGTTTTTCACCTAGTTTCTTGACAGTTTGACTTTTCTCCTTCCTAATGTCAAAATAATGATGTAATTTGATGGATATTGATGTAATTATGTTGAATTTTTACTCATAGAGGTAGATTCATCCATGAAAAGGTAGTTTTGCAACTGAATGAATCAGTTCCCTAGTTTTTAGAGGCATGTTGTTCCACTACCTACTTTTTAGTTCTCAGTTTAGAATTTGTTGGAACGGCTCGTAAACTCATGAGCTCGACCCCTAGAGGCTAGTATGAGTTTCTTTTTTCCTATATCTTATGCTTTTTCAGTCATTAGCATGGTTGGACATTTGAGAAGGCTTGGAAGCTTCATTGTATACTCATCTCAGCAGTTTTGGCTAAGGAATAGACCAGGGTTTGCAGCCCTTTATGGGATTCATGTGGCATCTTTCTTTGTTATTGTGTTTCCTTTTGTAAATTGTAATTTTATATGTGTTTATGTATGCCATTATCTCTCTTGCTTCTTCTTAACTAAAACAAGCAAGGATAAAGGTAGAATCCATTGAAATTGCAGTGCTCTACCTAGGGTTTGTTTAGTTATTGATGTTTTCAGCTATTTGATGAGGATCCTTGAGGTTTTCTTGCGCTCTTCAACTCCTCACCTATCTAAATCTCTCCATTTCATTCAATTTGAAGTGCCAAATCAGTTGCCTACCTTGCCCCATAGAGATCTCTGCAAAACTAAGCCTCATTCCCCAGACCCAAATTTGCCTTTCCATTTGAGCCAACAAAAAATCATTATATTTAATCAAGCTCTTCTGTACACGTACCTAGCCTAAAATCAGTCATTGCATCAGTCATCTCAAGCTTTCATTGGCCATATTTTCTAATATTGAAAAGGAGAGGGCCCTCTCCCGACCTGGTAGGGCTAGCTACCAGGTTAAGCATGGTTTGATGTTACCCTAGATCCTACCTTTCTCAGCCTGAGGTAGATTTTCACCACTAACATAGCGGTGACCATACTGGGGAATTGAAATTGTTTGTTTGTTATTGTTCTTCCTTTTATAAACTATAGACGGAGCCTGAAGTTATGCTAGGTAGCCTTCGAAACGCTTTTTCTTTGCATTAGCGCAAGTAGATAAAAGCTACTTTAGTAAATCTCCAGTCTAGTCTTATAAACAGAATATCTAACTTTCAAATTGCCCCAGTATATTTGATAATTCTAAACTTTTGGATGATAAGTTTAGAATTTGATAGGCTGAAGAAGTTGGTAATGTCCATTTGATTTCTTGAAACTAATAACACACTGGCTTCCAGAAGACACACCAGAGCAAATCCGGATCCTGATCCACCTCCTGTGTATGAAAATCCCAATCTTATACCGAGAATTCTTTGTCGAGAAAGTTCTGTGATTCCTGTGTTCAAATCTCATTCATGTCCTATTGTTTTTTAGTATCTTGAAGATCTTGAGTTTGACAAACAGTTTGATTTGTCTTTGTTTGAGACCAAATCTGAAAGTGTTGTTGGTTCTACTGCCTTAAATCTAGAGTTTTTTAAGGATATCGAAACTGAAAAGGCCAATAGATCAATTGACGATTATATTTTGAGTCTTCAAACAACCATTCTGGCTACAAACATTCCCGAATTTTTAGAGTATGCATCTGCAACTCTTGGGTCTTCTACAATTGCATCAAGTTCAAAAATTCCTACTGAACCTCCCTTCATTCCCACCATTCCTGTGCAGCCTTCCATCTCTGATCAAAAATCTGCAGCGTTGTCACCTCCATCTAGTCCTTCTACCCCTCAAACATAAAAAATTTCACCACCTCCATCCACACCACATACACCTCATACATTAGCTCCACCGTCTCCCCCTACATCCCCAAGACCGGTTGTAAATCCACCTAGAGCAATGGCTGCCCGATTTGCACCCCTTGTGCTGCCTCAAAATTTGGATGATATGCCCGCTGATTATCAAAGCAAAATTCCATTGTTTGATAGCACTCCTCATGGTTTTACAACTTAGCAACATGTGGATAAGATGATAGATTTCTTCGACCTTCATGAGATTGATGAAAAAAATGTGACAATGAGACCGTTTGTACAAACCTTTTGTGATGAAGTGAGGAAGTGGTTCAAAGCTTTGCCGGCTGCAAGTATCACTACATTTACTAATCTTTAGAGACAATTCATGGATCGTTGGGAAGTGAAGAAAAATCCTCTTCAAATCCTTTTCGAATATGAGAAAATTAAGCGGAATGTTAGTGAGTCTGTTCAAGATTATTGTATTAGATTCAATTCTATTTACAATGCAATTCTTGATCATATAAACCACCTATGGGACTAGCTTTGATTAAATTTCTAGATGTTTTCGACCCTGATATGGCCTTTTAATTAAGAGAAAGAGATCCAACCACTTTGGAAGACATGCAGAAAGTTTCAGTCAACGTTGAAGCTAATCTGCTTGCCAAGAGAGCTAGAACAAAGGCTGAAAATAAGGTAACAATAAAGGAAGAGGTTTCCACTTCAAATCAAGTGCTCTGAAAGATGGAGAAGATGTTTGATAGTGATAAATCTGAACTGCAAGTTAGAAATCCCAATTTTCGTGGTCAGTAGCAACCACAATTTAGAATTAAGCAAAGAGAGCAACGAGCACAAGACCAAGCAGCACAACAGCAGGTGAAGACACCCTTACAATAGAATTTTGTGCATGGTCCAGAATCATATGATGAGGAGAACGTAATTAGAGAAGAGAATCATTTCTTTACACCTGATGATATGCCAATTTTTATCACTGAAGACGAGTATTCAGAGAGCTCAGCTATACAAAGGGACGAAAATTTCATCTTCGCAAATGAAACAGTTCTTGAGGAGGAGTCTGATGAATGTCAAAGAGGATACATGAATGCTTTGTCAGCCCAACAGCAACAATATTCACTGAGAAGTAGAGATGTGTACATAAATCCAATTTAGAAAAGGAAGGAGACAATAGCGCCAAATAATGATCCTCCCATTGTGCAGGAAAAGGGAAAAGAGACAGCTAATCCTACCACCAACAAAACGCCATCAGCGAATGAAAGATCCAATCAGCGAAGAGTATCAAAGGCGAAAACTGAAAAGAAGGATGTTTCAGTGAAATAGGTAGAGAAAATTTCAGTTTTTAACTTAGAAAATGAAATTGCTAAGTTAAAAGTATCTATTCCTTTGACTGAGTTGATGACGAATAGCAGCTACAAAGGTTAGGTGTCTAAGATTTTGAATTTAGATCCATCGTCTGATCTAGTGAATGTGGAGGATGATATACCTAAGTTGATTTTTGGTCCAGCATTGGAAGGTCAGTCTCAAGATAGTGATGTAGCTCCTTTTTATATCAGTCTCAGGGTGCATGACTATGTATTACACAATGCTATGTTTGATTCCAGAGCCTCACATAATATCATGCCTAAAGCCATCATGGAGAAATTGGGATTGGATATCACTAGAAATTATCATGACCTCTACTCTTTTGATTCTGGTAGAGTAAGATGCATTGGTCTAATCAAAGATTTGGTGGTTAGTTTGGATCAGATTCTGGCTAAAAATGTTTTGATGGGTGTGGTTGTGGTAGATATACCTCCTAGATTTGGTATGCTTATTTCCAGATCTTGGGGAGCAAATATTAAAGGGACAATGCAGCTTGATTTCTCTTATGTTACTATTCCCGTGTTCAGTCAAATGAGGAAATTGTACCGAGAGCAAAAGATGAAGTACATGATTACTAGCAAGGAGAAATCGGTAAATCATCCAATCAGCTATGTACATACTGATTTAGAATCATTTGTTTTGTATATAGATAGCTTTAATGATGTAAATAGCCAAGTAGTTGAAGTAGAAGACATTCTAGAGATCACTGAAAATTTCAAAGAGGTCTTAAATCAAGAAAGACAAAAACTTGATAGTACCGCTGAGCAATCAGCCTTCCGACAACAACAACATATTGATGGACAACAAGGAAGAGTAATAGAGCAAACAGAATTTCAGCATTTGGAAGAGGACGAAGCAGGCCTATGGAGCATGGATTTTTATGGCACGGTAGGAAGGGAAGGTTCTGGAATTGGCATTTGGATACACAACCCTATTTTCACCCCAAAGAAAGTGCCAAGCAATGCAAGGATCTGTTCTTATAAACTAGCTTTTGACTGTTCAAATAATGAGGCTGAATATGAGGCTTTAATTGCTGGTTTAAAAATTCTTAGAAAGTTAAATTCTAAAAGTTTCAATGTATGGTGACTCTAAGTTAGTTATCAAGCAAGTGAAAAGAGAATACCAAGCTAAGCATCCTCGAATGCGGGCCTACCGTAATGCGGTATTAGATATCTTAATAGTATTCTCAAATTACACTTTGACATGTGTCCCTCGTGTTCAGAATGTTATTGTAGATTCACTTGCAACAGCAGCAAGTAATTTGAAAATTCTGATGAATTCAAAAAAGAAGTTTGAGATTCATGTGAAACATTGCCCAGCTGTCCCTGACAGTCAAAGGTATTAGCAAGTGTTTCAAGCTGATGAAGAGATCGATGAATTTCTGCAAAATCAAGGTAAATTCAAAGACACTTCTATTGATGTGGAGTATGATGATGGTGAGGTGGATATAGAAGCCAATCAGATAGAAGTATTGCAGCTGAAGGACAACGTCATTCTTAAAGGTCTAATACCTTTAGAGGAGCTATTCGATCAGGATGATGTGGCCCGAAAACCAAGCTTGCTGCCAACCAAGAAAGGAGTTGAGGATGTGAACATTGGATCAGCTGAAAATCGTGAAATGGTGAAGTTATCAAAGGCATTGCCTCCACAGGTAAAAGCAATTTATATTAGTTTACTTTCATTTACTAATGTATTTGGTTGGAATTATTCAGATTTGAAGGCATATGACACAAGCATAATTTAGCATATCATCCCGATCAAGCCAAATCAAAAGCATTTTCGTCAGAAGCTAAGAAGAATAAATCCAAAGCTACTACCCTCAATTGAGAAGGAAGTGAATCAGTTGTACAAAGCTGGTATCATCATCCCCATAAGATTTTTAGATTGGATTTCAAATTTGGTTCCCGTGCGCAAGAAAACAGGTGACATTCGGTTATGTATTGATTTTAGAAATCTGAATAAAGTATCTTTGAAGGAAAACTATCCATTGCCTAAGATGGATCACATACTTCAAAGAGTAGTTGGAGCATCTCGCATGTCACTACTTGATGGGTATTCAGGTTATAACCAAATTCTGGTCCATGAGGATGATAGAGACAAAACAGCGTTCACCACTCCGTGGGGAACTTTTCACTATGCAAAAATGCCTTTCGGATTGAAAAATGCTGGTGCAACCTTTCAGCGGGCGATGGATATCGCATTTTCTAATGAAAAAGATGTTTTTCTAGTTGTTTATCTTGATGATTTGACAGTTTTCTCTAATTCAGATGAAGAGCACCTTTATCATTTGAAGATTGTATTTCAGCAGTGTAGGAAGTATGGTATATCTCTCAATCCATAGAAAAGTCTATTTTCCATGGATGAAGGCAAGCTTCTCGGTCATATTATATCAAAGGAGGGCATCCACATTGATCCAACTCGGGTGGAAGCCATTCAAAAAATTGATTTTCCACGAAGTAAGAAGGAAATCCAATCATTCAATGGTAAGATGAATTTCTTACATCACTTTGTGCCCAATCTTGCTAAACATTTAAGGGAAATCACAAACATGCTAAAAAAAGATAGTGTAGTGAAGTGGACCGAGGAAGCAATTAAGTCCTTCAATTTGGTGAAATTGGCCCTTTCTTCAGCTCCGGTGTTGATTAGCCCGGGCTATACTTGGGATTTCATTTTGTTTTCATTCGCCTTGGATCATACTATGTGATGGAAATAATACTGAGGGGGGGGGGGTGAATCAGTATTATCAAATTCTTTTTCAATATATCTATACTTTGAATTATTGTATGTCAGTACCATAAAATAATGAGCATGAACAAGAAAAACAGATAGTCACACCAAAGAACACTAGATATAAGGTGGAAACCCAATGTGGGTGAAAACCACCTGCCGCAATATGTCTCTATCTTCTATCAATTAGAAACTCCTTTTACAATGATTTTGTACTAGTGCAGTCCTTTACCAGTACGCAGGCTGCAACCTGTAGAGAGCTACAACTCTCTCTCATTTTCTAGTCTCTCCTGGAAGGGAGTTACAACCCCCTACTTCTTTTCTTTCAAGGACCACTTTTCATTAATTTTCAGACTAGATCCAAGAACATCAAATAAACATCAAGTACATGTGAATCAACCAATCTCCTTATACAATCAATCCAATTAGCCACCCAAACTTCTCAGAATGCTGTAAACAGAAAAACAACACCAGTAACCTAAACCCAGAACACAGTAGCAAATAGAAAACAGGCAGCCAACAAATATTTCAAAACAGGTCCGCAACTTCACCAATATACACCTGCAGATACCCGCACTTCACCTTCAGCTGCGCTGCGTATACCCGCACTGCGCCTTCTTCTGTACTGTGTACCCTGCACTGCGCCTTCAGCTGCGCTACGTATACCTGCACTGTGCCTTCCTCTATACTGCATACCCCTTACTGCACCTTCAGCTGTGCTGCGTATACCCACACTCTGCCTTCCTCTGTACTGCGTACCCCTGCACTGCGCCTTCAAATCGCCTGCGAACCTCTGATTAGGGCCAAATTAACAGTCCTCCAATGTACCACACACAGTCAGATCCATAGATCTGATCATGTGCCCGAGAGATCACGACTCAGCAATAGATTCGCCTTTAAATTTAACCTTGATTTAGATCTGGCTTTTAAAACTGATAACCCAAAATTCAGTTCTTATGATATTCAAATTTCAAAGATGTCAAAGCCAAGTGATCTCCTTCCCTATTTATAGTCAAGCCCTTATTCACACCATGGGTCAAAACCATCAATAACCAATACAAGGGATCCAAACCGGGGCTAAATTAGATCTTATACCATGGGCCAAAACCATAGGATCATGAACGACGGGCTAAATACCACGGGCCAAACATAAGAAACTCCACGTGAGCACACTTCTCTACCTTGAAGTGAGTGAACAAGGGGACCGCACTTTCTGAACGGATAAACTGCGGGTATGACCGCACTTCCTGGAAGGAGAACCTGCGGGTCCGCACCTTTTGAACCATTCACCTGCGAACCTCTTAATTTCCATCATTTTGAGAGTCTGAACAGAGTTTTTCCACTTGAGTGAGTTTCCATCAAGTACAACACCTGTATCATAGAGCCATACCAGAATCATAATTCCAACAATCTCCCCCTTTGGACTTGATGGCAACCTCAAGATCCTCAACCTCATTCTCCCCCTTTGACATCAAGGGCAAAGGGTTATGCTCCCCCTAAGACCATGCTCCCCCTGACTATAAACCAGATCTGCAAAGAAGAACCATAATCCACCAAACACCATAAATGACCATGAAAGAGATAGAGACATATCGCAACAATATTTCTTCTGTACTTCCTCCATAATGCCAACAATCCATTATATGCTCCCCCTGAACCTGTGCCATTCGATCTTTGACCAATCCACAACTCAGCAAATGTACGCATATACCCCAGATGAACCTTGCGTACAACCAACAATCAGAAGAGAGTCAACAACAAGATGATGCATCAACAACCCCCAGCTTTTGCCTGAGGTATTCAAAGGTCTCCCTGGGCAATGGTTTGGTGAGTATATCAGCAACTTGTTCCTTAGAAGGAACATACTCCAACTTGACCTTTTGTTCAAGCACTTGTTCTCGGAGAAAGTGATACTTGATTGGTATGTGCTTGGTCTTTGAATGCATGACTGGGTTCTTTGAAATGCTGATTGCACTTGTATTATCACATAAGATGGAGATAGGTGGTGTACAAGTGATTTGAAAATCTTGCAAGGTCTGCATCATCCAAAGGAGTTGAGTACAGCAAGATGCAGCAGCCACATATTCTGCTTTAGCTGTAGACAAAGCAATTGAACTCTGTTTCTTACTGAACCAAGATACTAATCGGGAACCCATAAAGAATGCACCACCACTTGTGCTCTTCCTGTCATCCACGCTTCCGGCCCAATCTGCATCTGTATAAGCATGAAGTGTGAGATCTGTATCTCTAGGATACCATAAGCCATAGTTTTGAGTCCCTTGAAGATATTTGAAAATTCTCTTCACTGCCTGAAGATGAGTTTCCTTTGGATTTGCTTGAAATCTTCCAACTATTCCTACTGCATGCATGATGTCTGGTCGGGTACCTGTCAAATAAAGTAGACTTCCAATCATAGATCTGTAGGTTGGTTGATGCACTGCTGCTGATTCATCATTTGCACTGAGGTTACATCCTGTGACCATGGGTGTACATACCGGTTTTGCTTCTTCCATACCATATTTCTTCAAAATCTGCTTGAGATACTTGGTTTGAGACAAGAAGATCCCTCCTTCATTTTGTTGGATTTGCAATCCAAGAAAATATGTCAGTTCTCCAAGCAAAGACATTTTGAATTCTTTCTGCATCACCAAGGCAAAGCTTTGACTCATAGCTTCTTCATTGCTGCCAAAGATAATATCATCTACATACACAACAAGTATTAGCAATTTGTCATTTTCAATTTTTATATAAAGATTGCTATCTGCTGATCCTTTTGAAAAACCTTGTTGATGAAGATATTTGTCCAAATGATAGTACCAAGCCCTTGGAGCTTGTTTAAGACTATAGAGAGCCTTTTTCAGTCTGCATGCAAGATTTGGATCATTTCCAAGAATGAAACCATCTGGCTGCTCAATGTATACTTCTTCTTCTAAGTCTCCATTCAGAAAGGCTGATTTCACATCCATTTGAAATACTTTGAACTTTTGAAAGCTTGAGAGAGCAAGGAACATTCGGATGGCCTCAAGTCTTGCAACAGGAGCAAAAGTTTCTTCAAAATCTATTCCTTCTTGCTGGGCATATCCTTTACAAACAAGTCTGGCCTTGTTTCTAATTACTTCCCCATTTTCATTCAACTTATTCTTGAAGATCCATTTTGTCCCTATAACATTCTTATCCTTTGGTCTAGGAACCAACTCCCAAGTGTTATTCTTTTCGATCTGCTTAAGTTCTTCATTCATTGTTTTGACCCAACATTCATCTTTGCATGCTTCTCTTACATTTTGTGGTTCAGTGGAGGAGAGTAATGCCAAATAGCTTGAAGCTTCTGCAATCATTCTTCTTGTTTATACACCTGCTTCTTTCTGCCCCAAAATCTGAGATTCCGGATGATTCTTCTGAACGTACCTTGATGGATTCTTCTCTTCTATCCTTATCTGTTCCTCTGGTGCTCCTTGAGGTTCTTCTTCTTCATCATTCTGTCTTTGAGAGTAGTCTTCATTTTCTTCAATATTTTCATGATTTACTTGCCTAGGAATGTATCCTTTTTCATCAACCACTACATCAATGTTGTCAACAATTTTTCCAAGTCTTTTATTGTAGAACTTATATGCTTTGCTGTGTGGAGAATAACCAAGAAGAATGCCTTCATCTGCTCTAGGTTCAAGTTTTCCAAGTTGCCCATCAGTATTCTTAATATAGCATTTGCTCCCAAAAATTTGGAAATGCTTTACCGAAGGAGTCTCACCATACCAGAGCTCATGAGGAGTTTGAGTGCTGTTCACTAGGACATTTGTTTTGTTGAGAATAACAACCACAACATATGCAGCTTCGCCCCAGAAAGTTGCGGGAGTTCCAGACTCATCAAGCATAGCACGAGCCATTTGTTGGACTGTTCTGTTCATCCTTTCCACCACTCCATTTTGCTGAGGAGTTCTAGCTGTAGAGAATTCCCTTCTTATCCCATGTTCTTCACAGAAATCGAAAAATTCATTTGAGGTAAACTCCCCACCTCTGTCAGACCTGAGGCACTTAATTTTGTAACCTGATTCATTTTCAACCAAGGCTTTGAAGGATTTGAATTTTTCGAATGCTTCGTCTTTGTGCTTCAAAAGTCCTAACCAAACAAACCTGGAGAAATCGTCAATGAATAATATCAAGTATTCTTCTCCTCGAGGTGACCTTGTCCTGAAAGGACCACATACATCTGTATGGACTAGTTCAAGAGGCCTGCTGGCTGATCCTTCCTTTTCCAGGAAGTTGGTTCTGGTTTGCTTACCAAACTAACATGATTTGCATATAGTGTTGTCTGGAATTTTGATATCTGGAAGACCACGAACTGCCTAATATTTGCATGCCTTCCTTATTTGTGAAAATCTTAGATGCCCCAACCTCCGGTGCCATAACCAATGTTCATCATCCTTGCTCAAATAGCATTGTTGTTGTCCTTCTTCAAATATGTATAGATTATTTGGAGTTCTTCTACCTTTGATCACTGTTTTCCCTGTATCAAGATCACGAACACTACATCCATTTGATCGAAATATTACCTCGGTTCCTTGATCGCACATCTGACTGACACTCAGAAGATTATGCTTCAAGCCATCAACATACAAAACATTTCCAGCTTTGACCTTTTCTTTCAACTGAGCTGTGCCTTTTCCTTTTATAGCTGCAGGAGTATCATTTCCAAAAGAAACTTTCTTTCCCTTTTCTAAAGCAGAATATGATTCAAGTTTTTCTTTATCACCTGTCATATGCTTCGAACATCCACTGTCGATGTACCATAGATTTTCCTGTCCCTCTGCATAAAAGGCTATCCCACATCTTTCTAATTGTGGTTCTTTTATTCTCCATGTTCTGGTGCTTGAGGCTTGTTCCTTTGTCTACTGAAACCTGTTCCTGCATTCAGAATCTTCATGACTGAAGTTATTACAAATAGAACATTCAATTTCATTTTCAAGATCCGAAAAGTTGTTATAGGTCCTTTTTGTAATCCCAGTCATACTTCTTTGTTTTTGATCTTCTCTAGTCATGATTGTTTTATATGCAACACATTGAGCTGCTTTGTGACCAAAGTTATGGCAAGAGAAACATTGGCCATTGAAGAAACTTCTGCAGTTATCAAATCTACCAGCCAAATGATTGTAATTTCTATTGTCATCCATTCTTGAAGCAAATTGAGAAGATTTTACCTATGGTTGGTTGTAGCTTTTGTTCACCCTTAAGACAGATTGCCCCTGGTTTACCTGGTAGTCTTTGTTTTTTCTTGATGTAATTCGTCCCTGCTTTACCTGGTGATCTCCCTTGTGATTTTTCTCATTCCTTCTTGCTGCATCAAGATTACTATTTGAGGTGGATGCTTGAGATGTTTCTCCATTATACCCCAGACCTGTCTTGTTTAGCAGAGAACATTGTACATTGATGATCTTATCCAGAGTTTCTGATCCTTTGACAAACTTAAGATTAATAGCCTTTGTTTTCTCAATTTCTTTTCTAAGGCCAACAATTTCACATTCTAACTTTTCAAGAAATTTTCCTTTTTCATCAATTTGAAATTGTAGAGTATCAATGATCACATTATTTTCTTCTATACATGTCTTGAGTCTAGAAATCTCTTCATAAAAGGTATCCACATCTATAGCATCCATGCAATCATCATCTTCAAAGGCCATTAAAAGTTTATAGTCATTACCTCGTTCATCTTCATCACTATTTGATAGACCATCACTGTCTTCATGAGTGTAGTAGCTTTTCTTATTTGCATTTTGTTTCTTGTTCCATCTAATAGGTTCCTTTCCCTTGTCGATCTTATCCTTATGAGGACATTTGGCAGCATAATGACCTACTCTTCCACAAGTAAAGCATTTGAAGGGTAACTTACCCCTGAACCGTCCAGCACCCCGTTGAAGATTTCTGACAAAATTTGATTCTTCTTCTTCTTCTGACCCACGTCCTGATTCATAGTACTCTCCTTTGCCTGAATCCTTGAAGGTAGCTTCTCTCCTGTCAGATGGACCTCCTTTCCTCATTTCATAAGCAGTTAGAATTCCATGCAGTTGTGACATTTTAAGATGTTGTAGATTCTCCTTTTCTTCTATAGCAAAAACTTTAGATTCAAACCTAGGTGACAAGGATCTTAGAACTTTTTCAACCACAACAGCCTTTTTGATTTCTTCACCCAAATTTTTCATACAATTAACAATCTCATCCACAGGAAGAAAATAGTTAGCCACACTTTCATCATTATACATCTTGAGATTTTCATATTGAATCCTGAGGGTTTGAAGTTTTGCACGTTTTACCTGATCATCTCCTTCATAGCTCAGAACAATCTTGTCCCATATTTCTTTTGCGGATTTATACTGCATAACTTTCACAAATTCTAATTGAGATAGACATCCTAGAAGAGTATTGACTGCCTTTGCATTTGTTTCATATTTCTTCTTCTCAGCTGGATCTGTAGGAGTAGCTGATGGAAAAGTATACCCTATTTCTATGATGTCCCAGACTTCTGTACCCAAAGATTGAAGATAGGCAGTAACTCTTACCTTCCAATACACGAAGTTTGTCCCATCAAAAATCGGTGGCCTGATTGATGCTTCCCTCTCGTAGTTGCTCATGATGGATCTTCCTTCAAGCGATCAAGCTCCTTCAGAAGGACCTCGCTCTGATACCAATTGATGGAAATAATACTGAGAGGGGGCGGTGAATCATTATTATCAAATTCTTTTTCAATATATTTATACTTTGAATTATTGTATGTCAGTACCATAAAATAATGAGCATGAACAAGAAAAACAGATAGTCACACCAAAGAACACTAGATATAAGGTGGAAACCCAATGTGGGTGAAAACCACCTGCTGCAATATGCCTCTATCTTCTATCAATTAGAAACTCCTTTTACAATGATTTTGTACTAGTGCAGTCCTTTACTAGTACGCAGGCTGCAACCTGCAGAGAGCTACAACTCTCTCTCGTTTTCCAGTCTCTCCTGGAAGGGAGTTACAACCCCCTACTTCTTTTGTTTCAAGGACCACTTTTCATTAATTTTCAGACTGGATCCAAGAACATCAAATAAACATCAAGTACATGTGAATCAACCAATCTCCTTATACAATCAATCCAATGAGCCACCCAAACTTCTCAGAATGCTGTAAAAAGAAAAACAACACCAGTAACCTAAACCCAGAACACAACAGCAAATAGAAAACAGGCAGCCAACAAATATTTCAAAATAGGTTTGCAACTTCACCAATATACACCTGCGGATACCCGCACTTCACCTTCAGCTGCGCTGCGTATACCCGCACTGCACCTTCTTCTGTACTGCATACCCCACACTGTGCCTTCAGCTGCGCTGCGTATACCCACACTGTGCCTTCCTCTGTACTGCGTACCTCGCACTGTGCCTTCCTCTGTACTGCGTACCCCCACACTGTGCCTTCAAATCACTTGCGAACCTTTGATTAGGGCCAAATTAATAGTCCTCCAATGTACCACACACAGTCAGATCCACAGATCTGATCATGCGCCCGAGAGATCACGACTCAGCAATAGATTCGCCTTTAAATTTTACCTTGATTTAGATCTGGCTTTTAAAACTGATAACCCAAAATTCAGTTCTTATGATATTCAAATTTCAAAGATGTCAAAGCCAAGTGATCTCCTTCCCTATTTATAGTCAAGCCCTTATTCACACCATGGGACAAAACCATCAATAACCAATACAAGGGATCCAAATCGAGGATAAATTAGATCCTATACCACGGGCCAAAACCATAGGATCATGAACGATGGGCTAAATACCACGGGCCAAACATAAGAAACCCCACGTGCCAAACATAAGAAACCCCACGTGAGCGCACTTCTCTGCCTTGAAGTGAGTGAACTAGGGGACCGCACTTTCTGAACAGATAAACTGTGGGTATGACCGCACTTCCTGGAAGGAGAACCTGCAGGTCCGCACCTTTTGAACCATTCACCTGCGAACCTCTTAATTTCCATCATTTTGAGAGTCTGAACAGAGTTTTGCCACTTGAGTGAGTTTCCATCAAGTACAACACTTGTATCATAGAGCCATACCAGAATCATAATGCCAACACTATCGCAGCGGTCTTGATGCAGAAAAGAGACCAACTTGAGAAACCAATTGCATTTTTCAGCAGAACCATAAGGGATGTGGCATTAAAGTACAATATTATTGAAAAACAATCTCTCACTTTGGTAAAGGCATTGAAATATTTTCGGGTTTATATTCTGCATTCTCACATCCTTTCTTATGTCCCTAATGTTGTTTTTAAAGATGTCTTAGTGCAAACAGATCCAGAGGGGAGAAGAGGAAAATAGATTGCTGCCTTGTTGGAATATGACGTGGAGATCAAACCGACAAAGCTCATCAAAGGTCAGGGGCTGGCCAAACTAATGGGTGAGTCAAATTTGCACGCCTTGGACATTAATCTCATTGCTGCTATGTCCGAGGAAGATGAAGAGAGTCTGCCCGCTCAGGTATCAGAAATTTTTCTTCTTTCTCCTTGGTATTCAGAGATTGTTTATGTACTCCAAAACATATCATCACCACCTAGAATGGCTAAGAACAAAAGTAGGACACTGAAATTGAAGGCTGCCAAGTTTTTTATCATGAATAACACACTTTACTGGAAAGATCTTGGTGGTGTCTTGCTCAATTGTTTGGTTGAAGAAGAGGCAAAATAGGTTATGGAAGACTTTCACAAGGGATATTGCGGAGGCCATCTTTTCTGGAAGATAATAGCCAATAAAATTTTGAGAGCGGGATATTATTGGCCCAATCTTTTTGTTGATGTGTACAAAATAGTAGCAAGCTTCCATGAATGTCAAATTTTTCACGGTAGGAAGAAGTTGCAGCCGTTACCACTCAAGCCCATTGAGGTAAGTTCTCCATTTCAGCAGTGGGGTTTGGATTTCATTGGCAGGATCCATCGTTCTTCTTCAGCATAACACAAATGGATCCTCACAGCGACAGATTATTTCACCAAATGGATTGAGGTGATTCCCATGAGGCAGGCCACTGATTCGGTAATTATTTCATTTCTTGAAAACAACATTTTGTCCCGTTCTGGCTGTCCAAATAAGCTGATCACTGACAATGCAACAACCTTTAAATATAAAAGAATAATTGACTTTTTTCATAAATATCAAATCACTTTGGGGCACTTAGCTGCATATTACCCCCAAGGTAATGGATAGGTGTAACCCTCAAATAAATCTTTGGTCAACTTTATCAAAAAGATGCTAGAAACGAAGAATAAAATTTGGCACAAAAAGTTGGTCAATGCACTTTGGGCAAACAGAGTAATTCAGAAGAAATCTATAGGCATGTCTCCTTTCGAGCTCACGTATGGTGTGGACACAGTCTTGCCGGCCTCTCTTATAGTCCCGGTGGTTAAACTCCTACAAGAAGCGGGCAGCGAAGATGATCACTTGCAGCAGAGAATCAATCAAATGATTCATTTGTAGCAAACTAGAGAGGAGGTATTTCTAAACACTTTCAAGCAGCAAGAGAGAATCAAGAAGATATATGATCGAAAGGCAAAGGTGGATAAGTTTCAAATAAAATACATAGTACTGAAGTGGGACACAAGAAATGAAGAGAAAGGTAAGCATGGAAAGTTTGAAAATATTAGAAAAGGACCTTTCAGAATTGCTACATATCGGGGCCAAAATTCTTTCCTTTTGCAAGAAATGAATGGCGAAGACTATCCCGGTGAGCAGGGCAACAGTTGGCTACTCAAACGATACTATTTGTGAAGTGTTTTCTATTGTCATATGTATCATTGTACATACCGGTTTGTTTAAATTCCATTGCAAGTGTGTACTGTTTTCATTCTTTCAATTTGGGGTCTGAGGTGAAGGCTATAAAACTGAGGTTTGATTTTAGCTTGGGTTTGGTTTGTTTGAGTCAGGTGTTTCAAGTCGATTTCAGTCTTGAAATTGAGTCAATTTGAGTCAGATTTCAGTCCTGAAACTGAGTCAAGAGTCTGGTTTTGATTTGTCGAAGTTATTGACTCCATAGCCCAATGGATGAAGGCACTACCTGTTTTCCCAGAGATCTGTAGTTCTTGGCACCTCCAAGGAGCTACCATCCCCATTGGAGCCAATGTTAGTGTCGGTATCTTCATCCAGTCGTTAGAGATCAAATTCTCTTGTTGCATTGCATATTAGGAATCTCGCTCAGTCAGCTACACCCCATTAGGAGCATGGATCATCTGATGGTAGTGGCTTGTTGCACATTTTCCCTCATGTCCTTTACCTGCTGGCCCATTTCCATTCATCAAGGTCATTTGCAGTCACTTTTTGTCTTTAAATTTTCAAGAGTCATTTCTAGGGTTTTAGTTTCATTAGGTCTAGGGTTTCATCAAAGAGCTCTTCAAAATGTCCAATAACGATCAGCAGGCACATTAGGAGGTTGAAAAAAGTTCCAGTACCAATAAATTTCATAATCACTAGCTCAGAAACACATTTTTCCTCAAAACTGTGTTTTGAGGAAAAACAAAGTATTTTAGGTTTTTTTTGTGTAAATTGGTGTAATTTCAGTTCTCTCATATGTAAAAACTTCAGTGGCAACCCTGGTCACCTTTCCAAAGCTTTAGCTGCTCCATCCCCTACAAGGCAAACAAAAAGTCAAGTCATTCAGTTCATCAAAGGCACAAATAAAGTAAACTGCCCAAAACAACAGAGTTGAAAAAGTAAGTCAGAATGTTAACATTACAAAAGTGGGTTTTATGAATGAAAAATCAAAAGCTCTTGTATATAAATCATTTTTCATGATTCAAAAAAACTCATTTGCATTCAAAGAAGAAAGATTGAGCAAGAGAAGGTTGTGTTGAATAAGGGTAGCAAAATTGCAGCAAGACTATGCAATTTTGTGAGCGCGGCACATTGGGTGAGAGGCGCGGTGCACAAAGAAGGTGCAAAGCATTGGGCCGCCCTCCACGGTGTAAAAAATACACTAGCATGGCACATATAAGGGGTGCGACACATTGGGTTTTTGGTGCAACGCATAGAGTTGAAATCCCGATTTCACCATAAAGTCCCTCAAATTTCTAATATTTCTCAATCCTATGGTGTACAAGTAAGTCTAGAGTTCTTCCCTTGCTAGTGAAAGAGTTTTTCTTAGAATTTATGGTTGTTTAGTGTGTAAAATCTCAAACCCTACCTCTTTGCAATTATGCTCAAAAGAACAATTGTCTAGGGTTTGTATTTATTTTTTTGCTACCAAGTCTATTTCATCACTGCCTTACTCTTTGACTCCATTTATTTTCATCCACTCATTCCCTAATTCCTATATTCCTAAAATCATTCACCCCTATCCACAATTTTCATTTTCCCAAATCCTAACTACAACATCCCCAAACCCTAATTGCTATCCCTAAGCTTACATACTATTCCCTAAACCCCATATTTCCCAAAAAACTTGTCATAATATTCCCCAAACCCCTCATACCCTCTCCCTCCATAGTCCCTCATACATTCTTACCCTTGGTGGCAAGAAACTAAAAACACCATAAATCTCTTCATACTCATCAAGAAAACTCACCCATTAGCAAACATGGAATTTGATCCTTCATATGACCGAGATGAAGGGACACACAGTGACTCTCCTACAGAAATGCATGCACCAAGGAGACCTCACAAGGGTGGAAAACATATATGAGAGGAGCCTACTTCCCTTGCTGAGCTGCAGTCCTGCCCTCTTGCTATCACATGCTTCCAACACCAATCATGTTATCAGTTCTATGAGATGGTTTCTAGAGTCCAGTACCATCATGAGTTGGCCAGATTGTTTGTGCTTCATCTACATAATGGCCAAGCCACTCTAGTTGGTGTGACATTCACCTTGACACTAGAGTCTATTTCTCTAGCAACTGGCATTCCTAATGTTGGAGAGCAGTGGAACAAAAGGTAGCAAATTTATAGGGAACATTATGAACCATACATCAAGCCTGGTTATTTGAGAGAGCTCAGCAGAGTTTTTCCCTTTTGGTACCTGAAAGACTCATATGCTCCCTTGATGAAACTCATAATTAAGTATTTGAGCTGTGAGGGCTGGTTTTCTCGCCTATATGCCTACCATATCAGATTGTTGATGCACTTTACCAGGGTGAGAATGATGAATCTCCCTTACTTCATGTGCCAAAATATTGAGAAGATGACCATCCTAGTGCAAAAGAAAACTCCTCAGCAGTAGTATAATAGTATATATCACTTTGCACTCATCAAAATTGTGGTCATGCATCAGCTTGGTTTGCAGGATATTTCATGGGAGGATTTCATTTTTCATGAGTTCTTCATGGCTCCTCAGGTACCTCTAGTAACTTTTCATGAGATAGGTGGACCTTCACATCAGTAGGAGAGTCATGAGATACAGACCGCTAGTGTGCCAATATTTGTCACCTATCAAAGGGGCACTATAGGGTTGTTGGCAGTAGCAAAGCGAGTATTATCTCGACCCAAGGTGGAAGGGATATCGCTTCCTTCATCAACAAAACAAGTTTTGGACAAGGGCAAGATGCCATTACAAGATGATGGGCCTTCAGGAGAGCAAGAGACATATTTTATTCTTATTCAGGATGATGACACCAATTCTAGCTCACAAAGCTCAAAGCTTAGAGAGATCATCCAGGAACAACAAGCCGACATTCAACATTTGTCTCTCAACCTAAAAAGAGACAAGTGGATCATCAAACACCTAGACAAGATAAACAAAAAACTAGAGGATCAACAAACCATAATGGAGCTAAGAAACATACGAGAAAACCGGCAAGCTGCCAAAAAGAGGAAAGTCAAGTTCACAACACTTGAGCAAGAAATCAATGCTGATCATGAGTCTTGGTTGGAGAGGACTAATATCCACTTGGAGAGGATGCTGGGGAAGGCCATCAATGAGAAAAATATGTTGAGAAAAATGGCATATTACTATTTGTCAAGGAATATGGTGTGGCAAGCTAGAATCAGGAACTTGAAGGCCAATTTGAAGAACAGATCGAGGCAAAAAGTGCAAGATAACATTCAGATCTTGGCCAAGGATTCCTTGGCCCAGCATAGCACCTAATGGAGGAAACTCAGCCCAAATTTCAAAAAATTTGGGACACTTTTTGCATTTTTGGAATTTTTGGGCCAAAACACAGGTTTTTCTGCCCAATGCGTCGTGCCACCTGGTGCTCGCTTTTGATGGGGGATTCCTTTTGATTGAAACTCAGAATTTTTGGATTTTTCATGAAAAAATATGCATGCTCACCAATGGCCAAGAAATTTTGATAGGTTTTGAGTCCCCCAAAAAGTCAAAAACACCCTAAAAATGACCTTTCTACCCCTTTTTTGACACACAGGAAGCAGTCTTGGGAGAACTCAGTTTTGGAGGGTGAAATGCAGGCCAAATTAAAAAATTCCACTTGTGCTAGAAAGTAGACGGGTGGACCTTTCTAACAAGACCACTTTGAGTAGATTTGGACATTGGGAAGGTCTCCAAAAGTATTTGCAAAAAGGGGCTACGCATAGGGAAATCAGCGCGGCGCATTGGACAAATTTTGCTCAGTTTGACCAAAATACTCTGTTTTTCACCTAGTTTCTCGATAGTTTGACTTTTCTCCTTCTTAATGTCAAACTCATGAAGTAATTTGAATTAATTTGATGGATCTTGATGTAATTATGTTGAATTTTTACTCATAGAGGTAGATTCATCCATGAAAAGGTATTCTACAACTGAATGAATTAGTTCCCTAGTTTTTAGAGGCATGTTGTTCCACTGCCTACTTTTTAGTTCTCAGTTTAGAATTTGTTGGAACAGATCCTAAACTCATGAGCTCGACCCCTAGAGGCTAGGATGAGTTGTTGTTTGCCTATATGTTATGTTTTTCAGTCATTAGCATGGTTGGACTTTTGAGAAAGCTTGGAAGCTTCATTGTATACTCATCTCAACAGTTTTGGCTAAGGAATAGACCAGGGTTTGAAGAACTTTATGGGATTCATGTGGCATCTTGCTTTGTTATTGTGTTTCATTCTGTAAATGGTAAGTTTATATGTGTTTATGTATGCCATTATCTGTCTTGCTTCTTCTTAACATAAACAAACAAGGATAAAGGTAGAATCCATTGAAATTGCAATGCTCTACCTAGGGTTTGCTTAGTTATTTATGTTTTTAGCTATTTGAAGAGGATCCCTGAGGTATTCTTGCCCTATTCAAATCCTCACTTGTCTAAATCTCTCCATTTCATTCAATTTGAAGTGCCAAATTAGTTTCCTACCTTGCCCCATAGAGATCTCTGCAAAACTGAGCCTCATTCCCCAGACCCAAATTTTCCTTTCCATTTGAGCCAACAAAAAATCATTATATTCAATCAATCTCTTCTGTACACATAACTAGCCTAAAATTAGTCATTGCATCAATCATCTGAAGCTTTCATTGGCCATCTTTTCTGAGATTGACAAGGAGAGAGCCCTCTCCCGACCTGGTAGGGCTAGCTACCAGGTTAAGCATGGTTTGATGTTACCCTAGATCCTACCTTTCTCAGCCTGAGGTAGATTTAGGCACTAACAGTAGTGACAGAGAATGAAAGAGCGATGTACGAGACCATGGTCAACATTTCCAAGAAAGTGGAATCATGTATGAAACTCTACAGAAAGAGACAGAGGAAAAGGAGTGATTACAACTTTAGTTGCAAGCCACAGAAGAGGTCGTGGAAGAACTGAAGCAAAAAAAACATAATATTCAAATAGAAAATGATGAATTGAAGATGCGTCTACATGAAGAGAGGAAAAACAAATTTTTCTATGATAGTTGCAAGCAAAGGACGAGGCCTTGGAAAAGTTGCAGCATGACCCATGTGATGTAAAAAGTAGTTCTCCATCTTCATGTATCTTTTCTGATGCTGATTTCGCTGTTTTTGAAAATCACACCGCCGGAATTGGCTCCAAACTGCTGAAGAGAATGGGGTATGAAGGAGAAGTCTTGGGCATTAATTGCCAAAGTATTGTTAACCCCATCAAAGTAGAGGAAGTACCCCATCAGGCAGGACTTGGGTATGTTAGAAAGGAATTTGGGGAATGCACTGAGACAGCAAGTGAACCACCAATTACGGATGACAAGCAACTCTCATCAATTCTTTCCAAATCGGAAGAGAAGGTAAAAGATGTTGATTTCCTTTAGGTTTCATATTCTCATAGTATGATGTCTATTGGAGATTTGGAGATCCCAATTACAGGGACAAACATGAGGCTCCTTACAAGGATCAGGCACGAGGAGAAAGAAGAATTTGGTGTTAATAACCAAGGCATAAATCCACCTTTGGAGGTTGTGCATGAACATCCATTTGTAGGCTTGAGATACACTAAATGAGAGTGCTCGAAGGTCTTAGAGTCATCCGAGACATCATTGAAATCATTGAGGAGAGAGAAAGTTGAGGCAAGATCTCATCGCCATACTGACATCAAAGACAAAAAAGGAAGGTATAATCATTTTCGATCTTCAAATCTTCATTTCAATTATGATCATGTTGTTAATCATGAACGTAAAACAAGGCATCGAAAAACATGCGCCCTTTGTGGATTCCGTAATGATATCTTTTCTAAGTGTTCGAAGAGAATGGTAGCACTCATAAGGATGAGGCATGAAAGACCCTCTCAAAAACATGAAAAGAAACAGGTTAAGCAGATATTAGGAAGAAAACCTACTGCAGTCATTGTGACAAAAATGGCCATCAAAGAGCCACTTGTTAGAAGCTCCATCCAAATTAGCACCTTAAAGACAAAGCGTCGGTGCGTGAACCGGGAAGAGCAGTTGTTCAACAAGAAAAATCACCTCAAGGAGGTGACCCATTCACATTGATAAGTGAAAAATGGTTTCTAGACAGTTATCGTTTCATGGTCATTATTCTGTAAATCATTTGTTGCATTTTAAAGTGTAAAAGTGATGATGTGTTTCCATCACTTGGTCAGAAACAAGGATGTCTGGTCATGTTTTGAGTCGTATTTTGAGTTGCATGTTAAAACTCTGAAAGTGATGTTATGTTTCCATCACTTATCGAAACAATACTGTTTGGCCTTATGTATGTAAATCACATGTTGTAGTGATGATGTGTTTTCCATCAATTTTTGAAGCAACCATGATAGGTTGGCTTAGTTGTCATAGCTGGGGTGTTACATCCATCTTAATGTAAACTTGACCACCAAGTATGTGTTATAAACTCGTGGTAAGTATGGGACGTTTTGTGTCATTAGTTGGTCATCTCATTCAAGCATGTAATTTTCAAATCAATGTACTTGATCCAGGTGGATATTGGTGGCCACCTGCCAAGTCCACCTGGACCCCCACCACTGTTTCTCTTAGCATTTTCAATTTCCCTAATTGTAGCACAACTTACTATTTTTAGCAGTTTTTCGGATCTTGAACTTCTGGAGCCGTTTTGAGGCCCTAAACGACGTTTTTTGGGAAATCTGGGGGCAACATGGGTCCATGGACTGATGTTGCCCTTCCCAAAGTGGTAGTGCTCGGATAGATCTTTCTAACGAGCTATTGTACGCGTCAAACGAAGATCGTGTGCCAAAGTTACGACCCCGGGAAGTTGATGTACCAATTTACCCAAACGGGGCCCACAGTTTGGCGTTTCATCTCCTAGGGTTAGGTTTTGGAATGTTAAGGGTTTTCCATTGTTTCTCAACAATAAATAGGCCTTCCAGCCTCATTGTAAGACAGTTCAGAGGCATGTAGCCACCACATCTCTTCTCAGAGATAAGCTACCATCGCCCTAGTTGGTTTATTTCCATTTCTGGTTGTAAGCATATTTCAGTATTTTCCATTAATGAAATGAAGTATTATTTCCGCTACATCTTTGTGTAGATGGTTATCTCTGTAATTTGTTGCGTTCCTGGTTAAATCCGGATCAGTGGTATCAGAGCGGTCTGCTTTTTCTCTGTTTTTCTTTGCATGTCCCCAACAAGGTCAGGATACAAGGATTTAGGGCTTGAACTGGTCGAACCTTTGCAAGACCAGCCTCGCAAATCCCGACGGCCTCCCATGGCGGATGAGAAGAAAGACGAGGGGGCAGGAGATCCCATCAAAATCTTGCTTGAAGAAGCCCTCGAGCGACAATGGAACGCGATGATGGACAACTTTGCCCAGATCCTTCAGCGGCTACCCAGAAGCAACGCATTAGCTTCCAGTAACTACTCTGGAAACGCCACGCCCTTTAAGGTATAAGTTAATTTTGAAATCCCCATATTCGAGGGTCAGATAGATGCAGATGTCGTAGAGAAATGGTTAAATCTACTATAGGGTTATTTTTATTTTCATGAATTTTCGATTCGGGAAAAGATTGTTTTCGCTCTTCTCAAAGCAGCCCCCCACGTCAAGGACTGGTGGGAAACCTACTGCGAGTAGAAGGATGAAAGTACTGGCTCACTATTTTTAGCCGCACCCACCTCGAATTCATTCCGGGTTGCCATCAAGGAGCAGTACTACCCTGTCGGAAGCTATGAGGATGAATACATAAAGTGGACCACGTTGCGGCAGGGAAGGGACCAAGACGTGCCAGAGTTCACCAATATTTTCCATACCCTTCACACAAAGTTGGGTATCAAGGATTCGGAGCAACATTTGATACTCAAATATCGTGGCTGCTTGCACAAGTACATCCAGGAAGAAATACAATTCCTAAACATCTCCTCGCTCGGCGCAGCATACCGATATGCCGTCAAGGTCGAGTAGAAGTTTAAACAAAAAAAGCGAGACTTTGGATCTGTGAATCCAAAGCAGGGGAAAGGTGCCCCTAAACCACAAAACAAAGGACAAAGCCAAGGCGGGACAGCCCAAGACAACCCGCTGAAGTTGCAACCAAAGAATAGCGCCGCGAAGCCGAAAAAGGACACTGGAAAATGGTGTGAGTTCCATAAGATCTCCACTCACAACACAAGTGAGTGTCGGGCCAAGCAGTCACTGGTGGCTGAGCTAAAGGTTTCAGAATCAAATGCATGTTCTGACTCTGAGTCAGAACCCGATAAGGGGAATGACAAAGGGAAGCAGATCATTGATGCAGATCCCAACGCCATTGTTGCTACCGCCAAGATCCAGAAAAATGAACCCGAAGATCCAGAGGAGGAGGAGCGTCTCTTCCACTCCTAGATGTGGGTAAAGGGCTCCCCGATACAGTTCATTGTTGATAGCGGGAGTCAAAAGAACCTAATTTCGGCAGAGGTCATGAAGCGGTTGGGCTTACCGACCACAGCACATGCAAAACCATACACCATTGGGTGGCTTCACCAAGGACGAGATCTTCGCGTGAGCTAGCAGTGTCGCCTTCCATACAACATGAAGCCCTTCATGGATGAGGTATTGTTTGACATTGCTCCCCTTGAAGTTTGTGATGTATTATTAGGACAACCATACTTGTGGAAGCGACATGCTGTCTATGAATCAAAGCCGCGTGCTGTTATTATTACATTGGGAAATAAGTTGTACAGGATACCAGAGGTAGCACCACCTACCGCCATCTCTTTGATTACTACAAAAAAATGCAGTAAGATCATTTCCAAAACCAGGAAATTTGTTTTCCTGATGATACACCCTCAAGGAAAGAAGAAGACGGTGGTCGCAGCCTCTAGACGGGGTCCCTATGCACGACAGCTACAAATGAACAAGGTTGTGGAGGAGTACGAGGACATCTTCACCTCCCCTGCAGGGGTTCCTCTACACTGTCGGGTCAAGCACTCCATCGATCTGACCCCAGGTGCGCCGCTACCCAATGGACCAATTTATCAGCGCTGCGTTCTGGAGAACAATGAAATCAAGAGGCAGATTCAGGAGCTCTTGCAGAAACGTCACATCCGTCCGAGTTCATCACCTTGTGGGAGCCCGATCGTGTTGGTACAGAAGAAGGATGGGACGTGGAGACTCTATATTGACTATCGGGCACTGAACAAGATCATTGTCCATAATAGGTACCCGATCCCGTGGATTGATGACCTCCTGGACCAACTAAAGGGGGCGAAATATTTCAGCAAGATCGATCTGAAGTCAGGATATCACCAGGTACCAATCAAACCCTCTGATGTGTGAAAGACTACCTTCAAATCCAAGGAGGGCCTTTTCGAATGGTTGGTTATGCATTTTGGATTGACGAATGCTCCTGCAACCTTCATGAGACTAATGGATGACATCTTGCGGCCATTCACCAACTCCTTTGTAGTAGTATACTTGGATGACATTCTGATCTTCAGCCAGAGTTGGGAAGAGCACCTCCACCACATCTGACAGGTTCTGCAAACACTGCGCCAACACAATCTATGTGACAATTTGGAGAAATGCACTTTTGGCATGACCCAGGTTCAGTATCTGGGATACATCATTGATGAATAGGGGGTGCATGTCGATCCAGCCAAGATCCAAGTCATTCGGGATTGGCCATCTCCAACCACTCTAACAGAGCTCCGCAGCTTTCTAGGTCTTGCCAACTTCCACCGTAGGTTCGTGTTGGGGTTTTCTCATATTACTTGGCCCTTGAGACAAGTCACCAAGGGAGGGGCGAAAGCAAAATTCTTTTGGTCTGAATCTCAACAGAAGGCATTCATGGAGTTGAAGGATCACCTCTGCATGGCACCAGTGCTCACGTTACTAGATTTACAACAACCATTTGAGGTCGAGACAGATGCCTCTGACTATGCTATTGGGGTAGTCTTTACTCAACATGGACATCCAGTGGCATATCACAGTGAAACACTTTCAGACATAGTCCGGAAGTACCCCACTTATGATAAAGAGATGTATTCCATTGTACATGCCTGCCGACAATGGAAGCATTAAATTTTGGGGAAGGAAACGGTCATCCACATAGACCACCGACCCCTGCAGTTCATACAGACCCAAGGGAAATTACAGAATGATCGCCATCAGAAGTGGTTTACAAACCTGCAACATTTCCACTTGAATATCAAGTATAAGAAGGGCAACACCAATAATGTTGCAGATTGCCTCAGTCGACCACCGATCATGGCGTTAACCACCGTGCTCAACTCTTCTAGGCATGATACTTCTGATTGGCCACTTCTCTACAAAAGCGACCCAGAATTCGGCCACACATACCAGACACTCTTGGAGGGTCGGCATGTTCCAGATTTTCACCTCCAGGATGCCCTGTTATGCCACCTGGGTCACCTTTGTGTTCCTTCAAGCGAGCGTGCCAAGATGATTTGGGAAGCACACTACAGTCGGGCTGCTGGGCATTTTGGGGTCGAGAAAACAGTGGCAGTACTGCAAAATTATTTCTATTGGCCGAATCTTCGACAGGATGTTGGGAAGTACATCAGATCATGTACTGCCTGTGCCATTGCCAAACCGACCATTAAGAAGCACGACCTCTATACCCCGTTGCCTACCCCTAGTCGACCTTGGGAATCCATCTCCATGGATTACATGTCAGGCCTTCCTTCCACTAAGCATGGAAATGACTGTGTTTTTGTGGTCGTCGATATGTTCTCGAAGATGGCCATTATGGCGACCTGCAAGAATAATATCACAGCAGAAGCCACTGCGAAACTCTTCTTTGAACGAGTGTGGGTGCACTTTGGGATCCCACAGTCTATCATCTCAGATCAGGACAGTTGGTTTCTCAGCACATTTTGGTCCAGTCTCTGGTCAATGCTGGACACCAAACTCACGAAGTCCACAGCCTTCCATCCTCAAACTAATGGCCAGACAGAGGTTGTCAATAGGATGATTGTGCACATTCTGCGCATGTATAACTCAAAGCATCCACGCACATGGGACGATAGCCTCCCCTATGTTCAGCACAGCTACAACCGAGCTCTTCAGAGCTCCAATGGCCATAGCCCTTTTCAGGTGGGTTTGGGATTCCAGCCACTATGCCCCATTGATGTGGCCATTCCACTTGCAGCTACTCACATAAATTCAGCTCATGTCCAGTCTGAAACAGATAAGGCCACTAGCTTCATTGAGCGCATCCAACATATTCGCCAGCAGGTCCATGACATTTTGGAGAAATCAAATGCCAAGTACAAGCAGCGACATGATCAACATCGGGTGCCACACAAGTTTCAGGTGGGTGACAAAGTTTGGTTGCATTTGCAAAAGGAATGCCTTACTGGAGCCTATCGGAAATTGAGACCACTCCGATATGGTCCTTACACCATTACTAAGGCTATGGGAGACAATGCATTTGAGCTCAACATTCCCCCATTCCTTGGCCTGCACCCAATGTTCAATGTGGACCGCCTTCGGCCATACTTTCCACCATTGCTAGACACATCCGACATTGCAGAACAGCTCAAACCCATAGAATTAAATCCAGATTGCATGGAACAAGCTGCAACTGATCGGATCATGGACACACAGATCAAGAACACTTGCCAACAGAATATCCAACTGTATCGAGTTGGCAAAGCAGGCCAACTCCTTCAGCAGGGCAAGTGGCTCACCATGGAACAAGTTCAGCAAAAGTTTCCTCATCTCATGGAGGAACTCAATGCAATGGGGACCATTGCTTCCTAAGGGGGGAGGAATGATCCAGGTGGATATTGGTAGCCACCTACCAAGTCCACCTGGACCCCCACCATTGTTTCTCTCAGCATTTTCAGTTTCCTTAATTGTAGCACAAGTTACTATTTTTAGCAGTTTTTCGGGTCCTGAACTTCTGGAGCCATTTTGAGGCCCTAAACGACATTTTTTGGGAAATCTGGGGGCAACATGGGTCCATGGACCGATGTTTCCATTCCCAAAGTGGTAGTGCTCGGATAGATCTTTCTAACGAGCTATTGTACGCGTCAAATGGAGATCGTGTGCCAAAGTTACGACCTCGAGAAGTTGATGTACCAATTTACCCAAACGGGGCCCACAGTTTGGCGTTTCATCTCCTAGGGTTAGGTTTTGGAATGTTAAGGGTTTTCCATTGTTTCTCAACAATAAATAGGCCTTCCAGCCTCATTGTAAGACAATTCAGAGGCATGTAGCCACCACTTCTCTTCTCAAAGATAAGCTACCATCGCCCTAGCTGGTTTATTTCCATTTCTGGTTGTAAGCATATTTCAGTATGTTCCATTAACGAAATGAAGTATTATTTCCATTGCATCTTTCTGTAGCTGGTTATCTCTGTAATTTGTTGCATTCTTGGTTAAATCCAGATCAGTACTACAGGATGTAGAGGTAGCAGGTGTTGGTTTGTCACTTAATGCTCCAAAGAAAAAAGGTGAAGGAGATGTAAGCGAGTCCTTTTTAGGACGCATGTGATGCAAGCAGGGTACAAAGAGAGTTGCAGATTATTTTTCATGCTTTTGGAGGACCAAAAGCTCCTTAGTGGGGAGGATTGATCCGGGTGGTTCTAGAGAGACATACAGGACAAAGGGTTTATGGACGCTCAAAAATCAAAGTGTTTAGAATGATGTTAGTCCAAGACCAGAGCATAGATCTCGTCATCCTAATCATGGAGGTGAAAACAACAATCCAATCCTAGTCCAGATGATGAATCTATCGCGAAAATGGTTTGCCTTAGTTTGAAAAAGGAGGTATTTCTCATAAAAATGGGTTTCAAGCCTTATAAAGGAAAATCACAATTAGAGGAGTCTAAAGGGTGGACTTAAGGCCAGGTCTTTAGTACCCCAGATTAATGACCTTCGACTAATCGCAATCGGGGGTAGGCAGTCAGCAATATTGGGAATTTAGAACCAGCGATATAGCAATTGTGAATATTGGCATTGGCATATGACAAGGTATCAGTGAAGAACCACAGGTCATAGCGATACTATGTGTCGATGGCAATGTGCAATATCAGCCCTCGGATCGAAAATAGATCAATGGTCAGGATCAAATCAGCATATTGGTGATCAGTGTCGATGATTGGCATTGGGCCACAGCGATATGTGATAGCAATCCGTCACGTGCAATCTCAGCCATCGGATCAGAAAACAGATCAACGGTCTAGATCTAATTGGTATATTGGTGATCGGCGTATCGGCGATTGGCAGATCGGTGTATCGGCGATCAGTGGATCAGTGTATCAGTGATTGGTGTTCGGTGATAGGCAAATGACGATCGGCAATTGGTGATCAGGGATCTTGACTTGCAATATAGTGCAAACCCGATGGATTTATAGACCCGCTTTCATGAAATTTGAATTCCGGTTTAACGTATTTTTCAATGTTTTCTGTGTATTTTGTGTTTCCATGTGTATTTTCTATTTTAACAAAAAAAATCCCATTCCAAGGTTTTTGTTGCACCCATCGATCCTTTTATCCAAATAGCTTCTATTCTACACCAACAAACTCCACATTTGAAGCAGCCATGTCCCATAATGTGTTATAAAACACGATGATTGACAAAGAGCCGAGGCTGCTTGCGTACTAGAGAGCCGAGAGACTAAAGTGCTTGAGAGCCAATGAGGAGGTTGCACCTGATGGAGAGCCGCAAACGAGAGGGCCAGGCAAAGACAAAGATATTAGCTAGACAATGTCACGAATCACTTAGAGAGGCTTGAAAGCTAGAGCATCGCAGAGCCACAGAGCTTGATCAAAGGCAGTGCAAGAAGGTGAGTCGCAGAGCTATAGTGACATAGCCAGAGCACTACAAAGCCAAGAAGCCAGAGAACTACATTACAGGGCATTCAGAGCAGTCTTCTTCTTGCAATCGATGTTGTGAGATCGATATTTCAGCAAGCTTCAGCACTTTGACAGCTCTGTTTCAGATGCCGCTGACTGTGACAAGCGAGAGAATAATCGATGCAAGGGAAGCCAAAGTCCAGATTGGTAACAGGCCCTACCTATGCATTGACAATGTGAACGATGCTATTCACTGTGGATTGTTTTCGCTAAAGACATGGAAACCCACTTCTTCAGATGGCCTTTGTTGTGAGGTATATGATTTATTCACGTATTTCTTCTTTATACATTATGCTACACAGATCCTTGATTGATTTTGATGCAGGATCTTTTTCATTACATGTTGTCATGATTCCTTGCTTGATTTGATGTGGAATATCCTATGTGATGTACTTGCTGTCATAACTCACCATGTTATGTTTTGAGATCCCTTGTTGTATGTTGTTGGGATACTCTTGTTGTCATCATGCATGTTTTGTTTTGACATCCCTTTTGTGCCATGTTGGCGTGATGCTCACCATGCATGTTTCTGTGTCATACTAATAGTAGTCCTTTGATTAAGAATTCTGGTAGTGGAATATCTCTTAGAGACACTCCTGCATGAGGGAATTTTTCCTAGTATGATCACGACATCATCTCTTGTGTACATCATCATTATTGTCAGCACTTAATGTAGTGGCCTACACCATCTTGACACCGGAGCCCAGAGACGTAGTCCCTCCTGCACGAACTCTGTTATCAACGTCTTCTTATTTCATGTGCTGATGATTGTTATGTTCCTCTTCTTTTCCGCATGCAGATATATTCATTCATCTTCTTTTAAAATGAAATTTAACACATCATGAAAGTAAAAGGTCTTGGAAGGGTACTTCTTCACACTTGGACCTGTATCGCCCTCAAATGACCTGCCCAAATGAGTTTACATGGCAAACGACCCACCCGAACGAGTTTACACGAATGCCCTTAAGCGACCCGCTCGAACGATTACATGGGTGCTACTGAATGACCCGGCTGAACGAGTTTACATGGGCACCCTCAAATAACTAGCATGAATGAGTTTACATGGCAAACGACCTGCCCAAATGAGTTTACAAGAATTCCCTCAAACGACCCGCCTGAACGAGTCAACACGGGTGACCTCAAACGACACGCTCGAACGAGTTTACATGGGCGCCCACACACAACCAAAACGAAGCCACAAGGGAGAGTTGAGCAAAGGAGCTGCATGAATGTGCATAAAGCCCACCCCGGGTCACAACTTAGCATTTTTGATACAAGCTTGTGTTCGCAAGCGTGCCCTCACATTGAATGACCTGACCAAATGAGTTTACATGGGCGCCCTCAAACGACCCGCCCGAACGAGTTTACATTGCAAATGACCCAACCAAATGAGTTTACATGAACACCCTCAAATGACCCACCCAAACAAGTTTACATGGTAGCCCTCAAATGACCCGTCTGAACGAGTTTACACGGGCACCCTCAAATGACCCCCTTGAATGAGTTTACAAGGGTGCCCATACATGACTAAGATGAAGGCACAAGGGAGAGCTGGTTAAACAAGCTGCATGAACGTGCACAAAGCTCACCCTAGGTCACAACTTAGCAATTTTGATATAGGCTCATGTGCCTGGGCATGCCATCAAAATGAACGACCTGACTGAATGAGTTTACACAGGTGCCCTTAAATGACTCACCGAACCCTTTTACATGAAAAACAACTCGCCCTAATGAGTTTACATGGGCACCCTTAAACGACGTGCCTCAACGAGTTTACACAGGCACCCTCAAATGACCCACCCAAATGAGTTTATGTGGGTGCCCACACATGACCGAAATTAAGGCACAAGGGAGAGCTGGGAAAACAAACTGCATGAACGTGCACAAAGCCCATCCCGGGTCACAACTTAGCATTTTTGATATGGGATGGTGTGCCCAGGTATGCCCTCACACTGAACGACCTGACCGAATGAGTTTAGATGGGCACCCTCAAACAACCCGCCCGAAAGAGTTTGCACGAATTCCCTCAAATGACCCACCCGAACAAGTTTACATGGGCACCCTCAAATGACCCACTTGAATGAGTTTACTTGGGTACCCACATGAAAAAAACAAAGGTACAAGCGAGAGTCGAGCAACGAGTTGCATGAACATGCACAAAGCCCACCCTGGGTCACAACTTATCATTTTTGATATGGGCTCGTGTGCCCGGGCGCACTCTCACACTGAATGACACGACTGAACAAGTTTACACGAATGCCCTCAAATGAACTGCCCAAATGAGTTTACATGGGTGTCCTCGAACGAACCACATGAACGAGTTTACACAAATGCCCTCAAATGACTCACCCGAATGACCTGCTCGAATGTGTTTACACAGACCCCTCAAATGACCCGCCCGAACAAGTTTACATGGACGCCCTCAAATGACCCACCCGAACAAGTTTACATGGACGCCCTCAAACGACCTGCCTGAATGAGTTTACATGGGTGCCCACATGACCGTAACAAAGGCACAAGGGAGAGCCAGGCAAACGAGCTGCACGAACATGCACAAAGCCTACCCCGGGTCACAACTTAGCATTTTTGATACGGGCTTATGTGCCCGAGCGCACTCTCACACTGAACAACATGACCGAATGAGTTTAGATGGGCACTGTCATGCCCCTACACTGGCGTCACTCTTTTAACCACACTATAGGAGGTGCGGCACCACACACCACTTTCTTTTTGACAATACTTGCGATCGTGGACTATGCCTACTTTCTGTACTTAGTTTATTTTTCAACTTCCCTAAGTATACTTTCATTAGCACAGTGGAAACATTCATACATCATTCATCATTATTATCTTTTACACATATATGCATAACAAATAATAAACCGGGAGGGGAAACTTCCTGAAATATGAGTCTTCCCTATAATATCAATATTTCACAAATATTCACCTTTACAGTCTTTGCAGGAAACACCAAGTTTCCTTGGTACAATATCTGTCAAATCATGCAAGTCAGCCTGCACCATTTGCGCTACCCGAACCAATGTTCAAAGTGCACAAGGATACTTCTGCCCATCACACCTCGTTCACTATCACACTGTTCAGCACATCATTCACCTGTAGCTTGTTCAGCTGAATGCCCTCAACTTGTTTAGGTAGATGCCCTCACACGACCTCACACATTCAATCGTTCAGCTTGGCACCCTTGCATGTCCTCACCTGTTCACTCGTTCGGCCCGGCGCCCTCGCACGCACTCACCCATTCGCTCATTCGGTATGGCTCCCTCACACGCCCTTGTCTGCATTCCTTCGAATGACTTCGCCTGACTGTTCGCTCGTTTAGTTGTTCAGCACAACGCCCTTACACGCCCTCTCCTGAATGCCTTTGCACGACCTCACCCAGTTGTTCAGACAAACACCCTTGGACGCACTCGCCTGACCGTTCAGCTCGATACCCTCACACGACCTCACATGGTTGTTTAGTCTGACGCCCTCGCATGGTCATTCGGCCCGATGCTCTCACACACCTTTGTACAACATGTGGCTCCGCTTTCTGCATTTATCCCGGCTTAGTGTTTCGGCCCAAGAGTCTGCCTACACCATGCCAAATTTCAATCCTCTCCAAGTTAGCTCACCCTCCAGCTTACATGAGCACTTGGAAACTTGCTTGAATCTTTTTTGCCACCATTCCAATGCTTTACTTATATGGCGGTTCACTGATCGTTTAGGTCGTCGACTCACCAAGCTGACCCACCCTTTCATCCAACTTGCCCCAACTTCGTGTCGGCCCATGGTGTGGGCACCCATGTGCGGGACCACCCCCATATACAAACATTCCACCACCCAATAATTAGTCATTTTCACAAGATCACTTCGCGTCACACGTTTCCTTCGTTCAACTGTTCAGACAAATGCCCCTAGAAACCCTTGCGCAAACGTTCAGCCCGACGTGCTCGCATGGACATTCGGACAAACACCTGCGGATGCCCTCGCCTAGTCATTCATCCTGACACCCTCACACAGTCATTTGGACAAATGCCCTCACCCATCGGTTGAACACATCCGTCCGGCACGCCCAACTTGTGGGCTTGACAAACACCCTCGAATGACCCACCCAAACGACCCGCCTGAACAAGTTTATGCGAATGACCTCAAACAACCCGCCCGAACGAGTTTACAGAAACGCCCCCAAATGACCCGCCTAAATGAGTTTACACGGATGCCCTCAAACAACCTGCCTGAACGAGTTTACGCAGACACCCTCAAACGACCCACCTGAATGAGTTTACATGGGTGCCCACATGACTGAAATGAGGAAACAAGGGAGAGCTGGGAAAATGAGCTACACGGATGTGCATAAAGCCCACCCTGGGTCACAACTTAGCATTTCTAATATGGGCTCATGTTCCCGAGTGAACTGTCACATTGAACGACACGACAGAATGAGTTTACATGGGAGCCCTCAAATGACTCGCCCAAACAATTTTACTTGGAAAACGACCCACCTAAATGAGTTTACATGGAAAATGACTTTCCCGAATGAGTTACACAGCCACCTTCAAATGACCCACCTGAACGAGTTTACACGGCCACCCTCAAATGACCCACCTGAACGAGTTTACATGGCAAATGACCTGCCTGAACAAGTTTACATGGCTGCCCTCAAACAACCCACCCGAATGAGTTTACATGGCAAACGACCTTTTAGAACGAGTTTACACGAGCACCCTCAAATGACCTTCCCAAATGAGTTTACATGGCAAACGACCCTCAAATGATCTGCCTGAACGATTTTACATGGCAAACGACCCTCCCGAACGAGTTTACATGGGTGCCCTTAAACGACCCACCTGAACAATTTTACATGGAAAACGACTTGGCCGAACGAGTTTACAGACACCCTAAAAGAACTCGCTCAAATGAGTTTACAAGGAAATCTACCTACCCTAACAAGTTTACATGGGTAAACAACCCGCCCAAACTAGTTCACACGGTAAATGACACGCCTGAATGAGTTTACATGGGCTCCGACACATGACTGAAATGAAGGCACAAGCTAGAGTTGGGAAAATGAGCTGCACGAACGTGCATAAAGCCCACCCCCGGTCACAACTTAGCATTTTTGATAGGGGCACGTGTGTCCTGGGCACCCTCACATGACACAACCCAACCCAATCCACCCGAACACATTTACATAGGCACCCACACACGACATGTCCCGACCCGCCCGAATGAAATTTGTGGCTTCCATGGATGCACGACCCAAACGAAATTTGGGGTTTTCATGGGTGCACAACCCGAACGAAGGCACAAGGGAGCATAGGGAAAATGGGATGTATGAATGTGCAGAAGACACATAGGTGGTCACAACTTAGTGTTTTTGGCACAACCACGTGTGCTCGGGCACCCACACATGACACAACACGACATGATCGGCGCTGGGTGACCCAACCCAACTTACCTGAATGTGCTTGCACGGGTATCCACACATGACACGACTTGATCCACTTGAATGAAATTTGGGGTTTCCATGGGTGCATGACCTGAATGAAGGCATAAGGGAGTGTCAGGAAAACGGGATGCACGAATGTGCAAAAGACACATGGGTGGTCACCACTTAGCATTTTTGGCATAGGCATGTGTGCCCGAGCACCCACACATGGCACGACATGACCCGACCTACCTAAACGGGTTTGCACGGGCACCAACACATGACACGACCCAACCCGCTCGAATGAAAATTGGGGTTTCCATGGGTGCACAACCCAGATGAAGGCATGAGAGAGCATCGACCAAACGGGTCGCATGAACGTGCAGAAGGCACACGAGCAGTCACATCTTCGCATTTTTTGCATGGCCACGTGTTCCCAAGCACCCACACATGACATGACATGACCCGACTTGCCAGAATGTATTTGCACGGGCACTCACAGACGACACGGGCTGACCTTCCTGAACGAAATTTGGTATTTCTGTGGGTGCACGACCCGAACGAAATTTGGGGTTTCCATGGGTACACGACCCAAATGAAGGCACGAGGGAGCGTCGGGAAGATGGGCCACATGAACATGTAGAAGACACATGGGTGGTGATGACTTAGAATTTTTGGCACGACCACATCTTCCCAGGCACCCAAACTTGGCACGACATGACCCAAACCACCCTAGGTGAGCCCACCTGACCCACCTTATGAAGTAGGAAAGTGTTCCCTTTATGGACAGAGGCAACCCCTCTAGCCCTAGAGTGGGCCTAGTCACAACAAAGACAAAACAACAATTGATTCCCTTAAATAGTCATTGTTGGAGGCCTACCTCAAACCGATGGTTGATGACGTTCTGTTGTGCTGCTCTAGCTTCCATTTCTTTCTCCTCACTGAGCAATCAACCTGAAACACCACAAGAAAACAATAGAGCATGTAACCGAGAACAACAATGATCTATTTACTCATAAAGTCAAGAAATCATAAGCTATCAAGTAAATTGTACACAAGATATAGGAAATCATCATTGATTGTATTAAAATGAATCAAAAGCAAAGCTTACAACCAAGTCTTGATGTCGCAAGCCTTCTCGAAGGGTCTAGCCAGTATGTTTCTTCAAGCATTCACTCTCAAGAATGGGTCTCCTAAATAGACAATATCTCTCTCTCACTTACAAGATTTAATGCCAGGTTAAGGCACTCCAGAACCTATTACCAAACTATTAGCAATCCCACACTTGTCACACTCACACTAAAGCTATCTACTAAATTCAAAAGAACCAGTAGCACTGCCTGACTAAAAGAACTAGTAGAGCATAGCAATGGTGAGTGATTTTATAGGAGGAGTCTCCATGGAATGAGGGAGAGGAGCTTATCCTCAAGGGAGGTTGCACAAGAGATGGAAACACCATCCCAGAGGAGGAAGGGCGACCCAAGCTGACCCAACAACCAGCTCTAGAGACATCTAGAAGGCCGACTATTTGAACAAATTCTCCAAATCTGGATCATCGCTAGGCATGAAAAAAGTCTTAGCGACAACATCTCAAGTAGGCAATGCATGCAGACCAATCGTCATGATAAATAGCTGGGAACCTCACATCGGGCCGTAAAAATCAATTGTCACAAGAAATAGGTGTACACCTATGACGGTGTCATGATGAGATTGTTTATGACGAAGGATCGTCACGTATATTAAAGGCTTACTCGCGATGAGGCAGAAACATAGGGAATAAGGGTCAATTTTCTGTATCAGAGAGCATTTGCTTAATCTTCTTCATGAGTGGGAAGATATGAACATGTTTATTTGATACATGACACAGCAGAGGGACTGAGATGAGGACAGTGACAAATTACTGTGTAACAGATGCCCCCTAAAGCATGAAGCCTGAGAGAGTCGGATGGTTGAAATGATTTACGAAACCATGACCGAACTGGAACACCACCTTGAAGAACCTGCAAGCACAAGTACAACTGATATCTCTGATAGTGAAATACATGTAGTATAGGCATGGGCGTAGCCATCCAAAAGACATATGAAACTTGGTCTGTGGTATGGACGCAACCACCCAGTTGATAAGACCATATATAATGATAAATCTATGGTCGCAACCATCCATGAAGACTCTGGTATGGTCGCAACCATCCAATCAAAAAGTCATATATGTAATCACGAACCAATCCATGCAGCTTGAACATATGTAATCTTAGTCTGGGGTCTTGAAACCCTAACCGATATTAGTACAAATTCTAGCATGTGAATAAATGTGCTGAAGTCGAGCATGATAGAAAGTCACTTGATTACTGGTTAGTGATGAAAACCATTAACAAGCACGAGAGAAACCACCAATAATGCCAATGGCTCTCAAGGTACTGTCCAGTACAATCCACTAAGTGTGAGAAATGAGCTGAAGTCGAACACTCATGGAATCACCCAATCAAAGACCAATGATGAAAGTCTATCGTCAGGTGCGAAGAACTTGCCATTGAGGCATGCAAGCTCCAAGGTACTGATGAGCCCCAAATTTGGTAACATTTTGGGCTCATTTGGCCTAACTACCTTTGCTCAATCCTTCATTTTTCATAACTTATGCATCATTTTTTAGTATATTTATGTCATTTGTATGAATGAGGGCAGACACTATTCCTAGGTGGCTAACACGTATTCATTTCAGGTTTTTTGACACATGATTGGAACAAAACTGAGCAGATAAGGACAGAAGACAGCCAAGATGGGGTTGAGGACTCGTAGGAGGGTTGTCCACAGCATTAAATGACCTTCCTCGGGATCTTCACCCCCAACTCCGAGCTCCAGCAGCCACCACAACCGGATTTAAAGACAGCCAAACAGATTTTGAGGAAGCAGCAGTTCACTCTTAGTTTGGTCAGCCAAGCCCCACTGATTTAGGAGGCCAGCTTGGGGCCTCGAGATGTATAAATGATAGCGCTTTAGCCTTCGAAAAGGACTTTTGAAACCTTGTTGCACATTCTGGACTACGAGCTGCTAGCTCTGTTTTGCTCTTTTGTAGCCATTGTTGGCATGTTATTTGACTTATGATTATTATCTTTTAATGGAAAGCAGGCAGATTTGAGTTCAATTCTGAGTTCTTAAAGGAGCCATAGCTCTCGGGGTTGGGCCCAACCTGAGAGCCTAAGGCCTCCTTCCTTTGTATTGTTATCTTTCTTTCAGCATTATGGTTTTTATCTACATGCATTTGAAACACAGTTGTTGAATCAAATTTCTTGGTATGGTTAAGTAGGTCATTGGTAGAAGATAGAGTTGCTTTAGCTGTTTAGAATAAATTGAAGAGATTAGAGTTGATAAAGGTTCCAGAAAAGGGTTGCTTGCACACTCATTTTCACCTCTTTCTAGGGGCTGGAATTGCAGACAATGCTACCCACAGAAACCATTGGTTTACACGTTCATGCAATCTGTGGTGTAATATTTTCGTTTGTAGAAGTGTCCATGCGTTCAGATCTCTTGGAATGTTTCTTTGTTTCAGTACCATGCATGATTCTCCTTAGAAATAACAAATTGTTGTTCATTGGTTTTATTAAACAGTTAGAATAAGTTAATAATATTTCGGTTATGTGCAGGACGTGGATGATCTGTTTCATTTACACTGTGCAGTGCTACTCCCTCACTCTCTTGTCCTTCTAAGCCGTGCCCAGGCTGACTACTCATCTCCCAATTAGACCCCTTATCTCTTAACTATTCTATTACCCTCGTTATTCTACCTTCTTCGGCCTTCCATTCCCTCTGCCCTCTTCAAGACAACCTAGCTTTGTACACCCCCTCTTCATCTCATCTCTCTGTCCCTAAGTCATTACAAACCCCTCTCCTACCTCCCTATCCACCCATGCAGCCTCCTCCACTCACCCATCACCCAAAAATCTGATTGTAGAACATCCTGTAGGAATTACTGAACATCCTGTAGAAGTTCTGAAACATCCTGTAGAACCCCTGCAGACTTCCTATAGAAGCTCATAAACGCGGCCTCTTGGTAGCAAAACTTTGTGAAACTCTCTGGAAGGGTGTTAGGGACCCCTTAGACCCTCTCTGAACTTTCCCAACCTTTTTCAAGCCCTCCTCCTCTTTGATCCACCTCTGCATAGAAAAAAACTAGTTAAGAATACATGCATGATAATTCTAATAATTGAAACAAAAATACAAAAAGTGTTTTCTTCAGATAGAGGTAGTCTAAACACATGCATTTCACCCTCATAGAAGTAATGGCATCGCTTTCAGTAGTTTGCACCCCCATCTCTGCATCAGTAAGACTAGCTGGTAGAATTAGGGTTTGCTAGGGTTTGCGTTTCTTGTTGGCTTTCAATTCCTTTTTGCAAATAGATTAGCTTCCTTTGAGTTAGCTTTTGTCCATCAGTTAAAAAGCTTCTTCTGAGAGCTCATAGAAGTTGGCTTGAGCCCCTAGCAGACTTGTGCCAGCTGACCAAGTGACAGCTGCGACAAGAGCTAGTACTTGTGCATACAACACCGTCGCTTCCAAGTTTGTTACAAACTACCGGGTTGATAAAATTAGAGAAGGAAGCTCCAGGAGTTGTAGCATTATTGCTACAATACTGGAGCCCACCATCTTTTTGGTGCCGTTGCCGGGGAAGCGTCAGAGTATTAGTAATTGTTGCTTTTCTTCTACTCTCCTACT
The DNA here is from genome assembly GCA_031772625.1 of Pinus tabuliformis. Taxonomy (NCBI): domain Eukaryota; kingdom Viridiplantae; phylum Streptophyta; class Pinopsida; order Pinales; family Pinaceae; genus Pinus; species Pinus tabuliformis. The sequence goes on from CM062807.1 coordinate 876,480,307, forward strand.
CTCGCCTTCTGCTAAGTAGTATTTCATTTCCATTCTGCAATTTCCTTTCTGCAAAAGTAGTATAGACATTTCCTGCTTTCATAGATTAACATTTCAATTCCGCAATTTCATTTTTGCAAGCGTAGATTAGCATTTCAATTCTGCAAGCATAGCTTATCGTTTCATTTCTGCAATTTCATTTGAGCAAAGTAGATTAGTTCTTTCATGCTTTCATTTCAATTCCGCATTTCCATTTCAGCAAGATAGTTAGTTGCAGTTCAATCTATTTTAGTTTTGCAGGTACCAGAGAAAAACAAAAGCAATCAGAAGTCTTTTCATTTCATGCCTCGTAGAAATCGAGATAAAACAGGCAAATTCTTACCCAACACCCCCACCACATCACTAAGTCACCATTCTCTCTTCTTTGGTGACAGTGATCCAGAAGAACCTATAGGTGAACCTCCTGAGATATACGAAGATCCTATAGCAAAAGAAGAGTTAGAGACCACTCCATCTGAAGCTATGGCTGACAATAGGGGAGAAGATGAGAGAATTGAGGGTGCCTTCCCCATCCGAGAGACCAAAGGGGACATGAAAATGAAGAACATTAGCCCCTCCGCTTTACCTCACTTCCATGGACTAACTACTGAAGACCCTGATACCTTCCTATTTGAGTTTGCTGTCCTTTGTCGAACCTATGACTATACTGAAGATGAGTAGAAACTGAAACTCTTCCCCTCAACCCTTAAGGATGCAGCATTACGCTGGTTCATGGGCTTACTTGGGAACAATATCACCACTTGGGCTCAGATGCAGCAAGCTTTCAATACCAAGTACAGGGACTACTGTACGTCCAAGGAAACCAAGGGAGAAATCTTTCGGATGACCATGGGGAATGATGAGTCTTTAGAAGATTACGAGGAAAGGTTCCAACTCAGCTATAAACAGGCCAGGTGCACACTTGACCCTAACTCCCTCAAGTTGGTCCTGCTTCGAGGAGTCCCTGAAGACCTCTTAGATACCCTTGACATGCTAGCTGGAGGAGATATTTACCAACTGCCTTATGAGGACATAAAGACTATGTTTAGAAACCACTCTAGGGCAGCCCGGAAAAGAGGTAGAGGAAACCTCCTCTCCGCTGGTATTCCTTTCTCCAAACATGAGTTTGCAAATCAATTAGAGGATCTCAAGAGTGAGGTGAGACAGACCATCGCCATGCAACTTGATACATTCTGAATCCAACAGAAGAAAGAGGAAGCTGAGAGGGCTTTGGCTATTTTCTGCCCTAGGTGTACAAGGAAACACCCTAAGAATGAGTGCCCATTACATTCGGTTGAGGTATGTTTTGTCTGTGAGGAGGACCACCCCACGAACCAATGTCCAACCTTACCTGGGCTTAAAGCCATGTATCAAGGGACAGAAGCGCCCACTGAACCTCTCTATTTCCTCAACCAAAGAAGGCCACATGGACCTAGACCTTACCAACAGGGGATGCAAGGGACACCCCAAACCTATTACAGCCCCAACCAATCTGCTCCTATGCCTTCCTGGGGACCCCCTGTTCATCCTTCCTGGTCTATACCTCCTCCATGGTCTTACCCACCTCAGTACCATACTCAGCCCACTACTCCTTCGTTTCACTCACATGCCCAGCCACAGCCTCAGTAGAATGCACCTCAACCGGGGTGGAGGCCCCAGTACAATACTCCTCCCGCCATTTTGCCTCCACCACCAGCTCAACCACAACCATTACCTCCTGCTCCTCCAAGGCAGCCCCAAATTCCTGCTCAACTGAACCCGAACCCCAACAACAGACAGGCCCAGCAGGTATATATTGGGGAAACATCATGCCCTACCTATGCTATGGAGATCTAGGAGATCAATCTGCGATCGGCGAAGACTCTTCCGGATCGCCAACCTCCTCCCCCAGAGGACGAGGAAGATAAACAGGAAAGTGAACCAAAGGCTATTCCACCCTTTCCTGAGAGACTAATGACCACCACACAACCCAACCCAGAGGAGGATGAGCTTCTGGGGGAACTCAAACAGTTGTGTGTGAGAATACCACTTCTCCAAGCCATCAAAGATGTACCGATATACAACAAACTGGTTAAGGAAAAGTGTTTCAGATGCCCAGGCAGGCGAAAAAGAGATGCTTCAACCATCAATGTCATAGGACAACTGTCTGATCTTATGTTAGGGCAGGCCATCTGCCCAAAGTATCTAGATCCTGGGAGTCCTGTAGTAGATGTACACATCAATGGCACCATCATACCTCACATATTGATTGATCTGGGGGCTGCCATTAATGTGATGACCAGAGATACCATGCTCAAACTCAACCTCCAGGGTTCCTTGAGAAAGACCTCGACAGTCCTACAACTAGCAGATCGCTCCACCATGACTCCCAAAGGGATCGTAGAGGATGTCTTGGTCTCTGTTGACTCTTGGGAGTACCCTGCAGACTTCTTGGTTCTGCAACCAAAGGCAAAGCTTACTGGATACCCTCCCATTTTGGGAAGGCCTTGGTTAGCCACTGCAGATGCTTACATAAGCTGTCGTGCAGGAAACATGACCATCAAAAATGGTCCTATGTCCAAGCAGCTAGTCCTGTACCCTCCTGCCCAACCCTTATTAGAGCATGACTTACCCCTTTGGTTGGAGGAAGGAGAAGAAGATGAGATGTACTCAACACCTTTGTTCACCCTAGACACCACTAGGGGAGGCCTCCCAACAGAGGATGATTTGATTGAAACGTTGATCCAGACTCCACCTCCCAGTGCATTGTCCTTAGAGGAATTGGTGGAGGATGCCCAAGCCAGCACCTTAGTGGACCTTTGTGTGACCGACCCTGTCACTCCCAGAGTCAAAAATGTGGATTTCGGTCCTGAGAGAACGTTAAAGATCAGCTCCTCCCTATCTCCTTCCCAGGAAAAGGAGCTGTGTAGTCTGTTGGCCAGTCATCTAGATGCTTTTGCTTGGAGCTATAAGGAGATGAAAGGAGTTCATCCTTCGGTCTGTACCCATCACATCTACATCAACGAAGACTGTAAACCGGTTAGGCAACCCCAAAGGAGAATGAATCCAGCCCTTAAGGACACCGTCAAGGAGGAGTTACAAAAACTGTTGGATGCCGGATTCATTTACCCCATCTCGAATAGTGAATGGGTGTCCCCTTTGGTGTTGGTTCCCAAGAAAAACGGGAAGTGGAGAATCTGTGTGGACTACCGAGAACTGAACAAAGCTACCAAGAAAGACCATTTTCCTCTACCTTTCATAGATCAAGTGTTGGATGGACTGGCAGGAAAGAAGTTTTTCTCTTTCCTAGATGGGTTTAGCGGGTATAACCAGATCCAAATCAGCCTGGAAGACCAAGATAAGACCACCTTCACTTGTCCTTGGGGTACCTTTGCTTACCGAGTTCTTCCCTTTGGACTATGCAATGCTCCTGCCACCTTCCAGAGAGCCGTCTTGAGCATCTCTTCTGAGATGGTCCATGATTCGGTGGAAATCTATATGGATGACTTCACACCTTATGGGTCCAACTTCCAGGAAGCATTGTCTAATCTGGGAAAAGTCCTAACGAAGTGCATTGAGATGAACTTGTCCCTTAGTCCTGAAAAGTGTGAATTCTTGATGACTGAAGGGACCGTGCTAGGCCATACCATTTCTTGTCAAGGATTACAGGTGGATCCCAACAAAATTGCTCTCATCAAGAAGGTTCCACCTCCTCAGAAGGTAAGAGATGTCCGAAGTTTCTTAGGATTAGCAGGGTATTATAGGAGATTCATTAAAGACTTCAGCAAGCTAGCCTCACCATTGTTTGGCCTCTTGGCAAAAGATGTTGAGTTTAAATGGACTGACGATTGTCAGAAGGCTCTGAATGAATTAAAGGACAAGTTGGTGTCTGCCCCAATCTTGAGAGGTCCAAACTGGGCCCTACCTTTCCACATCCACACTGATGCCTCGAACAAAGCCATAGGGGCAGCCTTAGGACAAGTTGAACAAAAACTTCCATATGCCATTTACTTTATCAGCAAAAATTTATTCAAGGCAGAACTGAATTACACTGTGACTGAGAAGGAATTCTTGGCCGTGGTCCATGCACTGAACAAATTCCGACATTATATCACTGGATATCAAACATTTGTACACACTGATCATGCTGCAATTAGATATTTAATGAATAAACTGGATGTGAATGCTCGTATTATTAGATGGTTACTTTTGTTGCAGCAGTTTGATTTGACTATTGTTGACAAGCCAGGTAAAGAAAATGTCGTTGCTAACTTTTTGTCTAGATTGGATTTACCTACAGGGGAGGATGGAACAGTGGATGACCAGATGCCCGATGAACATCTGTTTGCTATCTCAATACTCTCTCCATGGTTTGCTGATATAGCAAACTACCTTGTCACAGCACAGTTTCCTCCACACCTATCGTCAAGAGAGAAGAGCAGGATCATACGGAAGAGTGCCTCATTCACTTGGATCGGGGGCAACTTGTTCAAGCTTGGCCCTGATCAGATCTTAAGGCGTTGTGTAAGGGAGGAGGAAGTCTTTGATATCCTCCTAACCTGTCATGACGGGCCTTGTGGAGGACATTTTGCAGCAAAGAGGACTGTCTTCAAAATCCTGCAGGCAGGCTACTATTGGCCCACGCTTCATCAAGATGTCAGAAGGTATATCCGCCAGTGTGACCGATGTCAAAGGATGGGGAAACTGACTCCAAGGGATGAAATGCCTCTCCAACCTCAAGTGACTCTTGAGCCATTTGAGAAGTGGGGTATGGATTTTGTGGGTCCAATCAATCCTCCTTTGAGGCAGAGGTCTTACATCATTGTGTGCACAGACTACCTGGCAAAGTGGGTAGAAACCAAGGAAATCAAAGCAACGACAGAAGAAAAGGTGGCCGAGTTCTTAAGAGAAAACATCTTCTACAAATTTGGCTACCCAAGAGAGCTAGTCACCGATCAAGGAAGCCAGTTCACATCCAACTTAATTGAAGACCTACTCGCTCATCACAAAATCAAGCATAGGATTTCCACCCCCTATCATCCTCAAGCAAATGGGCAAGTGGAAGTCACCAATAGAGCACCAGAAGGGATCTTGACTAAGGTGGTGAGCAGCAGTAGAAAAGATTGGGCAGATCGCCTGGTTGAGGCCACATGGGCTTACAACACCACTTGGAAGACCACAACTGGCTTCACACCTTATGAGCTGGTCTATGGGAAGAAAGCTTTGCTGTCAATTGAGTTTGAATACAACACCTTGAGGATGGTAGCTCAGCTGGACCTGGATCTCAGCCATGCCCAACAAGAAAGGTTATTGCAGCTGAATGGATTGGACGAGCACCGAATGCAGGCCCTTCTTCACTCAGAAGTGGTTCAACTTCAGAGGAAGGTGTGGCATGACCAACACCTCAATGACAAATAATTTCAGCCGGGAGATTGGGCACTGTTGTATGATTCCAGGCATAAAGATTTCAAGGGGAAGCTGAGAACCAGATGGCTGGGACCATATGCAGTGGAAAAATGTCATGACAATGGATCTGTTCTTATTCGGACCATTGATGAGGAGGCCATCCCTATGCTTGTCAATGGGCATCGATTGAAGATCTACGGGAAACCTCTCTCAAGACAAGAATTCATCAAAACTGTGGAAAAATCAGTGTTGGTCATAGATCAGGGTTCTGCCTTTGTTTTGGGCATACCCTGAAGATCTTAAAAAAAAAAAAAAAAAAAAATAAAGATCCTTGGGTGAAAACCTTTCTGAGGCTCCCAAGGCAGATGGTAGGGGTGAAAACCTTATTGAGGCGTCCCTACTATCTTTCTGAAAATGTTTGAGAAAAGACCCTTGAGTGAAAACCTCTTTGAGGCACTCAAGGCAGATGGTAAGGGTGAAAACCTCATGGAGGTGCCCCTGCTGTCTTTCAAAAAAAAAAAAAAGAGAAAAAAGAAAAGAAAAACAAAAAAATAGGGAAAGCAAGTTCACAATGTGGCAATGCATGCAGGTTGCAGGTATTCTGTGAAGGAAAAGAGGCTCTCAACTCAAAGATAAGGGTCCCTACTATGCTACCAGGTGACCTCACCAGCACCCCCTCCGGAAACACTCATCTTCTCCAAGGTCTGGGCACAATTTGGTCACAGTTTAGCCTTCTACAGGAAGCTACAGGACTTTCTACAGGAAGTTCTGTATTTCTACAGGAAACTTCCTGTAGAAGTTTTGGACGGCCCAGAACCAATTGTGTGGGGAGATGTAATGCCCGAGGTCCAACATGGAGGCATGCAAGTTAATATTTTCTCCATCATGCACTGCTGTCACCTCCTTCTACCACCCCAGTTGCCATGCAATGAAAATACCTGCACAGTCAAAACAGAACATTGAATTATCAGAGGAAGCGCTTCTCAAATGGGAAAAAAGATGCAGAGATACCATGCAATACTTATCAAAGCCATCCGAGGGCCCTGCAATCATGGCTGTGATGCCACCGTCTCCATTGTCTCAGCATGCACCCGAGGAGGAAAAACTGCTACAGGACATCCTACAGGAATCTGTAGCAGTTCATCCAGCTAGAGTGTACACCATCAAATCGCCTGCAACACATAGAGCGGGCACATGCAGCCGAGTGACAAGCTTCGTCATCAGTGACAGTCTACAAGGAAGGACCCCCAGGCCTGTGCAAATAGAAGCAACAAGCAAATCCAATCACCCTCGTCCTGAAACCTGGAAACAGCGTCGCGGCCACACAGGTAAGTGCCTCGCCCTTTCTTTCGTCAAATTACATGAATACTACTCTAGAATGTTTGCAAGTATGAAATGAACGGGTTGAGCAGTCGAATGGCCATTCAAATGGCCACGACGACCAGTCAGATGGTCTAGTCGGATTTGGAAAGTGGTGGTCATGGCAAGCAAAACGGGTAGTGGACACGTGAGAAGCATCTAGTCGGGGAGAAGCGCGATTTAAGGGAAATGGCGGCGGCAGATCTGCGGGGAATGATGCGGTAGTCGGGGAGATTTGCAGTGAAATGAGTAGGTGATGTCGTCCAATGGTCCGGCAGGGACAGCTCACCCCCGCGCCATGAGTTTGGCCGGGATTGAAATCCACCGGCTAGATCGCCACTCCACGCATTTATCATCAGCCGTTTTGAAGTCGAGTGAGCGTCCGAATTTCTCTGAAGCTCGTCACTCCGAGTCTTCGGCTTGTTCAAACGTCTGGTAGCGGCACAGAAGACGCAGAACCACTATCGTGCTTTCTGGAACCTGTGCGCGACTTCTACAGGAAGCTGCGCTACAGGAAGCTAGCCGCTACGAAGGAAAGTTGGTCTATTCACGTCAAAGGTGGTGAATTGGAAAAGGTAAGCTTGAACCTGTTCCTCCCATGCAATTGGTTAAAAGGGTGGCGAAGTCGACGTCTTCAAAAAGTCTGAGCATAAAATTGCAAGCATCGTCTTCCTTTTGCATGAATTGTCGTCGAAGTATATGTGGGGTTTTCTATAGGATGTGATTTATAATTGAGCCCCTGTCAAGGCTCATCTGTAGATAATCTTCACGAATTGCGTGCGTGACAGAGGCGTAATTCTACGCTCTGTCCCAAAGAAATCTGAAAGACCATCTTTTGATACGCACCCGCCACCTCCAGTTAACATAGCAGGCTTTCACCATGCCGGGTGGATTCATCAGAAAGGAACCGACAGACTCAAAGAAACTAAGGGAGAACCCTGAGGTGGTGGAATTGTTCACTCGTGTGCGATGGATGTCGTTCTATGACAAACTTCAAGGTTATGATGATGAGGTGGCAAAGGAGTTCTTGCGAGCTCTGAAGCCAAAATCAAAAACGCTGGCCACTGTCAATTTCAGGGGTTTGAGTCTCAGACTCACCCCACAGTTCATCAGCAGAGTCACTGAGCTCCCAATGGGGGTACCGTGGGACAAGGAGGAGAGGAAATTAGGCCAGAAGGCTAAAAAGGAGTTCTTCCCACCAGAGGAGCAATTCTCAGAGGATAAGAACGGGGTTCGCAGAGCTAGCTTACAGCCACTTTGGAGTGAGGTCTGCCTCCAAATTATGAAATACATCACATGCGAAGGACGGTTCAGCATTGTATATGGGTACCATTTCTGGCTACTCACTGAATTGAGACATCAGATGGACCTACCTACAGAAAGCAAACTAAGTATTCCCTACTTTCTCCTGCAGTCTACAACTGAATGTGCCACCAAATTACGAGAGGGCACGCTAGACCAGGTAGCTCATCATGGGCTCATTAAGCTCCTCGTGGAGGATGCACTCCACACATACAAAGTCCCTCTCTCGTGGGAAGCCTTCCAGAATCTGACTAAGGATGGCGATATCAAAATGTTGACCGAGGAGCTCACCTCCTCCAGCAGCGAGGAAAAGGAGTCAGTACGCACAGAGAAGAAAGGGAAAGGCCAAGAACCCATGGCCAAAGCAACGAAGAAAGAGCAAAAAGGAAAACAAGAGAAAAAGGTTGCCGAAGAGAAGGATGACAAATCCACATTGACACCCAGGGAGAAAAGGTTACAAAGTAGGGTGGACAAGACTGAGCAGGTCCACGTCAGTAAAGGCACCTCGACAACAGCCCCAACCAAGTCAAAAAGCAAAGCCCCCGCAGTCAAACAAGCTAAAACGGTGCCACCTGTTTCTACAGGAAAACTGAAAACGGCTTCTACAGGAAGCCAGAAATCAGCTGATAAAGGGCCTTCTACAGGAAGCCCTGAGAAAGGAAAACCAAAAGAGAAGACAGCGGAAATTCTTGCAAGGGAGGCAGCAGCCGTGCTGGCCACCCTCAGTACACCTCCTAAGCCAAAAGAAAAGAGAAAGAGGGAGGCCCCTCTATATTTCAAAGCTAGGAGAAGTGTGAGAATCAAAACGGTCAAGCCCCAACCTCCATCCAGCAGCCCAATTACTATAGAAGATACTCCTACCTCGCCAAGGGAGAGGCCCCCCTCAAAGATATCAGTCACTTATGAGAGGGGGAGCCCGAAGACGACTACTTGGAAGGAGAGGATGGATCGGTTGGCTTCAAAAGCCCGGCTACAGGATGCTGAGGCGGCTCTACAAGAAACCTTGGCCCCGCTTAAGGAGACAGAGAGGATGGAGGGAGAGGCACCCTCATCACCACCGAGGGAAGATGAAGTAGAGCCACCAAGGGAAGAGAAAGAGAATATTCCAGAGCCTAGTCCCCAGCCAAGTTTAAGCTCATATTATAACTTCTTAGAAGCTGGAAAAATTATACCACAGAAATTCACTGTGCCACTTTTCTTTGCGTTGGAGGAAGAAAGGGTACGAACCCACACGTGGATGAAAATAGCTAAATCAAAAGGTGTGGCAGACATAGGCCCCTTGGAGGAACAACTCAAGGAGGCAAGAAAGGAATTAGCTATGGCTAAACACGTGGCAAACTGCCAGCGGTTGTTCCTACAGGAAGAGAACGAAAAACTTAGACTGCAGCTACAGGAGCTGAGGAAGGAAAAGGGCACATCCTCAGGGGACACTACAGCAGAACATCAAGGCAGAGAAGGACTACAAGTTGGTCTTGGGGAGCCAACCTCGCATCTACAGGAAGGGGAACTGCAAGCACAAATCGAGATACAAGCTCTCAAACAGCAGTTGCACCAAAAAGAGGCACAACTGGCTTGCATTGCCAGTTGGGCCATGGATGCTCTACAATGCAGACAGCCGGCCAAATCCTATGGCCTGTACCTACGAGACCAGTGGCTGCAATTTCAGATAAATGCATTGGCACAGAGGGGTATCTCCCAGCTCCAAGACCCCCAGCAGTTCACAACATTATGTAATAGCAGTTCATCAGAGGATAAGGCCAAACTCTCGGAGTTCTATCTCCATAATTTGGCCCTTCCTAACGTGACTACATGGGATCCCAACACAGTTGTAGGGGATATGCAATTGATGGCATTTGCCTCATGGTTGAACCATGAAGAAAAGAGGGCAGCAGAAGTCAAGGAGGTCATGGACCGAGAATTACATGAGCCACTGCTGATCAGGGCAGAGCGAGGGGATCCCACTGCGTTGATATCGGCCCACCAACACTTAGCCACCAACCCTCAAACTTTATTGAAATACATGGATCAGCAGGCATAGGCCATAGCACATTTCGAGGATATGGAGCGACTATTAGGGGACAACTGTGTTCATGCTTGCACCCGCCGATGGAACACATTGTCCCACAGCCTTAAAATTAGATAATACCATACTCGAACTCGAATGAGGGAAGCTCTAGCACAGGTGCCCCTCTACAAAAAGTCCATACAGAACCTGCAAGCCAGCTGGATTGGCCTCAAACTAAGCCCACCTCTGCTGTTAGGATTGATGGAAGGCAGCACAGAGAAAGAAGAGCATAAGCAGTGGGAAGAGGTGGAGAGGAAGGCTGGGTTCCATGCCAGTGAGGAAGAGACCACTTCAGAAGCCTGGGATGTGAGGGTGGCGGTGAAAGCAATGAAGGACGAGGAGCTGGATTAGTTGCTCAGGGATGAGCAATCATTTTAGCTGGGGGTGATGATGAGCCCCAAATTTGGTAACATTTTGGGCTCATTTGGCCTAACTACCTTTGCTCAATCCTTCATTTTTCATAACTTATGCATCATTTTTTAGTATATTTATGTCATTTGTACGAATGAGGGCAGTCACTATTCCTAGGTGGCTAACACGTGTTCATTTCAGGTTTTTTGACACATGATTGGAACAAAACTGAGCAGATAAGGACAGAAGACAGCCAAGATGGGGTTGAGGACTCGTAGGAGGGTTGTCCACAGCATTAAATGACCTTCCTCGGGATCTTCACCCCCAACTCCGAGCTCCAGCAGCCACCACAACCGGATTTAAAGACAGCCAAACGGATTTTGAGGAAGCAGCAGTTCACTCTTAGTTTGGTCAGCCAAACCCCACCGATTTAGGAGGCCAGCTTGGGGCCTCGAGATGTATAAATGATAGGGCTTTAGCCTTCGAAAAGGAATTTTGAAACCTTGTTGCACATTCTGGACTACGAGCTGCTAGCTCTGTTTTGCTCTTTTGTAGCCATTATTGGCATGTTATTTGACTTATGATTATTATCTTTTAATGGAAAGCAGGCAGATTTGAGTTCATTTCTGAGTTCTTAAAGGAGCCATAGCTCTCGGGGTTGGGCCCAACCTGAGAGCCTAAGACCTCCTTCCTTTGTATTGTTATCTTTCTTTCAGCATTATGGTTTTTATCTACATGCATTTGAAACACAGTTGTTGAATCAGATTTCTTGGTATGGTTAAGTAGGTCATTGGTAGAAGATAGATTTGCTTTAGCTGTTTAGAATAAATTGAAGAGATTAGAGTTGATAAAGGTTCCAAAAAAGGGTTGCTTGCACACTCATTTTCACCTCTTTCTAGGGGCTGGAATTGCAGACAGTGCTGCCCACCAAAACCATTGGTTTACACGTTCATGCAATCTGTGGTGTAATATTTTCGTTTGTAGAAGTGTCCATGCGTTCAAATCTCTTGGAATGTTTCTTTGTTTCAGTACCATGCATGATTCTCCTTAGAAATAACATTGCTGTTCATTGGTTTTATTAAACAGTTAGAATAAGTTAATAATATTTCGGTTATGTGCAGGACGTGGATGATTTGTTTCGTTTACACTGTGCAGCGCTACTCCCTCACTCTCTTGTCCTTCTAAGCCATGCCCAGGCTGACTACTCATCTCCCAATTAGACCCCTTGTCTCTCAACTATTCTATTACCCTCGTTATTCTACCTTCTTCGGCCTTCCATTCCCTCTGCCCTCTTCAAGACAACCTAGCTTTGTACACCCCCTCTTCATCTCATCTCTCTGTCCCTAAGTCATTACAAACCCCTCTCCTACCTCCCTATCCACCCATGCAACCTCCTCCACTCACCCATCACCCAAAAATCCGATTGTAGAACATCCTGTAGGAATTACTGAACATCCTGTAGAAGTTCTGAAACATCCTGTAGAACCCCTGCAGACTTCCTGTAGAAGCTCATTAACGCGGCCTCTTGGTAGCCAAACTTTGTGAAACTCTCTGGAAGGGTGTTAGGGACCCCTTAGACCCTCTCTGAACTTTCCCAACCTTTTTCAAGCCCTCCTCCTCTTTGATCCACCTCTGCACAGAAAAAAACTAGTTAAGAATACATGCATGATAATTCTAATAATTGAAACAAAAATACAAAATGTGTTTTCTTCAGATAGAGGTAGTCTAAACACATGCATTTCACCCTCATAGAAGTAATGGCATCACTTTCAGTAGTTTGCACCCCCATCTCTGCATCAGTAAGACTAACTGGTAGAATTAGGGTTTGCTAGGGTTTGCGTTTCTTGTTGGCTTTCAGTTCCTTTTTTCAAATAGATTAGCTTCCTTTGAGTTAGCTTTCGTCCATCAGTTAAAAAGCTTCTTCTGAGAGCTCATAGAAGTTGGCTTGAGCCCCTAGCAGACTTGTGCCAGCTGACCAAGTGACAGCTGCGACAAGAGCTAGTACTTGTGCATACAACACCGCCGCTTCCAAGTTTGTTACGAACTACCGGGTTGATAAAATTAGAGAAGGAAGCTCCAGGAGTTGTAGCATTATTGCTACAATACTGGAGCCCACCAGGTACCGAAGGGTATATCTAGACCAATCTCTTAGATAATGAGCTAGTGTCAATAAGACATGATTCGTTGCAGGAGGGCCATAATGTTTCCCCCATCAACAACGTGAGATAAGGAATAAGCGGTAGATGGTGAAACAAAGTATCAGAGGAGGAGGTAAGGGTGTAAACTGCAAAAGGATTATACTCTTGAACGTGATGGTGACATGATTCTGGAGGGTGGCAGCATATTGGTACCAAGGGATCGAAGGTCTGACAGAGACAACATGGATTAGATGAAATGAGGAAAAATGGAAACCCAAAAACCCCGAAAGGCCAATGACGATGTGAGGATATCCAAACCCAATGAGAAGCAAAAGTGTCGATGTCCAAGAGTGACTAGCTTCCGTATATAACCAATGATGACTTCCAAATTTTACCCCACCATTGCTGGTGAGTAGCCCAGTTATTTTTGAAAACAAGCTTGAAGGGGATATCATATGCTTGTAATATAAGTTTGACCTTCAGACGAATCCAACCTAGTAATAATTTAACAAGCCCTAGGGAGGAGAAGCTCGAGTCCCATCATGGTGATAAGTCCAATGTCATCAGGGTTTAATGAGTTCGACATAAGCAAAACTCAAAGTCCTTTTCATGTTTAGAGAGTTTGAAAAAGACACGGAAAAGAAAACTCCAGGGGGGTCCTTTTTTGTAAATTTTTGTCCCTCGAGCCAGAAAAGGTATAAAACAATACTCGAGAGAACCGCTTGACCATTACGATCAAGGAGTAATTTTTGTAATTAGTGGTCCCAATCCGAAAAAGTAAAAAATCGATCGAAGACACGTCGCCTCATAACCAATATCGTACTTGAAACAACAAAAGTTTGGCAATCTTTTCATGTTTATATGGTTAGAAAAGAGCTTGAAAGTGGACCACCTTTTATTCTGTTTAACGAGTTAAAAGGGAAAACTCGACAATCTTTTCGTCTTTTGTAATTTAGGAAAAGGCTTAAAGAAGACTTTTAGAAAATATGGACCAAGCATATATAAATCATTAAATGTATTCGCCATCACTGTTTCTACACAAAAAAAAACCACATCATCAGATCCATTCGATACAAATGCATTATATATATGGAAATTAGGTTAAAAACTCAAAACTATAAACAAAAACTTAAATTAAATGGTGAAACCCTAAACCCTACAGTGCAAAACCTTTAAATCTTGGAAAAATCACTATAAAAAGGGTCCATGGTAATTCATTTTTTACATTTACCCTTTGAGTTTTTACAATCGGTGATTTTGAGTGCAAACCTGTGCAAATTTCAGAGCTTGATTATGGCATTAGTGATCGACCATCTCGCTCGAGACTCCTACCGAGTAAGTAAGCCATATTTTGTTCCACATTTCCATGGTTTTTTACGGTCAATTTCATGTTTCATAGGTGCTTTTTGATGGATTTTTTGTTTCAAATCTGCTTCTCGGTCGTCACGGAAATCCCTCACGGGTTAGCGATGACTGAGCATGCTAACACACACCACCATCAGGGTTGTCACTAGAGACAGGAGTACTATCGCGACGATTGAGGAAAAAATGAACTCTGACCTCGAGTTGTCTCTACTGTTTGAAAAACAATCGCGATGGCACTGTAAAGATTGAAATTTTTTATAAATTACGCATTTAAGCTAATGGAAAAGATTCTAATTATTTTTTCCTTCAATGTAGGGCAATAATGGCATTCGTATGGCAAGAGAGAACCCACTATGACAATGATGAACAAGAATTTAACAATCTTGAGTGCAGAAGAGCCCTACGTCATTGTGAATTATTGAATTTTTTTCTTACACCACACCTTCAGGCACAGCCAAACTTGCTCGAGCTACTGATTCGCTCTTGGAACCCGGTAGAAGGGAAGATTGTCATCCATGGCAAGGACATTGAGTTTGATGCGACATACATATATTTCTTACTGATTTGTCTTGTCACAGTGAGAGACCAATCATGGAGGGTGTATAGGCCGCTGGTGAGATCATTGATATGCTGATAGCATGGTTGTGCCCAGGGGCATGCAAATCATCGACTAGTAGGAAACTACAAATCCCGATAGTGGGGGATTTGACCCTTTGCTTAGTATTGTTTATGGTTACGAGAGCAGCAGGCTCACAAGCACAGCATGAGGCAATGAAGACCCATCTTCGGCTTCCCCTTGATTGTCTCACTCCGACCATGTACAACTGGGCCAATGCAGTGTTCGTTAACATGAAGAGGCAACTTACTAAGTGCTAAAGAGGGGAGACCAGACAGTTTGGATATGGATCCATTCTGATACCACTCATGCTGGAGCGAGTGCCATCACTTCAACTACAGAATATGGACATGTATGTGCCTAGACTGCAAGAGACTCACATCACTCGATGGGCACATGTGATTCCATGAGGAGGTGGTGGTGTCCAGTAGCATGGGGAGTGCTGTTTCGAGAGTGGCTGGACCGTTAGAAAGTCATCATCGAGGATTGGCCATATGTGGGCACAGATTTCTGAGGAGACCCTGACATGTTGCTCCCACTTAGTGAGCAGTGGGATGAGGGAGGTAAAGCACTTGGTCAAACACCACACTATTTATGTGTTTTGTTTTTTATGATGTTTTTGGATTTGCACATGCATATGTCTTAATTGTCGTTTCTATATTATTTGCAAAAGTGGGACCGAAGAGACCCGTGAGACTAGCTCCTCAGGCACAGAGGGAGCGCAACAGAGAGCTAGCTCTGGTTCACCCAGGCGATAATGCAGAGGAGGAGATTACCCGTAACCTTGAGGGCCTGATTGATGGGATCCCAAATTACAGGGGGATCGAGGAGGTCCCGGTGGAGTATCAGAGACATACAGTCGGTGTGACACCTCAGCTTTACTTTCTGCTATTTTTGAGAGACATGTGCCTCAGATGTATTGTGAACACAGACTCTATTTTTCGACATACACACTTATTTTTTGAGTGCCTCGGTGAGCCACATGATCTATATATATATATATATATATATATATATATATATATATATATATATATATATATATATATATATATATATATATATATATATATATATATATATATATATATATATATATATATATATATATATATATATATATATATATATATATATATATATACACACATATACATATACATATACATAAACATATCTATGGTTTATGATTTCTATTTGCTATGTATAAGAGCTTGTCTATGATTTATGATCATGCAAATGTCCACCAATATATAATTGCAACATATGAGTTATTATTCATAACACTCGCATTGAAGACAAAGAACACAATAAGCAAGAAATCATCTAACACACCAAACCATAAGAGGTACAATAGCGCAAGGGTTCATTTTTACTGGAGTTTGAAGCATAGAGAAGTATGCTTGAATAAAATAAACATGCCCCTGACATATGATCTGCTCGAGGTACATGCCCCCCAAGCTTTATTGCATTCAATAAGATGGATGTAAGAAAGCTTGAAAAGACGAGATCCAAAAGGCTCGAGAAGAAAAATCGTTTCATTATTTTAACGAGGTTAACACAAGGGAAGAAATATCCTTAAACAACTTGTTTCATAGCTTAAACGAGGTTGAAACAAGATCAAACCATCCTCGAAAACCTAGTTTCATTTTTTAACGAGCTTGACACAAGATTAGGAACTATGCTCATGTTGCCCAGTTTCATTTTTTAGCGAGGTTGTGACGGGAACAAACTATCCTCACACTCCCATTCACGGGCCATATGAGAACATGGCTCCCAAGAGGTCTTCGCTTGATGGAAGAAACACACTCTGGAAGGAATAGATGTCATGAGGCACTAATGATAGATCGAGTTCCAATGCCCCCAGTAAATGACATATGAGACCATCTGCATGAGCATTAGCAGAGGTGGAGATGGAATGGGTAGCCACATAATTGACTTGCGGCTGGGAAGGCACTGCTTGTGAGTAAGAACTAATAGGGGATGACAGCTGCACAGGAGGAACTAGGGGACTAAAGAACGATAATTGATCTATGGTCACCATTCTTCCATCATGTGGAAAACAAACCACATGGAAGAGTGAATAGACGAAGGCCCCAATGGCGTAAACATAGTCACGGCCAAGGAGAAGACTAAAATCTAAAGCACCTTAGACAACCATTACATCTATATAGACGGTTTTGCCTCCCCAAGTGATAGGAAAATTCAGAAGGATCCCTAAAGGTTGACTGGTTCCTCCATCAAACGCCAACAGATTTTCCATGACTGGCACAAGCTGTGGGGAGCCCAAATCTTGCCAAGTAGTGAAAGACATGAGGCTAACCGATGCACCCTCATCCAAGATAGTGCTAGGTACTGCCTTATCATAGGCATGTACTGTAATCTGGAAAGGCACATAGGATGGAAGGCGGAATGTAGTCAAATGACTCCAGTCGAAGGAAACGATTGAACTACTTGGTGGGGGTATCAGATGATTGTCCCCATGCTCTACTGAAACCAAAGAAAGGCTCTCTGAATCAGTTGGGATAGGAGGGTCATTCTCATACTCTAAAGAATCTGATGACAAGAGAAGAACATGAGTAGTATAATCATGATTCTCTTCCGGAACAGAGTGATCAATAGGTGGTGAATCCAAGTCGACACTCTCTTCGACCAATGGTTGGTTTGGAATCAATGTAGCATAACAAAGCTCAAAAAGAGGAGGAGAGAGAAGAGAAGAATCTAAGTCAATCTGTTTTTCAATGGGGAGAGGGTCTGAAGAGAGCCTCTGATAACCAACGGGATGTTAAGGTGAAGAAGCTGCAATATGTTCCAAAATGGCGGAAGCTTTATCCATGAGTGGACAAAGGTGAAGGGGATGGTTGCCTTCACACAGTCTACAGGGGAATCAAATCTTACCTTTGTTCTTACCGCTGCCAGTTGATAGGGTAGCATTGTCATCAACTTCAGAGGATGACGAGGGATGAGCCAGAAAGTGAGACCATACTTCTAAGATCCTAGGGATGCCAGGAAAATCACGAAGAAGATGGTCACCCTTGCAGAATTTACAAGGAAACTTACCCTTCCGCGGTGGAGCAGAGGGTGGTTTGACCTGTGATGTACTCGAAACAATAGCGACAAAGGTGGCCTCACGTTTATCGAACATCTTCTTCTTCTTCACCTTCTTCTACTTCTTCTTTGTCTCCTAGTTACTGGATGTAAAACTGTCACCAGGCGAAGGAGGAGATGGAGGTGGAGAAACAAAGGAATAAGGTGTAGGCTCAACCTTGGAATCAACATGTCGTGGTTCATATGAAGGAGACATTGGAACAGAAGTCATGACGCTTGGGACCACCGAGGTTGAAAACAACCAAACGGGCAGACCGATAGTTAACCCAAGCAAATACAAGGTTGCCATGTATGGAGCACTGGCATTTCAAAAAGGTGGAAACAGACTAGGATTTCCATCGGGTAGAAGACCTTGGCTAGTAGACTCAGGGGATCTTGCCATCAGTAACAAGCTGGAAAATGAAGAAACTTAACTGTAACCACGAATATTTCGTGGGAAGTAAATTTTATGATGCAGGAAAAAAACTTGACCTTTTCATGTTTCAAGAGTCGAGAAAAGGATGAAAAGGTGACTCTATCTCTTTCGAGGTTTAATGAGCCTGAAAGGATAAGTGCTCAGATGGACCTTTTCTTTTAAGGAGTCAAAAGGAACAAAAGTGATTACTCTGGAGAACTAGGCAAAAGGTTTACCAAACAACCCGTAAAACTACTTATACACCTTAGTGATCAAATGTAAGAAAAAATGACCAAAGACTTTCCGTACGACAGTCAATCTTCCCAAATGTTGTGTTCGGCGTGTTACAGTTTGTAAGGAGGCAGACACGAATTCCTATGGATGTAGGATGATAACCTAGTGGGGTCTCTCGATATATACTCGACGGTACTGGGAGCACAAGTCTGTTCTAGAAGCTATTGAGTCACAGAAGGAGGAATCACCCAACCTTATGTGAAGGCAATAGTGACTAGGTTTAATGACACCGGAGCATGTCTCTAGCCTAGACCTCTAAATATGTGTGCTAAGTTCCAATGCATTGTTAAGTTCATTTAGCTCATTTTAGAGTTAATCTTGAATTAGGTTTCAATTTGCAAGCCCTACCGTATGTATATCAAAAATCCTAGGATGCAACTAAAATGAGTAAAGGATCTTTTATTTCAATGAACGCCTACCTATAGGAAGATAGAGAGTTCCTTCCCAAACCAAGGCAAAACCAAGACAATAAAATGCAAGTGCTAAGAAACATAATGCATTAGAAGACCAATCCTACAGTGCATTGATACTACTAATGATAGATTTAAAGTTTTCTTTCCAATTTCTCAAACATGAAAATTTGAAATGCAAATATACTCTCACTTTCGTATACTAAATTAATGCTATCTTTTGATTTTGATTGTTTTGAATTTAAAGAGACAAACAAGCGAGTGTGAATTGATCGATCCAAACAATCGTGATCTATGGTTGGTAGTAAAGAAATTGAATCAATATCAAAAATTGGTTCAATAATCGACACTAAAAGTCAACCAGAAAGAAACAAGCAATGAAAAAGCCTCAAGCAAATCAATAAGACGGATGTGGATGAACCTTCGATAGACAAGCAACCCAGACAAATAATTCAAAAACTTGAAAGAGCTAGGTCACAAGGCATAAAAACACAAGATTCACTCAATGAAACCAAAGAGACAGTACCTTTAACCAAGAGCAATTAAGACAAGCTGATGGACGAGAGGAAAACAATAAGGGATAAATAAGATTGGTGAATTCAGGAGGTGAAGCTATTAAAACAACTCACACAGGAATCGTCGCAGGTATAATAACCAACAACTAGTGATGATAGGCCAATAGTCGCAGCAACAAAGAAACATCATCGCGGGAATACACCTATCTTCCGCGACGTACTGATTTCAGGAATCGTCACGATTGTACGATAGGATTCAGCGATGCACAGGTTTAAAAAATAGAGACAGGGTGACGTCGTCATGACTATCAAGATTTTTTTAGTGACGAGCTGGAAAACAAAGAAAAACAAGGGAAAACTCCCAAACAAACATTAGACCATTCTTCCAGATAGTAAGGGGACTCCCCAAATCGACCCAAGTAAGCCAAAAACTGATGATTTAACCCCAAAATTCAAGAGACACTAAATCAAAACTAAACAAAAGCAAACAAGAGAAAAAACATACAAAGGACTCCCCAGTGGTGTCACCAACTTGTGAAGTAGGAAAATATTCCCTCTGCAGATAGAGGCAACCACTCTAGCCCTAGAGTGGGTCTAGTCACAGCAAAGACAAAACAACAATTGATTCCCTTAAATAGTCATCATTGGAGGCCTGCCTGAAATCGATGGTTAATGACATTCCATTTTGCTGCTCCAGCTTCCATTTCTTTCTCCTCATTGAGCAATCAACTTGAAACACCACAAGAAAATAACAGAGCATGTAACTGAGAACAACAATGATCTATTTACTCATACAAGAAATCATAAGCTATCAAGTAAATTGTACACAAGATATAGGAAATCATCATTTATTGTATTAAAATGAATCAAAAGCAAAGCTTACAACCAAGTTTTGACGTCACAAGCCTTCTCGGAGGGTCTAGCTAGTATGTTTCTTCAAGAATTCACTCTCAAGAATGGGTCTCCCAAATAGACAATATCTCTCTCTCACTTACAAGCTTTAATGCTATGTTAAGGCACTCCACAACCTCTTACCAAACTATTAGCAATCCCACACTTGTCACACTCACACCAAAGCTATCTACTAAACTCAAAAGAACCAGCAACACTGCCCAACTAAAAGAACTAGCAGATCATAGCAATGGTGAGTGATTTTAGAGGAGAAGGAGTCTCCATGAAATGAGGGAGAGGGAGCTTATCCTCGAGGGAGGTTGCACAAGAGATGGAAACACCATCCTAGAGGAGGAGGGGCGACCAAATTGACCCAACAACCAGCTCTAGAGACATCCAGAAGGCCGACTGTCTGAACAAATTCGCTAAGTCTGGATCGTCTCTAGGCATGAACTAAGTATTAGCGACGACATCGCAAGTAGGCAATGCATGTAGACCAATCGTCACGATAAATAGCTAGGAGCCTCACGCCGGGCCCTAAAAATCGACCGTCGCAGGAAACAGGTGTACAACTGCGATGGTGTCGCGATGAGATTGTTTATGAAAAAGGATCGTCGCGTATATTAAAGGCTTACTCGTGACGAGGCAGAAACTTAGGGAATAAAGGTCAACTTTCAACATTAGAGAGAATTTGCTTAATCTTCTTCATGAGTGGGAAGATATGAACATGTTTATTTGATACATGACACAACAGAGGGACTGAGATGAGGACAGTGACAAATTACTGTGTAACACTTGGGTTTATCAATCTATGGGTTCATGTTCCTAGGGTATAATATTATTCATAGTGTTTATAATATTAATCCCAAGGTTTAATATAAATCCCTTGTGTTTATGATAATGCTCAACCATGGTACAACATTGCATTATGACAAAGTTTTCCTCAAAAAGAAAATGAACTATGGTCAACCATGCTCCAATGTCCAATTCTAAAAAATATTGTCTCAATATGAAAATCAATCAACCATGGTCCAACCAAATATTGTCTCAATATGAAAATCAACCATGGTAAACCATGGTCAATCTCCATGGTCCAATTGTCACATTGTGACAATATGAAAATCAACCATTGTCAACCATGGTAAACCATGGTCAAACATCACATCTCAATATGAAAATCAACCATGGTTAGCCATCGTCAACCATGGTCCAATGTCATATTGTCAAAGAGATTGTTTCAATATGAAAATCTACCATGGTCAACCATTTTCAATCATCGTCAAACATGGTCAATCATGGTCAACCATGGTCCAATGTAACATTCTGGCAAATATTGTCTCAATATGAAGATAAACCATTCTCCAATGTGGCATTGTGATGAAGATTGTATCAATATGAAATTTGACCATGCTAAACCATGGCTAACCATGTTTATTTTACACTTTATCGTATTTACCTTAGAGTTTATATACCTAGGGTTTATAGTATTAATCCCTTGTGTTTAATCTTATTCCCTTGGGTTTTTAGTATTAATCCCTTAGGTTTATTATTCCCTTCAGTTTCTAATACCAATTCATTGGGTTTATTAATCTAAGGGTTCATATTCCTAGGGTATAATATTATTCATAGGTTTGATATTATTAATCCTTGGGTTTAATATAAATCCCTTGGGTTTATAATCATGGCAAACTATGGTTCAACGTCACATTGTGACAAGGATTGCCTCGAATGAAAATCAATTCTACTCAACCATGGTCAATCATGGTGCACAGTCACATTCTGACAAAGAGTGTCTCAATATGAAAATGAACCATGGTCAGCCACGACGAACCATGTTTATTTTAGGGTTCATAATATTTATCATAGGCTTTATATACCTAGGGTTTATAATATTAATCCCTTAGGTTTATTGTTTCCTTGGGTTTATAATATCAATCCCTTGGGTTGATTAATTTAAGGGTTCATATTACTAGGGTTTATAATCATGGTCAACCATGGTCGAATGTCACATTATGACAAATATCTTCTCAATATGAAAATAAATCATGGTCCAACATCGCATTGTGAGAAATATTGTCTCAATATGGAAGTTGTTATCTCAAAATCAAGCCCTGGAAGGCTGCAACCCAGGAAGACTTCAAGTAACTATTTCACACGAATCTTTTGACTAAGGCTTAGCCTCCTTAGCCTGAGAGGGCTCTCTCAAAGGATTATTGATTTTGACTATTAGTAAGATGGCTAACTCTTGTGAATAACATTGACAAATAATGAAGGTTGGACAAACATTACATAAGTTTCCATTGGGCCTATGGAGTCAAACATACTACAGCAAACAATGATGATGCCTTACATAGAAGTCAGGGCATTTAGCATTTGGATGTTCAGAATACCACTTATATAAAACCACAGTTTACAAAGACATACAGGAAGTCAGAGCATGATCAATGAATTCTGAGTGATTATGCATTTGTACAACTGTAAAAGAACACTAAAGAAAATATACCATCACACATTCTGAACAAGAAAATCCCTTATGAATCCTGAGAAGTAAAACAGTCATTTATATTACTGAACTCTGTTTTTACATAAGCCAAAACAGTCCTCTGTTTTATAAAATATCCAACCCTCATTACATCACTGTCTTAGCTATATATAGAATTCTTATTCTACCTAATTCGAGATTCCTCCTCCAGCATGAGGGGAATTCAATAACTACTTTTTATGACACCTATCTGCTTTGCAACAAACTATTAAATACAATAAGTGCTAACTGGAGTTCTAAAGAGTTCTAATTTGACTATGACTCTAACTCTATCTTCTTCGTAGAATGATTCCTCCTTGTTCTTTGACACCTGGTCTCCTTTCAGTTTGGCTGAGATGGCTGAGATGATTGCTGAGATGAGTATTTAATGCTCCATGTTGGCCTTGGATGCTGAATGCTTTAACTGCTCAGTGATGTTAGGTGATATCCCTTGCTTTTCGGTTCCAGTCCTCCATAACTTCGAATATACAACAGCATGTCTTTTAGCCCTTTTAATAACCCAAAAATATAGAACACCACCATGTTCCTGATGTGTTGGAGGCTTCATCGATGGCCAAGTGTGCAAGCCAAAATTCCTTGTATGCAACTCATTCAATACCCTATGACCGGTAATAAAGTGGCTTTATAACAGAAACTTTGAACTTGAGTTAAAACATTCCACCTTTTAAAGGTACACCTGTCTTGATCTAAATGGTTGTGATGGCTTCATTTGGTCTCTTACATATCCTTTAGGTGTTTCCTTTTGAAAATTTCCGCACATATTACCAAACTGTTTGTCTGCGTTGAAAACACCACCTACAGCAGTTTCGTAGCGCGCTACGAAACTGCTGAATTGTTTAAACAACTTGTCTTTGCCCTGAGGTATTTACCACCTAGGCGTTTGATTTCCAAAACTCCTTTTGATCTTTGATACATATAGCAGGGATCTACATGTCCTCAAAACAATAAAACTAAGCAAAATTTGAAACAAAACCTTTCTTTGAACAGCAACTTCATTTAGCAGCTAACTGGCCTAGCTGTGCCTTCAAGTCTTCAACTTTCTTCCTCATAGCTTTATTTTCAGCTCTTAGATGCATATTTATCTTTCTGATGAATTTGGCCTCTTTGATTTCTGGAACTGTCCATGTGTAAACATCGGCTACTGAATCCAACTGGTTTACTAGGTTTTCACTTCCTTTCCATACAGCTTTACGATAATTTGCATACCTGACTGTAGACTCCCTAGTGGCATTCTTCACCTTAGCAATCTCATGTTTAGCTGCTTCTAACTGGTTCCTTATAGCTATAATATTACCTCCTTGAGATATGATGACTGTTCTATTTGTGTCTTTTTGCTTAATTTTCTCTGCCTCCTCTGTTCTGGGCAATTCCTCGGCTTCCTCTGTTCTGGGCAATTTCTCGGCTTCCTCTGTTCTGGGCAATTTCTCAGCTTCCTTTACTTGCTTCCTTGTAATAGGTCTTCTGGGTTTGAAAATGAATTCTTCACCTGGCTCATCAAACTTCAGCCTTTTTGAGGCCTTAGACTTCTTGGTACTTTCTGGTGATGACTGTGTCAAATCAATATGCACTGGTTCAATTTGCTCAAACTCAATGGCCTCCAATAAATCATTCAAGCTTGCCTTAGATACTGGGCTTTCTTCAACAACTATGGCTTTACCTTTTTCTTTACTTATTTGGCTTCTTGTCCTTACCCTTGACACTGTTTCAGATCTACTTGTTTCAGGTACAGTCCTCTTATGCTGAGTTTCTTCTTTTGTTGATTGCTGGGGTTGTTCTCTAATGATCAGTGGCTTCACTGGTTTTCTTAGCTGTGACTTGGCTTGCTTTTTATCTCTTGCCTCTTTTTGAAGCTCAGCTATCGTGAGTTC
The DNA here is from genome assembly GCA_031772625.1 of Pinus tabuliformis. NCBI lineage: Eukaryota > Viridiplantae > Streptophyta > Pinopsida > Pinales > Pinaceae > Pinus > Pinus tabuliformis. Next base: position 876,504,928 of record CM062807.1, read on the forward strand.
TTTGACTGGTTGTGGAGTAAGGCCAGTTTTGCTTTGGAAACCAGCCATGAAAATGAACGAATTCCAGTCTCTGCCTATCTTCTGGAGGCCATCTAAAACTAACAATTTAACCAAACCATGGTGAAACAAAGAGGTTTCACAATCCTCTTTCCTCAGCTGCACCTTATCACACATTTTACTCAAACTGCGAAATAAGTAAGAAGGAATGTCTATGGAAGCTTTCCCAGTGAAATGTAAAAGCAGCTTGAAGTGATAAGAGTAGACCTTATTGTATCTTCCTTCACAGGTCAAGTATTTCTGAATACAGGTGAGAAGAAGGGCATAATGCTCCTTGACATAGTTTCTGGGCACTGCTTTTGTTAGGTCTTCATTCACATATGCCTCTTTTAAAAACTCTTTGCATGGATTCATATCAAACTTAAAATTCTTAAACCATTCTTGCCACCCTCTTGGGATCTTTGTTATAGCAGCTATTGCCTCCGGAGACACTTGAACTTCCAACATAGCTATTTTTGAATTTAAACCGGTGAAGTTTAAAGCAAACTCTTTGGTTACCTGCGCATGTCCTCCTTGCAGCTTTTTACAAAAGTTCCAGCACCCGGCATCTTTGAATGCTTTCTTCACGCCTTCATCTCTCAATGCTATGTCCAAACCTTCAGGTTCGGTCCTCTGGCATTTTCCAGATCTGTGTTCTTTCCTCTCCATTTTGCTTTTGAAATATTCACACACACAATGACCAACAGCTTCAGTTGAAATGGCGGTTCAGTTCTCTTTAACTCGGCCTCGCTTGTAATCAGGCTCGCTTGAAAACAACCTCGCTTGAAAACTCAAATACATCATCATACAAGCTTGTCACTTATGCATCGCTTACGATCATCATAAAGATCCATGCACAGTAAAATCCATTGGAATGATATTTCTATGCATTTCAACAAATCTATTGGTGGAGTAGTGACTAATGAGCGTTTAGACATGCTACGGGGGTACACAAACTGACATGAGAGGACAGAATTGGTGACTCATCAACAAACTTGACACTTTGGGAAAGATTCGCTGCGAAATGCACGAATCCACGATTTTGCAGCGCGGTTAGTTTTGAATTCTAATAATGCGCTGCGAAACGGCTGAATGATAACGCGCTGCGGAATGGCTGAACAATAATTACGCTGCGAAACTGGCCAATAGGAGATTACGCTGCGAAATCACGAAAGAATCGGTGACTAGGATAAGACAAGACATGACTTATGAAACCATGATGGTGGAGGAGGACAAATAGGATTCGAGTATAATTTAAATCAAACACCTTTAAAGCTCCAACCCTAAGTAAGAAACATAAAATGAAAACAATTTGACACAGACTTTTGACATTGAACTAGGACAAAGGATTATATGCAAATTTTTTTTCTTAAAAGTTCTAAGTGATAACAGAAGTGAACCATCGTTAACCATAATCATGCATGTTTATTTTATGGTTTATAATATTTATCTTAGTGTTTATATAACTTGGGTTTATAATATTAATCCATTCAATTCAATATTATTCTCTTAGGTTTAAAATACCATGGGGTTTTAGAATTAATCCCTTAAGTTTATAATATCATTCCCTTGGGTTTATTAATTTAAGTGTTCATATTCCTAGGATATAATATCACTAATAGGGTTTATAATATTAATCCTAGGGTTGAGTATAAATCCCTTGGATTTATAATCACGCTCAACCATGGTCAACCAATGTCTAGTGTCACATTGTGACAAAGATTGTATCAATATGAAAACCAACCATGCTTAACCATGGTATACCATGGCCCAACGTTCCATTGTGAAAAAGATTATCTCAGTATGAAAATCAACAATGGTAAACCATGTTTATTTCAAGGTTTATAATATTGATCCCTTGGGTTTATAATCCCTTAGGTTTTTAGTACTAATCCATTGGATTTAGTGTTTCCTTGGGTTTATAATATCAATCCCTTGTGTTTATTAATCTAAGGGTTTATATTTTAGGGTATAATATTATTCATATGGTTTATAATATTGATCCTTTGGTTTAATATAAATTCTTTGGGTTTATAATCATGGTCAACCATGGTTTAATGTCACATTGTGACAAACAATTTATCAATATGAAAATCAACCATGGTCCAACGTTGCATTGCGACAAAAATTCTCCCCATATGAAAATCAATCATAGTCAACCATGGCACAATGTCACATTTTGAAAAAGATTTCCTCAATATGAAAATCAACCATGGTAATCCATGGTCAACGTTGATTACTTTAGCGTTTATTATTGAGAAATGGTGACAAGAAATTCTAGTTTAATTTGTCCTTGAATTAAACTACGAATTAAAATCAAATTCTATTCTCATATCAACTTGTAAATAGTTAATTAAGGTTATTTAACTTAATTACCTTAGGAATTTAGAGTTGGAAGTCTTTATGAAGTCATGTATATGTTCCCCCTCGGTTTTAGGGGTCCAATATGAGTTAAAATTGAGTTGGAAATTAGATCACTCAGTTTACTGAGTTATGTGAAGTTAAATTAGTTCCAAAATCTTTGTGGAACTAATAGAGAGTTAATAGTCAGTTAGTGCACCATTGCATCCACAAGTGTCACTCTAGTTAACTAAATATTCGCTCATTAGAAACTCATGCATGTCGATTCTGAGAAAGACCCAATTGTGACTAGAGCGCAAGGACAATGTACTATCAGTTGTGTGATTTAATGAGTTGTAAATATCATGCATGCAATCAGGAAAGGACCTATGTTTGGACTTTGCATTTTTGGAAGCATGAATTCCATTTAAATATGTGCTATTCATTCTAGGAATTACACAAGAGATGAGGAGCTTGGAGAGCTACAGAATTGGCTAAGTGTTGGCCAACAGCTAGCTTGTGAGCTGAGAGAGTTGAGCATACTTATGCGCATTTGTTATAGTGATAATAATCTTTGTATCTTCACTCATATTTATGATATATGAAATACATATATTGGGGCTTTGAGTAGTTTCTTTCCCGAAATACATATTGTGTTATGTGCAATTGATTTATCTTCTTATTGTTCTTATTGTTTTCATCGATATATTAGCTTTCGCTGGTTGAAAGTAGAAGTAGATTCTTGTCCTATGCTTTAGTACATTGCATGAGCTTGTGAATCTAAAGGAATTTTCTACATGTTATAAGAGCTAAGAACAATATACTATAGGAGATTTCAAAGTTTTGAGTTTTGGGTTACACGTGAAATTCGAATTTAAAATACATACTTCAGGAACGGGAGATGGGTATGTACGATTTGTGGCTTGAGTATGCCTTGGAAGGCAGCTTAAATTTTATAGCCTGGAGGGATAGAATGAAGGTTTTTCTAGAGGATAATGGCTTGAATGAATTCCTTGACAAGAAAATTCCTAAGACAATGGCATCAAAAGCACAGAATTTGGCTAAATGGAAGAAGTGTGTGGCGAAGGTGAGGCGCATAATCCTTGACAGCATTCGAGACCACATTGTCTCGAGTCTCCATGGCAAGGAAACTTTGTATGATATGTGGAAAGAATTGATGGACTTGTATCAGAACAACAGTGACCAAAGGAAATTGGCACTGAGGCACAAACTTCAAAAATTCAAAATGCAGAACCGCGAGACAATTCCTAAATACTATACCAAGTTCACTCAATGTCATGATGAACTTGGAAGTGTTAGAATCATAGTTGCGAAGGATGATATGCTGAGTCTTGCTCTTCTAGGATTCTTAAAGAGTTGGCATAGTTATCAGGACACTACCAATGATCGGGAGAAGCTGTAATATTAGGAATGATTGTGGTCATATTTGATGCAGAAGGAGATCAGGCAGAACATCAAGGATGGCTCTTCATCAAAGATCGATGATGAAGAGAACTGTGCCTTATGGAGTAAGGTGAAGAAGGGTAAAGAGAAAGCATCCCATTCCAAATAGGATTCTTATCATGGAGGTAAGAAGAAATACATGAACAAATTTAAGTTCTTTCATTTTCATGAGCTAGGCCATTTTTCTACCAATCGTCCAATCAAGAAGTCGAAGAAGACATCCCTAGGAGGAGCGGTGGGTGAGGCTTTGTCCTCTCAATTCAAATTGGAATTTTCCCTCATTGCATGGATGGTTTCATAAATGATGGTAAGTGTGTGGTACTTAGATAGTGGAGCTTCATTCCACATCACTGATGACAAAGAGTTATTCAGTGACTTGGAGTAGAAAGATCTCCAGATCCATATCAACATGGGTGACTACGTTAGGAATAGTGTTACTAGATTGGGAACAAGTAGTTTTTAGAGGAACCATGGGGCTCCACTCACCTTGAAGAATTTTATGTATGTGCTCAGGATGAAGAAGAACTTGGTATCTATTGCCATGCTTAAGGATAGAGGCTATGATGTGATCTTCTCAAAAGGAAAGGCGTTCCTTCGACACATAGGTAGAGGTAAAGTAATGAAGATAGGGATCTAGGTGAAGAATATCTATAAGTTGGAGGTAAAGGAATGTGCTTCTTTCACCACAAAATTAGAAAGGGTGTGAATCAGAGACGTTGGCAAGTTGTGGCATAGGCAACTGGGCCACTTGCATCATGGGGCTTTGAAGATATTGCAGTAGATATCTATCGGTCTTCCCAAAGGTATGCTTGAGTAAGTTGATGCAGGTAAGGGGTGTACTTTGGGAAAATTCACCAAGTCTTCCTTTCACAACAGAGAAATCTGAGTAGAGGCTATTCTAGAGTGAGTCCAATTACATGTGTGGGGACTATTCTCAATAGCATCCATGTACAAACATAGGTATTATGTTATATTTGTTTATGAATATTCTCGCAAATGTTGGATATTTTTCATGTAGAAAAAGGATCAAACTTTCACAAAGTTTTGTGAATTTAAAACACTGGTGGAGAAAGAGTCAGGCAACAAGGTTAAAGATCTATAGAGTGATAACAATGGCAAGTATGTCTCAAACAAGCTTAAGAACTTATGAGTAGTGGAAGGGATTAAACAGGAGTTGACGGAACCCCATAACCCTCAACAAAATGTGGTGGATGAGAGGAAGAATAAAATCATAGTAGGGGAAGCAAGGGAGATGTTGCATGAGCAAGGCCTACCACTAGACTTGTGGGTTGAGGCATGCAACACATAATTTTATGTTCAAAGCTGTAGGGCACATTAGGTACTTGTGATGAAGACACCAAAGCAGGCATATTCTGGTAAGAGGCCAGTTGTTGGTCACTTCAGGATTTTGGGTTAGCGGTATATTTCCATGTGACCAAATATGCATGGAAGAAGTTTGAGCCTACAACAGATTTGGGGATATCTGTAGGGTACACTGGTACACCTCACAACCATTGAGTGTACGTGCCGAGGAGTAGGATGATAGTCATTTGGAGGGATGTCAGATTCAATGAGGAGAAGGCCATGGGAGTTTCCCTTGAGAGGGAGCTTGAGATAAATGAAAATGTGGAGCTTTTAGCTCCTAAGATTGAGGACCGTCATATTGATGTGGAGAAACCACATGTAGAAGATACGGGAGTGGAGAAATTTAGTCAAGAAGAGTCTTCCAGAGAAGGAAGAAAGTGCACCAATGAGATTTTCAGATTGTTGGATGATACATGGGAGAATGTGGGATCACCCACTTCTCAATGCAGGAAGAGAAGGTCACCTAAGAGGTACACTGCATACATGGCTCTTATGGGAAAATGTGTTGGGACAAATCCATCTTCCTTTAAGGAAGCAATGCAGCAATCAGTTTGGGTTGATGCCATGGTGGAGTATGACTCCATAGTTCGTAATAGTGTTTTGGATGTGGTCCCGAGACCAGAGGACAAGTTAGTTGTGAGCTCCTGTTATCTTTACAAAGTAAAGCAAGCTACAGATGGTAGTTTGGAGAAGCATAAGGCTATGTTTGTGGCCCACAACTTTTCACAGGTAGAGGGGATTGACTGCGATAATCATAGTTGTATCAAACTCTTTGAAAATCTAGTTTTTCATGATCGGTCCAAGAATATTGATATCTGATAGCATCATCTCCTAGATTATGTATTAAGGTGGATTATGTTTTTAGAGTACATTTCCATGGAGGAGAAAGATGCTGACATTTTGACAAAGGCATTGTGAAGATGTAAATTTGAGTTTCATATAGATAGGATCGGGGTTGCTAATAATACCTTTCTTATTGAGAAGGAGTGTTGAGAAATGACAATAAGAAATTTCAGTTTAATTTGTCCTTGAAATAAACTGTGAATTAAAATTGAATTCTATTATCATAGCAACTTGTAAATAGCTAATTAAGTTTAATTGACTTAATCTACTTAGGAATTTTGAGTTTGAAGTCTTTCTGAAGTCATGCATATGTTCTCCCTAAGTTTTAGGGGTCCAGTATGAGTTTAAATTGAGTTGGAAATTAGATCACTAAGTTTACAGAGTTATGTTCAGTTAAATTTGGTCCAAACTTTTTTTGGAACTAATAGAGAGTTAACAGCCAGTTGGTGCACTAGTGCATTGACACATGTCACTCTAGTTAACTCGAGATTCACTCACTATAAAATCATGCATGTCGATTATGAGAAAGACCCAGTTGAAAATAGAGTGCAAGGACAATGCACTATCAGTTGTGTGATTTACTAAGTTGTAAATGTCATGAATGCAATCAAAGAAGGACCTATGTTTAGATTGCGTCGTTTTGGAACCATGAATTCCCTTTAAATACATGTTCTTCACCTTAGGAATTACGCAAGAGATTAAATGTTTGGAGAGCTACAAAATTGGCTAATTTTTGGCCAAGAACTAGCTTGTGAGCTGAGAGAGTTGAGCATACTTGTGTGGAATTGTTTTAGTGAGAACAAGCTTTCTATCTTCACTAATATTTCTGATATTTGAAATACAAATAGCAAGGTTTTGAGCAATGGCTTTCCCCAAATACATCTTGTGTTATGTGCAATTGATTTATCTTCTTCTTGTTCTTATTGTCTTAATCGATCTATTGGCTTCCGACAGTTGAAAGTATAAGTAGATTCTTGTCCTACGCTTTAGTACATTGCATGAGCTTGTCGATCTACGCGAATTTTCTACATTTATAATATCTATCTTATGGTTTATATACCTAGATTTTATAATATTAATCCCTTCGGTTTAATATTATTCCCATGGGTTTATAATATTAATCCCTTGGGTTTAATATTATTCCCTTGGGTTGATAATACCTTAGGTTTTTAGTATTAATCCATTGGGTTTATAATATCAATCCGTTGGGTTTATTAATATAAAGGTTCATATTCCTAGGGTATACTATTATTCAGAGGTTTTATAGTATTCATCCTTAGGTTTAATATAAATCCCCTTGGTTTATAATTATTATCAGCCATGGTCCAAAGACACATTGGGACAAAATTTTCTCCATAATAATTAATTAATTAATATATTAATGAATAATAATTAATATAATTAATCAAATTATTAGAATAAATTAATATAATTTTTTTTTTTGTCAAGTTATCTTTGATCCTCAATGCTTGACTTGTGTCTTGAGGAGTCATGACCCAGGGACATATAATTCATCAAAGTATATATTTTTCCTATAGATTCACAAGCTAATGCAATTCACTAAAGCAAGAGATAAGAATCTACTTCTACTCTTTAAAAAATAAGACCATAAACATCAGGCGATCAATAATCAATAAAGGAAGAGAATCTAAGGCACATAACACAATAAATATCTAGGTTAATCCACAGCTCAAAACCCCACTTTCTATTTTTTATTAATCTCGAAAATCAAGATGAAATTGCAATGCATGTTCTCGCTAGAACAATCCCAGCACTCAACAAATTCAATCTCTAACTCATAAGAAATCTCAAGGACAAATATTAGCCTCTTCACAAGCTTCCCAAGTCTCTATTTCGATGTCTAATTCCTATGAAGGATAACTTGTATTTAAAGGGAAATAAAGCCTCTAAAAATTGTGCAATCCCTTAAGGATCACTTCCTAATTGCATGCACTATCAATGCAACTTAGAAAAATATAAAACAAATAGTACATTGTCCCTGCACTCTAGTCTCAACTGGGTATTTCTCAAAATCAACATGCATGAGCTTATGATGAGTAAATATTTAGTTAACTAGAGTAGCACTTGTGGTGTTCATTAGTGTCACCGCTGACTATTAACTCACTATTAGTTCTCTCAATCAGTTTGAGAACTAATTTAACTAAACTGACTCATGAAACTAGACTCCTACAAAGTAGGGAGAAAATACACATAATGACAGAAATACTTCCAACTCGAATTTCCTAAGTTAAGTAAGTTTAATAAACTCAATTAACTAGTTTTAAGTTTCTATGAGAATAGAATTCGAATTTAATTCGCATCTTAATTCAAGGACAAATTAAACTGGAATTTCTTGTTGCCATTTCTCAACATTCCCTCTCAACAAGAAAGGGATTATCAACTACCCTGATCCTGTCTCTCTAAAACTTGATTTTACATCTTGACAATGCCTTTGTCAAGATGTCAACATCTTTCTCCTCCATGGGAATGTAATCTAACAACATGATCTTCCTCAATACAAAATCTCTTATATGATGGTACCGGATATCAATATTCTTGGACCGATCATGAATCTCTGGATTTTCAGAGAGTTTGATATAACTCTAATTATCACAATAAATCATTGTCGGATCCATCTGCTAACCAAAAAAACCAACCAGGTCTTCTTCATTCAGATAGCCTCACATGCTACCTAACTTGTAGCCATGTACTCTGCCTCTGTCGAATTGAGTGAAATCGATCTCTGTTTCCTTTTGTACCAAGAAATTGTCGCTGAACAAATACTAAAGATCCCTCTTGATATGCTCTTCCTATCAAATGGACTCCCTAGCCAATCCACATTGGTGAAGCCTTGAAGCTTCAATCCCTCTGTCCATGTGTACCATATCCCAAATTGAGTAGTGCCTCTGAGGTATCTCAATACATGCTTTTCCACCTTCCAATATAGCTTGGTAGTTCTAGCCATCTCTTAACTAAGTTGGTTAACTGGATAGCACATATACCTTCATGTGTTCACCATGTACATGAGTGAACCCATAAGCTACCTATAAACAATAGCTTCCACTACTTCCACTGAAGTAGAATCCTCCTTCCTCTAGTTACCAGCTAGAGGAGTCTCCATGGGTTTACTGCCCTCCATACAGAATCTCTTGAATATCTCGTTGACATACTTTCCCTGAGATACAAACAACTTCTCATCTCCCCACCATACCTCCATGCAAAGAAAGTAATGCATGAGCCCCATGTCCTTCATCGCAAACTCTCTTGCAAGGTCCTCCTTGCAAGATTTGATGAGATTCTCATCAACTATCAGTGTGAGATCATCTACATAAAGTATAATGATCAATAGCTTGCCTTCCACCACTATGTGATATAGGTTCACATATGCTTCACTATTCGTGAAGCCCAACCCAGTCAAGTAGCTATCTATCCTGGTGTACCAAACACAGGGTTCTTGCTTCAACCCATACAACGCTCTCTTTCAAAACATTCAGGATACACTATGTACACTCTTCCTCAATCATGCCATTGAGGAAGGTAGTCTTCACATCCATCTAATGGATTTTCCAACCCATCTATGCAGGTAGTGCCAAAATAGATCTGATTGATGAGTACCTTGCAATAGGTGCAAAGGTCTCATCATAGTCAATCCCCTCTACTTGTGAAAATCCATGGGCCACAAATATGGCCTTATGCTTCTCCAAACTACCATCTGCAACTTTATTTACCTTGTAAAGCTAGAAGGAGCTCATAACTAACTTGTCCTCTAGTCTTGGGACCACATACCAAACATTGTTTTGAACTATGGATTCATACTCCTCCACCATCACATCAACCGAAATTGGTTGCTACATTTATTCCTAAAAGGAAGATGTCTCTGTCACAATGGATGCACCCATAAGTGCCATGTATCCATTATACCTCTCTGGTGACCTCCTCTATCTGTGTTGAGAAGTGGGTGCTCACACATTCTTCCGTGTATCATCCAACAATCTCTCAGCCTCTCTAGTGAACTTTCTTCCCTCTCTGGAAGACTCTTCCTAAGTGGATGTCTCAACTATCTGAACCTCTACATGCAGTTGCTCCACATCAATATGAGGCCCCTCAAGCTTAGGAGCTAAAATATCCTTATCTGCATGTAGCTCAAGCTCCCTCTCAAGGGATACTCGCATGGCCTTCTCCCAATTGAACTTGATATCCCTTTGAACCACTATCATCCAACTAGTCGACATGTACACCTGATATTTTTGTGGTGTATTAGTGTACCCCACAAATATCCCTAACTCTTTTGTTGGATCAAGCTTCTTCCATGCATCTTTTGTCACATGGTAATAAACCAATGACTGAAAAATCTTGAGGTGACCAATATCTAGCCTCTTACCAGAATAAGACTCCTCTAGTGTATTCATCTCAGGTATCTGATGTGGGCTATGGTTCTAAACATAAACCATTGTGTTGCATGCCTCAGCCCATAAGTGTAGTGGTAGGCCCTGACTATGCAACATTGCCCTTGCTTCCCCTACTATGCTCCTGTCCTTCCTCTCGGCAACCCCATTATTTTGTCGGTTATGGGGTGCCGTCAACTCTCGTTTAATCCATTCCATTGAAAAAATATTCTTAAACTCATCGGAGACATACTCGCCACTGTTATCACTCCATAGAGGTTTAACGTTCTTGCTAGAATCTTTCTCTACCAATGCTTTAAACTCACAAAACTTTGTGAAATTTTGATCATTTTTCTGCTTAAAAATTACCTAGCATTTATGAGAATAATCGTCAACAAATATAACATAATCCCTGTGTTTAGTCATGGATTCTATAGAGAACGGTCCACACACATATGAATGGAACCTCTCCAGAATAGATTATGCTCAACTGTCTTTGTCTCCAAATGAAGACTTGGTGTATTTTCCCAAAGTATAACCCTTGCATGTATCAAATTTCTCAAGCATACCTTTGGGAATATTGGTAGAGATTTTCTGCAATATCTTCCAAGCCCCATGATGCAAGTTGCCTAATTGCCTATGCCATAACTTGCCGACGTCTCGGCTTGACAACATTTCCTCTTTTGAACTCAAAGAACACAATCCTCTACCTCTATCTAATAGAGATTCTGAACTCGAATTCCTATCTCCTTTACTTGACCCGTGGCTATGTGTCAAAGGAACACCTTTCCTTTTGAAAAGATTACATCATAGCCTCTATCCTCAAGCATGGAAATAGATACCAAGTTCTTCGTCAGTCCAGGTACATGCATAACATTCTTCAAGGTGAGTGGAGCTGCATGATACCTCTGAAAAGTAATAGTGGCCATACTAGCAACACTATACTTACCATCACCATCCATCTCGATGTGCATCATGAGATCATTCTCCTCTAGTTCATTGAATAACTCTTTGTGTTATGAAACCAGCTCAAGAAAAGATAGAAAAGATAGATCAACGCCTTAGAATTCAGCCTCTTCGAGGGGACAACCTCCTTTACATTGCATAAATGAATAATTCTTGGATGATTCAAATGAAAAAACCTCCTTTCTATATATAGGAGTCTAAGGAGTCACAATATAATCCAGCCGACCTAACAATAATAATATAAAGCCACAAAAAATAACAATACAGGGATTCTATGGGGCACGGTAATAACAATATTGGGGCCATAGGGGCACAACAATATTAATAAGGGGTATAACTACAATAGTAATGGGGTAATCACTAGTATTATGGGGACCCAACATGCCCCTCTCCTTCAAAAAAGTGTTGTCCTCAACGCTTGAGTAGTTCTATATACTTCTGCATAAAAATCTCATCCTCCCATGTGTAATCTTCAGCGGATAAGTTCTTCCACTTGATAAGATACTCTAAAATTGATCGATTTCGTAGCTGTCGAGTTCTTGTTTCAGTGACTACTTCCGGTTCCAATATAATTTTTCCTTCCTCATCAAGTTCTGGCAATATTGTTTGAATTGGGAGCTTGTCGCCTATAACCTTCTTTAAACATGAAACATGGAAAACTAGGTGTAATCGAGAAGTTGCAAGAAGCTCCAATTTGTATGCCATAGTACCAATATTTTGCAACACCTTATATGGACCATAATACTTTGGTGATAATTTATTATCCTTCTTAGCTTTCTTGAGGGACATTTGCTTATATGGTTGTAGCCATAGGAATACCCAATCACCTACATCAAAACTTCTTTCACTGTGATGTTGATCTGCCTATTGTTTCATTCTATTTTGTGCCAACACGAGGTTATCCTTTAAGAGTTGGAGGACTTGTTGTTGATGTTCAATGTGATGTTCCACTGCCTGAACCTTACAATATTCTCTTAAATATGATGTGATGGATGGTGTTTGATACCCATAAAGTGCCATAAATGGGGTCATTTTTGTTGTTGTATGGAAGGAAGTGTTATACCACCATTCAGCCAGAGGCAACCATTTGACCCATTGTGTCTATTTATCAGATACAGAGCAACGAAGATATCCTTCCAAACATTTGTTTACTATCTCAGTTTTCCCATCAGATTGAGGATGATAAGATGAGTTATGAGCTAATTGAGTACCAAGACAAGAAAATAATTCTGTCCAAAAATTTCTGGTGTAAATGGGATCTCTTTCACTTACAATAATCTTTGGGTTTCCATGTAGCTTTTGAATTGTTTCCATAAATGCAGTAGAAACTGTACTGGATTTAAATGGATGTGATAATGCACAAAAGTGTGCATACTTGGTAAGTCTGTCAACTACCACCATGATGACACTCTTTCCCTCAGACTTGGGTAAACCTGTGATAAAAGCAATTGAAACCTCGTCCCAACGTTGGCTTGGAATGGATAAAGGTTGTAATAGACCCGGTGTCTTAATTGTTTCAACTTTATTTTGTTGGCAAACCAAACATTCCGCCACAAACTTTTGAATATCTGATTTAAGGCCATCCCAAAAAAATTCCTTCTTAACCCTGTGGTAAGTTTTTAAAAATCCCGAGTGCCCTCCTAAGGGAGAAGTGTGCAATTCCATAAGAATATTTTGTTTTAGCTGGGAATTCTTACAGAGATATAAGCAATCTTTGTACCATAACGAATCATTTTGCCAGCTAAATGTATCAGACGTATTGGAATCTTTTTGTAACTTTCGAATAAGTGCCCACACTTCTTCATCATTCTTCCATTCCTCTCTTGCTTCATTTATCCAATCTGGTTGGATAATAGAAATGGCACACAACAATGCTTCCACATCCTCATCCTTTCTTGAAAGTGCATCTGCCACCACATTTTTCTTCCCTTTTTTGTAGATGATTTCAAAGTCATAACCCAACATCTTTGTGACCCACTTTTGTTGCTCTTCATAGGATAATCTTTGTTCTAAAAAGTATTTAAGGCTATCATGATCCGTTTTTACCTTGAAGTGTCTTCCCATTAGGTAGGCTTGCCATTTCTTAAGTGCATGGAGTATTGCCAACATTTCCTTCTCATAAATAGCTTTGCTTGAAACTTTCCCTTGACTGGACGACTTTTAAAAGCAATGGGTCTTTCATCTTGCATTAGAACAACACCAATTCCATTTCCTGAAGCATCACATTCCACAATAAAGGTTTTTGTGAAGTCCGGTGTAGCTAAGACCGGTGCTTGGCACATTGCCTCTTTAAGATGTTCAAAGGCCTTTGTTGCTTCCGGAGTCCATGAAAATGCATCTTTCCTCAATAATGTTGTTAGAGGTGCTGCTATTCTCCCATAATTCTTAACAAACTTGCAATAATACCCTGTCAACCCGAGAAATCCTCGCAGATGCTTTATGGATGTGGGGATTTTCCATTCCTTAATGGCTTTAATTTTGCTAGGGTCTACCTTAACTCCTTCATGAGATATAATATGACCCAGATATTCCACCTCCTGGACTCCAAAGAAACATTTGGATCTTTTTGCATATAATTGTTTCTCCTCCAATATTTGTAGCGCCCTGTCAACATGTTCAACATGATCCTTCCAAGACTTGCTGTAGATTAGTATATCATCAAAAAATACCAAAACAAATTTTCTAAGGAATGGTTTGAAAATTGAATTCATCAAACCTTGAAATGTTGAAGGTGCATTGGTAAGGCCAAAACGCATGGCCAAAAATTCATAATGACCCTCATGAGTTATAAATGCTGTTTTCGGAATGTCTTCATTCTTCATTCTGATTTGATGATATCCTAAACGAAGATCCAACTTGGTGAAGTAAATTGATCCATGCAATTCATCCAGTAACTCATCAATGACAGGAATGGGGAACTTATCTTTAATAGTGAGCTTGTTGAGCTCCCTATAATCCAGACCCATGCACCATGATCCATCCTTCTTGTGCACCAATACTACTGGAGTAGAGAAAGAACTATGACTCGGTTGAATTATACCAGCCTCTAGCATTTCTGCAACCATACGTTCAATTTCACGACATAGGGATATATGTACGGCCTGATGTTTGGAGGAACACTTCCTGGAATCAGATGAATAGCATGATCATGATCACGCATAGGTGGGAGACCTTTGGGAGTCTCAAATACCTTGGAATGATTGTCCAGGAATTTTTGGAGATCTGGAGAAATAGATGATTCCGATGTGGAAACATCTAGTGAACATAATTGTGCAATTACACCTCTTTGCTCCTTTTTTAGAAGCTTTGTCATACCATTAGAGCTGATTATATTTCCTGGTTTCCCTGCAATACCCCTTAATTCAACTTCCTTTCCTTCCGTAGAAAATTTGATGAAAAGTTCTTGAAAATTAAAAGCTATTGTACCCAAGGATTGTAGCCATTGGACTCCTAGTACAACATCAGCACCTCCCATTGGAATGGAAATAATTGGGCTAGTCAATACATATTCTCCCATGGATAGCTTGATATTATGGCACTTTCCAGAGCAATTTATTCTTCCTCCATTTGCAATCATCACTTGACACTCTGGTGCTGGATATAGGAAGCAATTCAATTCTTTTGCTACCTTACAATGAATAAAATTGTGGGTGCTTCCTGAATCAATCAACACTATTACCTTTTTCTTCTTGATTTGTCCTTCTATCTTGATGGTTTGAGGAGTGGTAATTCCCGCCAATGCATTACAAGATATGGTCGGATTTATTTTTTCTTCATCTAGGCTTTGTTCCTGGAGTATATCCTCTTCTTTTGACCTTTCTTTCTCCTTTTCTTCTTCCTCTTCACAATCTATGTAGAATAACTTCTTCTCAGTACACTTATGACCTTTAGTGTATTTGCTATCACAACTGTAACAAAGCCCTTTTGCTCTTTTTTCTTCCAATTGTTGTGGTGTCAACCTTATAGGTTGTGGAAGACTAGGGGCAACAACACTTCCATCTTTATAGTTGTGAGTGGTATGCTTCCTAGTTGCCATAATTTTGCTTTCCATTTTTCTTGCTAACCTGAATGCCTTCTCTAATGAATCAGGTTCCCAAAGGCGAACATGATGTTGGATATTATCCTTTAAAGACCCTATGAACACATCAATCCTATGCTCCTCTGGAATATTTTTTACCCTTATGTTCAATTTTTGGAACTCCTCAATGTGCTCCATTATTGAACCCTTTTGTTTGAGAATTATCAATTGGCTAAAAAAAGTGTTACTTTTTGTATCTTCATAATGTGCTATCAATTCTTCTGTAAAAATTGCCCAAGTGATAAATTATTTACGAGAGCAAAGCCATTGATACCATACGAACTAATTTGGTTACAAATATAAAGTTGCCATACGTACCTTTTGTGTGTTTTGCACATTATTGAGATCGAAGAATTGCTCCATCTATAATATCCATGTTGCGGGAT
Organism: Pinus tabuliformis; assembly: GCA_031772625.1. Taxonomy (NCBI): domain Eukaryota; kingdom Viridiplantae; phylum Streptophyta; class Pinopsida; order Pinales; family Pinaceae; genus Pinus; species Pinus tabuliformis. The sequence goes on from CM062807.1 coordinate 876,520,791, forward strand.
CCTTGCCATCAAACTTCCTCATAATATGGTGGGTCTTCGATCCAACATTAGAGTCCTATGGAATCATGATTAAGATTTCTTTTGTTCTTATCATGAGTTTCCTTTACTACCCTTTCACCACTAGTGACCCTTTGTTGTAGCAACTTCTTCAATTCTTCCATGTCTGTCTTCAAATCTATCTTCAAATCGTCCATCTTAGCTTCTGCGCCTTTATTTAAACAATATATCTTAGCTTCTACACCTTTCTTTAAACCATCCATCTTAGCTTCTACATCTTTCTTTAAACCATCTATCTTAGATTCTGTTCCTTTTTGTGCAAGTTACACTTGTTGCACTTGGTCTCGTAATTTTGCTATATCATGTTGCATTTCTTCCTCTTATTCATAAGTCATGCTAGAGCTTCCAAGTTGCTTTAATAGGTGTTTGCATTTTATTTCCTCGGGGAATCAATTACCGATAATAATGCTTTACTATGCCCTTTGAATTCCTTCAAACCAAGCTTACGCAAAAATTTAATAAAAAACTACACACCTTTTTTCACTTTGTAGAAGCCTGATATTGTATCTGATGTATGTTTGTAATTTCGAATCATCCAGTTCTGAAATTATGATATGTAGTAGCCTTTTGTGTCCTCTTTCCAATGCCACTAGTCTGATCCAAATTGGATTCTCCAAGAAAGAGTTATGCACAATCTCTCGCAGTGACCTGATTGTAGACTAGTTCAGTAGAGTGAAGTCCACGTGTCACTGTTTCAACCTTTGACTCTGAAACATATATAAAAGAAAACTACAGTGCATCCTCTTTCTGTACCTTCTTATGAAATTTCAATCTGATGCTCAGAAAGAAAGTTATGACGATTTTCCCCAGGTCACCTGTTTGGAATGTAATTCAGGAGTCTGCAAAAAGACCAACTTCCTCAGATCATATCTCCGCAAATGTAGTGCAAAAAGATCTGAAATTTCGACCCGAGGTTTAGCGCGATTTCTTCTCAAATGGGTTTTTTTTTCACCCTCTGAAATGTCACAGAAAAAACTTTATAGCGAAAATGCCACGGTGACCTGTTTGGAGCAGCGAAACCCTAGAATCCAAAGCTCTGATACCAAATGTTATGAAACCAGCTCAGGAAAAGATAGAAAAGATAGATCAACGCCTTAGAATTTAGCCTCTTCGAGGGGGAAACCTCTTTTACATTACATAATGAACAATTCTTGGATGATTGAAATGACAAAACCTCCTTTCTATATATAGGAGTCTAAGGAGTCACAATATAATCTAGCCGACCTAACAATAATAATATAAAGCCACAAAAATAACAATACAGGGATTCTATGGGGCACAGTAATAACAATATGGGGGCAATAGGGGCACAACAATATTAATAAGGGGTATAACTACAATAGTAATGGGGTAATCACTAGTATTATGGGGACGCAACACTTTGTCTCTAGTCATGTGGAAATAAGCTCCACTGTCTAAGTACCAGACACTTCCCATCATTGAAGACACCATGTATGCGATGAGGGAAATGTACAATTAGAAGTCATCTCCTCCTGAGGACTTCTCCTTGGACTTGTTCAATGGAAAAATTGTAGCAAAGTGACCCGTCTTGTGATAATGAAAGCATTTAACTTTCATCACGTCTTCTTCCTACCTCCATGATAAGAATCTGATTTGGAATGGAAAATTTCACCTTTCCCCTTCCTCACCTTAATCTATAAGGCACATTTCTCTTCATCATTAGTCTTTGATGGAGAGCCATCCCTGGTGTTCCTCCTGATCTCGTCCTGTATCAAATCCGACCATAGTCATTCCCAATATGGAATGTTCTCCTAACCATTAATAGAGTCTTGATAACTATTCCAACTCTTTAGGAGTCCAAGAAGAGAAAGGCTCACCATATGCTCCTCACACAACCGTGATTCTAACACTTCCAAGTTCATCCCAACATTGAGTGAACTTGGTCAAGTAATTTGGAATTGTCTCACCTTTCTCCATCTTAATTTTTTGAATTTTATCCTTTAATGCCAACTTCCTTTGATCACTGCTATTCTGATACAAGTTCGTCAATGTTTTCCACGTAGCATGTAGGGTTCTCTTTCCATGGAGACTCGATACAATATGATCTCAAATTCCCTCAATGGTTATCCACCTTCCCTTCTCCACACACTTCTTACACTTGGCCAAGTTCTGTGCATTAGTAGTTGTTGGCTTAGGAATTGCTTGTTCAATAAATTCCTTTAAGCCATTGTCCTCTAGCACAACCTCCATTTCTGTCCCTCCAGGATATGTAATTTGAGCTTCCTTCCAAGACATACTCAAGCCTCAACCCATGGAATGCCATCTCTCGATCCTGAAGTATGTATTGCAAATTCAACTTTCACTTGTAACAAAGAAACTCAAAACTTCAAAATCTCCTCTAGAGAGCTAATTTTAAATTAGTGATATCTCCCTCATCTGAACTTCGATTCGGCTGATTTTTTTTTTTTTTTTACCTGAGTATGTTTTCCCAAGGAATCTAGATCTGCAATTTTATTTTGAAAATGTTTCACGTAAATTTCCATATCTACTCTAAAAAATCTCGGTCCAAAAAACAATCTCACTCCAATGCCACGTAGAAATTCCTGTAGATTCACAAGCTATTGCAATTCACTAAAGCAAGAGACAAGAATCTACTTCTACTCTTACAATAGAAGCCCATAAACATCACGCAACAAATAATAAATAAAGGAATAGAATCAAAGGCACATCACATAATAAATATCCGAGGAAAGCCACAACTCAAAACCCCACTACCAGTTTTGTATTAATCCGAAAAATCAAGATGAAATTACAATGGTTGTTCTCTCTAGAACAATCCCAACACTTAGCAAATTCAATCTCCAAGACATAAGAAATATCAAGGCCAAATCTTAGCCTCTTCAAGATCTCAACAAGCCTCTATTCCAATGTGGAATTCCTATGAAGGATAGCTTGTATTCAAAGGGAAATAATGCCTCTAAAAGCTGCGCAATCCCTTAAGGATCAGTTCCTAATTTCATGCACTATCAGTGCAACTTAGAAAAATCTAAAATGAATAGTACATTGTCCCTGCACTTTAGTCTCAACTAGGTCTTACTTAGAATCGACATGCATGAGATTTTGATGAGTAAATATTCTATTAACTAGAGTAGCACTGGTGGAGTTCATTAGTGTCACCACTGACTGTTAACTCACTATTAGTTCTCTCAATCAGTTTGAGAACTAATTTCACTAAGCTAACTCATGAAATTGAGTCTCCTATTTTACAACTCACAATTAATTCACACTGGACTCCTACAAAGTAGGGAGAACATACACATGACGACATAAAGACTTCCAACTCGAATTTCCTAAGTTAAGTAGGTTTAATAAACTTAACTAACTAATTTATGTTGCTATGTTGACACCTGATCCTCACGATTGGGTGAATTCATGTAAATAATTAATCAGGAATGTGGACAGTCATCAAAAGATGAACTAAACTGTCACATCCTTTTGTATATAACAATAACATGCCTGATGGAATAAGATGAATCAATTTTACTGTCTATTGGAGTCACTGCCTGGCCTGACATGGTATCAGAGTGAGCTCCTTGTTTTAGCTATTATGCTCCTATAAATCCTCTATCCAGACCTGACATGATACAGTCCTGAGTTACCTTCTAGCGCTACTCTGCCTTTGTCCTGAAATAACCTCCCTCTGCCATATTCCTCTCCAGTGCTGCCTCATAACGCATCTGTCCATTCTGTCCAGACAGAAGCGCTGTACGTTAAATTTTTTGTGAATAGCACTGCCATACTGCCATACCGACATTTTTATTCATACGCTGCACTGTCCACCTTTTGAAATATCCCAACATCTGGTAATACCTTCTGGACGTTGCCAGAGGCGTTGGAGGATTTGTCAGTAGGCGTTGGAGGCAGAAAGAAGCATCCTTCAGAAATCGATGGAACGATTTTCCTAATCTCTGTCTCGCTAATGTGCGCCTGAGTGTGCTGTTGGAGTGTGCTATTGAGAGTGCCACTGTGTGTGTGCTGTTAAGGTGTGAGGGAGTGTTGCGTAAAGGACCACAATACCTTGGAAGGACTGCACAGGTCACGAGTTTTTTATATATCTCCATTGTGTATGCGCATATCCATTTAGAAATAGTGCAACTCAAGGCAAAGAATGCTGTAATACACATATATTTGTTGGCTTTCTTCTCTTAGTCATACGCAACTTATTTTGACAGAGATCACAGTTGAGGAGCTTACACTAAGATTTGTCCAGCCGCATTATAACCGCCTTCTTGTCTTCTATCCTAGAGGTTATATCTTCCAATTACAGTTGCAAATAACCTTGTGCATATAGCATATTAACTACAGATTCATATATATTGTATGACTGCCATTGCTGGGAATTGGATAAGAACTGTGGATTTTTTTCTTGGTTTACAAGATGCAAAGATAAGGCATGCAAATTGATATTTGAATCTGCTTAACCATTATATCAGAACTATATTTTTCCTTCCCATTACGAGTAAAATTTTGCAGCAAAAGTTTTTTTTAACAGAATGCATTTAATCATATCCATGGTAGGAATAGTTCTCACTGGCAAGGAGAACTATCCTGAATCGTCCCGAATGATAAAACACACCCTCATCTTCAATGAGTTGTGGAAAGGAGTGTGTGTCAGAGAAGGAGACAATGACCCAGTACAGCCTACCTCAGAGAAAGAGCTTGTCATTTGGGAAAACAAGAACATCAAAGCCTATGCATTAATTGTAGCATCTGTAAATGAAGAGGTGAGTCGCCATATTCCGTCATATTCAACTGCCTTTGAAGCTCTACAAAAACTGAAAGAACTCTATGACTCACATTTTGCACTTGAGGTTGTCCAAATCTTGATTAAACTCTTCACTCTTGAACTGCAAAATAATGATCCTCTTGCTCTTGCATCTGAAGTAAAGTCTACAGTGCATGATATCAAATCTACTAAGGTTGAGCTAGATATCCCTCTTATTTCTTTTCTCAAGGCACTTTATCGTACTTACTCTAATTATCTTGAGTCTTTGTAAGCAAATGGAAATCTCAAAGATATAACCTTTGACTCTCTTGTGAAAACGTTTGCTGAAAGAGAGAAAGCTTTTGGAAAGAAGACAACCCCTGAGTCTTCTGAAGAGACTGTGTGCCTTGCTCATAAAGAAAAGCATCCTGCTCAAGATTCTACAAGAGGAAGAGGTGGACGAAGAGGAAGAGGAATATATTTCAGAGCCAGGGGGGGCAGACATTCTCAAGGAGAAAAGGCAAATATGCATTTCATTCGTTGTGAAATAAATGGATCACATGATGCCTCTACATGCAAGCTACCATGGGACAAAATTGAGCAGAAAAGAAACCAACAGAAAGGTAAAATTGATGATGCAGACAAAGGTAAAGCACCTGAATCCACTCACTATGTTGAGGCACAATGTAACATTGGAGTAAATGAAGATTTGTTTAATGCTTCACTTGCTTCATGGAAAAATGATTGGTTGCTTGATTCAGGAGCAACCTATCACATGACTCATAGAAAAGATTTTTTTGAAGATTTTACTGACAATGTTGATGGATCAGTATACTTTGCAGATCAATCAAAAATCAAGCCATCAGGACTTGGCACAATCAGGCTTAAACTGTCTGGTCTTCCAGACTTTCTTCTGGATCATGTTCTATATCTCCCACAGCTCAAGAGAAACTTGCTGTCCTTGGTCCACATCCGCCAACAAGGTCACTCCATTCATATGTTTGATGGAAAGCTTGAGGTAAGAAAAGCATCTGACCTCTCACTTGTCATGAGGGGAATAGAAGAAGAAAGGCTTCTCAAACTGCAAGGAACCTCTGCTCATGCACAACATTTCTCATATATTTCTCATCATGAAGAAGGTACACTTCCATCAAGTTTATTATGGCATGCTAGATTTGGACATTTAAACTATGACAGTCTCCACTTATTGAAGAAAAATGGTGTTGCTGGTTTGGCTACAATTCCTAGGAAACTTAAGCAATGTGATGCTTGCATTCTAGGAAAGCATAGAAAACAGTGTTTTCATGATTCACATTCAAGAGCACATAGGAAGCTTGAACTCATTCATTTAGATTTATGTGGTCCAATCCCTGTTCCTTCTGCAAATGGAAATAGATATATCATGACATTTATTGATGACTACACTAGAATGTGTTGGGTTTATTTATTGAAGAACAAATCTAATGCTTTTCAAACATTCAAGAATTTTCATAAATGGATTGAAAATGATGCACAATCTCATATTGGGTCTATTTGCACTGATAGTGGAAAAGAATATACATCAAATGAATTTGAAAACTATCTTCGCCAACATGGGATCAAACATCAAACAACTGTGCCTTATAATCCCCAACAGAATGGTGTAGCTGAAAGAATGAATAGGACAATCTTGAATATGGTACGATCCATGCTTTTCTTCAAAAATGTAAAGATAATGTTTTGGGCTGATGTTGTTCTATGTGCTACATATATAAAGAATGGATGTCCATCTAATGCTATAAGAAACAAGACTCCTTATGAATTGTGGTATGGACATGTTCCTTCGGTAAAACATCTCAGGGTCTTTGGTTCCACCTGTTATGCTTTGATACCAAAGGTACATAGAAACAAACTTGGTGCTAAAAGTCGTAAGTGTATCTTCCTGGGGTATTCAAACACCTCCAAAGCATACCACCTGTATGATGAAGTAAATAAAAAGTTTGTTGCATCGAGAGATGTAATTTTTCTTGAATCATCCAAATCTGACAATGTTGTTGAGTGGCAACTTGATCGCTTGGATAGATTCACAAAAACAAAATCATTTCAAGAATTTGATAATCAGATTCCACATCTTGAAGGGGGGATTCCTATTCTAGATCAACATGTGGAATCTTCTTCTGAAGAACACTCTCCCCCGAATGAAACTCCAACAACGGATGATGCTTTAAGTGATGTAATTGATAGAATTGGGAGACTCAATCTTGATTCAATCCCAACTCAATCAACAGAACAGCCTGGACTATCTTACAAAGGTCCCCCAAAGTGGCTGACGAAGACACTTGAAAGTATTCATCCTGATGAAATTGGAAAAACAAGAACTAGAAATTCAAACAACCAAAATGGAGGTGATGTAGATGACTCTAATTCACCTGTTGATATGGATGTTTCCTATGATTGTGAATTGAACTTGTCTGCAGATTTTGAAGCAACTTCCTTTAAAGAAGCTGCTTCTCATGATGATTGGAAAGAAGCAACGCAAAAGGAGTATGATGCCCTCATAAAGAAGGACACTTGGAAGCTGGTTGATCCTCCATTTGGAACCAAACTAATTGGCTGCAAGTGGGTCTACAAGAACAAGTACAAAGTTGATGGCTCACTTGACAAGCACAAAGCTAGGCTTGTGGCAAAAGGTTTTTCACAGAAGGAAGGGGTCAATTGTGAGGAAACTTTTGCCCCCACAACAAAATGGGCCACTATCCAGACACTCTTTGCACTAGCAGCTCAGAACGGTTGGAAACTCCATCAAATGGATGTAAAAACTGCCTTCTTGAATGGATATCTAAAAGAGAATGTTTTTATGTCCTAGCCTGAAGGATTTGCTGTGAAAGGACATGAACATAAAGTATGCAAACTTGTGAAGTCCTTGTATGGCCTCCAACAAGCACCGCGAGCCTGGTATGAAAAATTAACTGAGCATCTTCTGAAACTCAACTTCAATCATTTTGATCTTGATGATGCAACTTTAATTGTCAAGAAAGTTGGCAAAACAATTGTATATCTAGTGGTATATGTAGATGATATTTTAATGAAAGGGAACAATGAAAGCTACATTGCATCCATAAAGAAGGAATTGGGGAAAAGTTTTGAAATGACTGATTTGGGCTATGTTCATTACTATCTGGCATTGAAGTAACCCAACATCCAAAGTCCATATTTCTTTCTCAAAAGAAATACATTGGAGATTTGTTGAACAGGTTTGGCATGACAGAGTGCAATCCTCTTACTACTCCAATGGAACAAAACTTAAAGCTCACATCTATTGAAGGAAAGGAATTTGAGGATGCAACAAAGTATAGACAGCTTGTAGGAAGTCTCAACTACCTAACTACTACTAGACCAGACATTTCATTTTCTGTTGGAATCCTCTCCAGGTTTATGCAAAAGCCTTGTGAGGGACATTGGTCTGCTGCAAAAAGAGTTCTAAAGTAGTTGAAGGGAACTCAAGACTTCGGAATCAAGTACACACAGGTGGATGACTTCAGTTTGATCGGATACTCTGATTCAGACTTCGATGGAGACAAAGAAACTGGGGTATCTACTTCAGGATATGCTATGAGTCTTGGATCGCGAGCTGTCTCCTAGAGATCATGCAAAAAATCAGTTCCAGCAGATTCCACAACAGAAGCAGAATACGTGGCAGCAGTTGAAGCAACAAAAGAAATTGTGTGGCTTAGGAAAATTCTTGAAGATTTGCAGGTAAAACAAGTACAATCAACTCCACTCATGATTGAAAACACCTCTGCAATAAAGTTGGCCAAGAACCCAAAATTCCATGATCGAACAAAGCACATTAATACTAAATATCATCTGATCCGACATCATGTTGAGGCCAAAACAATCCATCTCCGTCATTGTTCCACAAATGAGCAAATTGCAGACATCTTCACCAAAGATCTTGGAAGGTAAAAGCTTGAAATATTAAGAATGATGCTTGGACTCACCAACATCCCTTCAGATTAGGGGGGGAATGTTGACACCTAATCCTCACGATTAGGTGAATTCATGTAAATAATTAATCAGGAATGTAGACAATCATCAGAAGATGAACTGAACTGTCACATCCTTTTGTATATAACAATAACATGCCTGATGGAATAAGATGAATTAGTTTTACTGTCTATTGGAGTTACTACCTGGCATGACATGCTATGAGAATATAATTCAAATTTAATTCATAGTTTAATTCAAGAAAAATTAAATTGTAATTTCTTATTTCCATTTGTCAATGCAAAGTCACTCGAGGATGTTAGGATATTCTGTCACATAGGAAATAGTTAAATATAACTTGATCTAGTGTATAGTTAGGTAAAGTGTGTTTATTTACTATGTGCTTTTTGTAACTTACAATCTGATGGTCATGCTATGTTCTAGACATGAAGTTATCTGACGGTTCATTTTATCCTTTGTATTACCAACGTTTGATCCATGGATTAACACCCGTTTGGTCCATGATCTCTATATAAAGAGCATGGAGGGTCATTTGTAAGGTGACCATTCATGAGAGAAGCTTATCTCAATTTTCTTTCTTTTACATTAATAAATTTCCTAAAGTGGTCGCACTGGTTCAGGTCATGGATTGTTTCCCTCTTTGAGGGTTTTAACCATGTCAAGAATACTGGTGTACGGATCTTTGATCTATTTGCGAGAGGTTTCCTTTGGTGATCTATCTAAGGAACTTACCCTGTAAATTCCTACATGGTATCAGAGCTATTTGAGGTCCACATCTGTTGGTGATCCAAATGTGAAGCCGATACAACTACATTCGACTTTTGTTTCCTAGATCTACTATTTATGACCGCTTTCGGGCCAAGAGGAATGCTCTATTATGTTAGGATCATCTATTCCAGTGAGGAACACCTTTTGTTTCATGCGAAAATATTTCTGGTAGACCTAGCTACATAATTTTTAAGGTCTGGAGGTAAACAGTCTTTATTTGCAGCTACAGTTATTTATCTCTCTATTTTTTCAGTTTATAGTCCTCCATAATTTTATATTACTAGATCTATAACTTTCATTTTTTCTTATGCTCTTTTCCCCGTGACTTTGTGCAATTTGGGCAAACCAAAAACATAAAGAAATGATTTTTCTCATGTGTATTCTCTTTATGGTTGCACCTTAGTGTGATCTTCAAAAATTAGAAACATTGACGAAATATTTAGTTTCCAGCCAAATCTAACATTAAGCCGTAAGGCTTGGATTTATTTTTCATGTTCGTTTTGTGTTGTGTGGTTTTCTTGTTTTGTAGGAAAAAAGAGGTTTTCCAAGTAAGCACACACTAAAAACCCTTCCTCCTTTCCAAAAATTAGTAACCTTTTAAACTAAATCACTTGGTTCAAAGTTACTTAATGAGAATAGAGGTCTTTGGTTTAAGTCTTTCTTTTTGTTGAGTTACTTTTTCAAAAATCACATGTAAATTATGTTTTAAAGCTACCTTATGTAAAAATGTTCTCACCCGTTATAAAAGGGGAGTAACTTATAATTCCAAAGTCACTCTATCTTTTATTCAAGTTACAATTTAGTTGGTAGTTCAACAAGTACCATGGTAAAAGTGACTTTCACTTATTTATAAAAGTGGGTCACATCAAGTAATCTTTTTTTAAAAACTGAGCTAATTAGATTATGTTTGGAGGGGGGTGCAGGGGTGTTTAAATATAACATTATCATTCACTACCCAACATTCACGTAGTTTTTCGGCATCTTTAACAACTTTTATTCAAAGACATAACTTCTTCATCAGGAGTTGTTTTCTTTAATCGGCATAATTTTTCGAGATCTTTCCATTGGAACACTTAATTTCAGCATCTTCAGCTTCAGTTTCTTTTAAAATGGAAAGTCCATGCCTATCTATTGTTTCCAGCACCAACTAGTTCCAATGATTATCCTACATTATGGATTTACTTAGAAGTAAAGGTCTTTATAGAATAGCCTTAGGCCAAGAATATAAACCTAAAGATCAAGATAAGCTAGCCAAATGAGAAAATAATCAAGATCAAGCAAGTGGGTTGATATGGATGTCTATTTCTCCATACCTTAGATTCCATATCACGGAACTTGATATACCCTTGATTAAGAAGTGAAATAGCTCAATAAAATTTTTGGAATTAAAACTGAAATTAGAGCCCATCAACTCGAAAATGAGTTGCTTACTCTTGACCCCAATAATTTTTCCTCCATTGACGATTTTTTGTGCAAATCCAAAACCCTTAGAATTCTGTTGGAAGGTGCTAAGGTTAAGAAAGTAGATGGTAGCCTTATATATTCCATTCTTACTAAGTTAGGACGGGCCTACTCTATGTTTGTTTCCACCTTCCCTTTTACTAGAGAAGCCTTCATTTCTCAAGGACAAGACTACAAGTCCCGCTCTTTTGACGACTTTTGTGGTTCTTTAATAAGAGAACAAGAAAAAATCTTACATCTTGGTCTTCTTAATACTGGAAACTCTTCTAAGAAAGCCTTAATATCCCAACAACAACCAAATTCCAAGAATCCTAAGAATCATCATCCTAAAAAGAATGGTCCTAAACCAAAAAAGGGTCTTAAGAAATTTTAGTCTCAAAATGAAAAATCAATTCAACAAAATGATAAGGCAAATAAAAACAAAAGAAGACTGATAGACATTGAAAATTTTGTAATTGTGATGGCCACTTAGAATCCAAATTCTTTAAGAAGATGAAAGCCTTGGAAGTAGCAATGAAGAAGTATAACATCCATTTTGAGCACTCTTCAACTTCAACTTCATCTTCATCAATAACACTTTTTGCATTTGGTTGTCAAGCATCTCGGTATGCTTATGCACTAAATTCATCTTTTTCTTCTCATTCTGATGAGTGGATCATTGATTTCGGAGCTTCTTATCACATGGCCAAAAACAAAGCCATGTTTTCTTCTTTAAATAATTGTAACACCAAAAATATATATGTTGGTGATGACAAATCTCTTAGTGTTGTAGGGACTGGAGCTATTCCTCTAGAAAATGGTGAATTTAATGATGTATTATGTGTTCCTACCTTATCCTGCAACCTTCTATCTATATATCAGACAATTCATTCAGGTGAAGGTAAAATCGTTGAATTTTCACCTCATGATGTTGTAATTAAGGACCTAAGAGATCCTAGACAGATTTTAGCTACTAGCATTGCTGATGATTCTACAAGGTTGTATATGTTTAACAACTTTGGGTCATCAACTCTTCCCTCAATATTTGTTGCTCATAATGAGGAAGTGAGCAAACTTTGGCATGAGTGATTTGGTCACTTAAACTATCGCTCACTTCAAAATCTATGTAAAGAAAATATGGTGACAGGTCTTCCTATGGTATCTTACAGAGATGGTGTTTGTTCCAGATGTGTACTTGGAAAATATCATAGAGATAGTTTTGAAAAACGTGCCTCTTGGCATGCCTCAACACCTTTACAGCTTGTGCATAGTGATTTATGTGGTATACTTCCAGTTGTTTCATTCTCTGGCTACAAGTATTTATTAACTTTCATTGATGATTTCTCCAGGCGCACTTGGGTATACTTCTTAAAACTTAGTAGTGTATTCTTTAACATGTTCTTGGCCTTTAATGACTTTTTTGAGAAACAATATGGACATCAAAATCTTAAGCTAAGATCTGATAATGGTGGAGAATATGTTAACAAAAAAATCATCAACTTTTGCATTGAGAATGGAATTCAATTGAAACATTTTGTTCCATATACCCCACAAGAAAATGGTGTAGCTAAAAGTAATAATCACACCTTAAAAGAAATGGCTAATGTATGCTTCAATCTCAAGGACTTAGTCTTAAATTTTGGGCACAAGAAATTAACTGTGCAAATGACATAGTAAATCAGACTCCTACTAAGGTTTTAAAGAATATCACCCCAGAAGAAGCATGGAGCTCAATTAAACTAGATGTAAGTCACTTTCCTGTTTTTGGAAGTGAAGCATGGGCCCATATTCTAGATGAGAAACATTAAGCCTTAGAACATAAGAGTAAAAAATATATTTTTGTTAGATATTATGAAGATGTCAAAGGATATAAACTTATTCAAACTAAATCCAAAAATGTTGTCACTAGAAGAGATGTAAATTTTGCTGAAAATATATTAGCCTACAAGCCTAGTTAGGTGAATGTGACACCTCTCTCTATCCCTTCTCCTTCTGAAAACATTTCTTCTTCAATTGATGACAACGAGGATTACAATCCTCCCCCAACTTCTTGAGATCCTCCTTCAGCTCCTCAGGTTCCCAAATGGGTTTGTGCTACTCAGAATGCAACAGGTGATCTTGCAGGTGATCCTACAAGTCATCATCATACATGTTCTTATTTCGATAGAGCCTCTTCTTTACTGGCTCAAGCTTCAACGGATTATGATTCGGACACCTTTGCATAAGATTCAATCCATCTAGATTGGAATGCAACTATGAATGAATAATATCATTCACTATTGGCAAATGATACATGGGACCTTTCTCCTCTTCCAAAGGGATGAAAACTTCTTAGATGAAAATGGCTTTACAAAACCAAGTTTGGACCAGATGGAAAAGTTGATAAACATAAAGATCATCTTGTTGCTAAGGGTTTTTCACAATTTGAAGGCAATGACTATACTGAAGCCTTCTCCCCTATCGCCAAAATGAACTCTATCCGCCTTGTTCTTTCCCCCACTGCCTCTTTCAAATGGAAAGTCCATTAGATGGATGTTAGATCTACCTTCTTACATGGGGACTTGCATGAAGAAATCTATATGGAAAACCCTCCTAAATTTATACAAACAGACTACAGCCTTGTATGTGGGCTTAGGAAATCCCTTTATGGTCTCAAGCAAGCCCCTCAGACTTGGTATTCCAAAATGAATATATTTCTTTTAGATATTGGCTTTTCTAGGTGTCATTCTGACAATATTGTCTACATCAAGAAAGTAGGTAAGTATCTTATCATTCTTGTTCTTTATGTTGACGATCTTATCGTTACTGGTAGTGATCCAAAACTTATAAACCATCTAAATTCTAGCCTTAAAAAGCAGTTTGAAATGACAAACTTAGGACACTTACATTATTTTCTTGGTCTTTAAGTCTTGCAATCCTAATAAGGTATTTCCCTTTACCAGTCCAAGTATGCTTGTGATATTCTACGTCTCTTTCACAGGGAAGACTGTAAGTGAGACCCTTCTACCTTTCATTCTATAGCCAAACTTTCAGTCACTTGTACTTCCCATGAAGTTGATGCTACCTTATACTGCCAACTTGTTGGAAAAATTTTGTCTCTGACGCATACTCGTCTTGACCTTTCCTTTGTTGTTGGCCTTATTACTCGGTTTATTCAAAAGCAACATGAAAGTCATTGGAAAGAAGCTAAAATAATACTTTGTTATGTTTGAAGTATAATTTAGTTTTGGATTCATTACAATGTAGAAACATCTCCTCTATTGGTTGGTTTCACTGATTCCGATTGGGCTTTTAACCCTGATGATCGGAATTCTATTGCACGTTATGTCTTCACTCTTGGTTTTGGACCTATTACATGGGCTTGCAAGAAACAAAGTTCCATTTCTCTTTCTTCAACACAAGCAGAGTATCTTGGAACCATAGAAGCAAGTAAGGAATCCCTGTGGCTTTCTCAGATCCAGTCAAAGTTTTATTTTCAGCAACAATATCAGACTACACTTTGGTGTGATAATCAAAGTGCCATTCAGCAATGTAGACATCGAATCCAAGATCATCAGAGAAAACACATTGAAATACACATGAAATTCATTACAAAGCTCATTCATGACAGTGCCCTTGAAGTGCAATGTTTTTTGACTGATGATCAAGTTGTAGACATCTTTACAAAGGCTCTCATAGTGGTGAAGTTTAATCAACATGGGTTTACTCAACTTTGATTTATGGTTGGAGTTCAAGAATTTGTCACTAACGGGGGCCTCGAAGCCTCGAAAATCATTGCCTCAACACGGGGAAAAACCACCCGATCCAGACCTTGGTTGGCAACTCCTTTTCTGTTTGGAGTAGTGGCTTCGATTGGGGATAATGGGACGAGTTGCCCAATATATTAATGCTTGTGCTAATGGGGTGATGTATGATGTTTTAAAGTAATGTCTAAGCTAAAAGTAATCTAATATAAACTAGCCAATCGCAATGCATTTTATTCTAATTTAAGAACTATATAATTATAAATATACCTGGGATTAACTTGATGTATGTGATCTACAATAATTTCTAAAAGCAATTAGTAATAAAGATCATTCAATTGCGATTAGAAGTGAATTTATTTTAACAATAATAGTTTTTTATAAAAATTTATTTGAAACAATTGTGAAAGATATATAACATAAAGAGTTATTCATCTATTCTGCATAAAATAAAGAGCATCATCATACAGAAGTGCAATAATGATAATCAAAATTCAGAATTTCATACATAAACAATTTGAAAAGAAATGATTGATTAATACATAAGTAAAAAGGATTACGAGATAAAAGTACCATTTATAATACGTCATACTCATGTGTTTCAACAATATTAATCTATCTTCAATCCATTCAACATCATCTAGGAGTACAAAAGTGCAATTTCGGTAGAAGATGCTAAATCAGATAAGAAAAGATCTTGTTCCATATATTTCACAAGAACTTCCTCAAAGGGACAAAACTATATGTTTTGAGGATAGTTTCTGATAAAATTCTAGACCCCTCTGTAAATTCATGAGAGGGGCTTAAATACTAAAACTATAAAGCTAAAAATAGATTATTACAAAAATATTTGAGGAGGTTTAAATGACCTCCCTCAATTTGTGAAAAAATAAAATAAATAATGGAAATAAACAAGGTGACTAACTATCCTACATTTGATCCTTCAGATCACAAATATCCATCACGAGCTTCAGCTGTGTTGGTTGGGCAATTAAAGATTTCAACTGTCCATCGAATATGGCATTGGTCAGTGCTGGCGCCATTTTCTCAATGGAAGTAGTTAGGCATCACAGGATCATCCATTGGTTGTGGGGCTTGACCAATTGTTGCCAATATGCCTGCCAGTCTAACCTGGTCGTTTGCCTTATTACTTCTACCTTTTCTTCCATTACCTATTTCCATTGTTGTTCGAGATGTTTCACATTGGGAAGGAAACCTGGAATGGATTCTGCCAACTCAGAAATTAAATTTCTTTATGTGATTCTTCTAGCTTGGGGAGGTCAGCTTTTCTCCATCCTCTGTATTTTTCTCGGTGATGCAATTAGATAATTTTTTAAAGATCTCATCATATTCAACTCACATTTCTATGACTTGACTTGTTAGTTTATCACTTGTTTCGCAATAGGATTTACAATGTGAAATCTTCTGGCACAACAATTCTTTCTGATGCATCAATTGGGAGTTAAGACCAAGTGCTTTAGTAACAAACTGATCAATTTTTGTATCATCTTTATTCAGATCAGTTATTACTTGCACCTGTGCTTCCTTCTTGGTTAAGCTGGTTCGATGTTCTTGTGGAGTACCAAGGAAGGTATGTTTCGATGGTCATTTTGGTATCTTTTCATTAGAACTCAAAAGCCTTTTGCATGAGAAATCTAGATAATGATAAGAATTTATAACGAAACACGAGAGATTAATGAAAAGCACTGATAGTCGTCATTTCTATGTGTAGGAGGGAGGAAATACAGGAGGTGGCCATTCCAAAAGTAAAGACAAGGATGAGCTAACTACTGTCCCTTTGACGGAAGACCGGAAACGAACCAGATCACAACGAATCAACCCAAGAAAGGACGCGGAGATACCAGCACAAAACATAAAAAGAAAGAAGTAACGCAGTATTAATGATTTTGCAAATCCCTCAGGATCTGAGATCCTGAGGGATCGCTATTTTGCCTATTTTCTGTACCTAGATATCTCTGCCATCTTCCCTATAGAAGGGGTAGCACTGTTGGCTTCAGGGAGGATCTTTTGGGAGTGTAATTTCTTTTAAGGAAGATCAGGACTATGATCTTTATGTTCGGTTGAAGACTTGAGTTCCTGTAATTTTATTGCATGCTTTAATACAGACTTGTTCACTCTTTTATCTTTGAGCCTGGATCTATCTTAAGCGGTGTACCCCTGGAGGCTAAGGGCCCGGCCCTGGAGGACACTTGCTCTTGTATTATTATGCGTGGTTTCTGTGTGGTTTTTTCATAGACGTACTCTGGTAATCTGCTGTGTTTTGAGAATATTGTATTACATGCTCTGTTGTGATCAAGGCATTTCGTGTTCTTGAACTTTATATTGATGCTATGTTATTTTACCAATTCTTTAAGCATTGATTAATCCCTACAGGACACTGTTACTTTATTACAAAATTCTTCACGATTGTGTTTTGCATTATAACAAGTCATCTGGAAAGATCTATTTTACATGGGTATCGAATGTGACTATTCTTTATTATGAGATACAGTCGTATGTGTTTTAACAGAAGCAGATTAAGTATGGTGTGTTTCTAAGGTCCTATAGTATTGTTCCATCATATAAGATTGAGGGATTGGTGTTTTGATTGGCATGGTTAAATAGAGTTTCAGCTTAAAGAACTCAATTATTACTTATTTCGATTACTGTTCTCTTCTTGAACTGCTGTTCCATTTACCTGTTGTTCCATTTATTTGCCGTTCCATTTATTTGCTGTTCCATTTATTTGCTGTTCCATTTATTTGCTGTTCCATTTCAATTTGCTGTTCCATTTCCAGATTGCTAATTTGTTGTTTCTTGAGGACGGACTTAGGCTGTAGAGGACCCCAGCATCTGCTACTTGGTCCCCATACCTCTGATCTGCTCCCGTCAGCTATGAAAGGGATGTGTTATTGCTACCAAGCCCTTGGCTGATGTGCTGTTCCATTTCATTATCACTTCTTTTATCTGTTCTTTCATTTCTAATCATTAAGAACGATCCTAGGCTGTAGCGAGCCTAGCATCTGCTATTTGGCTCCCAGACCTCTGATCTATTCTCATCAGTTATGAAAAGGATGGGTTATTGCTACCGAACCTTTGGCTGATGCAATACTTGGTGTGATTTAGTCCTTTGAAGTAGTTAAGTTGTAGACTTGCATTAGTTTACTTTCGTAGTTGTAAATAGCTGTACTACAAGCATTACTCTGGCAAATGCTAGCCTCAGACTGAGACACCCTTTGAAATAAACAGACGATCCCGGATTGACATATTAATGTGAGATAACTAGAGGTGAAAGAGACCCTTTCTATAGCTCTACATTTTGGCGCCGTTGCTGGGGAAGGAGTGTAGCCATTTGTCTTTTTCAGAGTAGTGTACGAACCTGCTAGGGAAGAATTGGGTTTTGAAAACGGAAGGTAAGAACCTACGTACGGAGCATGTAAAAGCCCTACTCCTTTGCCCGCTTTCCTGCAGATTTGTTGTTATCTACTTAAAATTTAGTAGTTAAATTGAGTGCATGACTAAGCAGAAAAAGCTAGAGAAAAGTCCCAAACCGTTAGCGAAACCAGAAAAAGCTAAGGGACCGGTGACCCTTGGTCAATCGACATACATAGACGAAATCTATAAGAAAGCCGAATCTCAGCCTTTAGTAGAACCCAGGAAAGTTACTTCCAAACAACCTACTAGTTCCCTTCAGGCCTCAGGCTCATCATCTGAAGCCTTTGCTGAGGTGCATAGTCAGACTGACGAACAAGACTTTCAAGAAATTGAAAATTCTATTCCAGAACGACTGCAGGAAGGGAATCTAAGCAATCCTTGTGAAGGAGAAGGAGAAATAGGGGAAATTGGGGAGCCAAGATCTCCTCCTAGGATAATTCAGCCATTAAATAGTCTAGACAAAGGGAGCGCGGTAAAAATTATTATTGAAGACACCCTATTTCCTCAGACAAAAATTCCAGATAGAGGAAGTGCTATTAAAACTGTTCCTGTTCCTCCTCAACCTAGGAATACCCTCTTAGATCTTCCGGAAGGTTATTGGCATATATTTGACCCAATGGCTCAAAATCCGCCAAACACCCAAACCTCTATATTACAATACCCCATAGTGGATTCCGCAGCAAATGCTCCTATGAAAGCAATCCCCCTTCAACACATTCCTACATTTCACGGACTTACATCAGAGGACCCCGATGCATTCTTATTTGAATTTGATGTGCTATGCAAGGGATATGATTACACCACTGACCCCCAGAAATTAAAATTGTTCCCCTCCACTTTGAAAGGGGCAGCTTTAAGATGGTTTATGGGTTTAGGTGGTGGAGTTATAAATAAGTGGGAACAAATGAAAGAATCTTTCCTAAAGAAATATCAAGATTACTGTACGTCTAGAGAACTGAAAGATGAAATATTTCAGATGATAGCTAGACCAAATGAAACATTAGAAGAATACGTGGAATGTTTCCAGTATAATCTGCAAAGATCCCCTTATGCATCGTTGCCCTTGCCTGATAACGTGTTGAAAACAGCATTAATAAGGGGCATGAAAGAACAATGGATTGAAACATTAAACATTATGGGGAAAGGGGATATATATCAGGAAAGTTTTGCTGACATAATTGATTTATGTATCAGGAGTTCGAGAGGCAGTACACGAATCAAACCAGCAGAACATGATCGATTTGCACGGGAAAATAAAATTTCATCAAAAGGAGTAACATGTGTGGAAATTGGGAATTTACTTGAAAATTTTAAAACTGATATACTAGGAACACTGACTACACAATTGGACGTTTTGCAGGCTAAGCAGAAACAAATGGAGGCAGAACAGAATTTAGCAATTTTCTGCCCCAGATGCAGGAAGAAGCATAGCCATAAGGAATGCCCACTAAATACAGTTCAAACATGCGCCATTTTCACAAGGGATCACTCTACAGAAAATTGTCCATCATTACTTGGACTGAAAGCGGTATATAAGGAAGCGGAAGAAGAACCAGAAGCAGTGTATCTACTGAGCCAGCGTCGTCAGTGGCAGCCGCGACAAACTGGTATGTTTTCAGACCCAGCTTCTTCTTTTCAGTATACGCAATACAATACTCAACAGTATAATACATGGCAAAGTCAGTTTCAACCCCCATTTCCAAATTGGTCATCACAGTCATACCCTTCTGCAAACCCGTGGCTAAATCAGACAAGCCAATCTGGCTGGTCGAATCCTCCTTATCCCCCACCATACTAGCAAAACAACCCTTATCCACCGCAATGGACTCCCCCCACTTCACAAAGTTCAAGCTGGCAGAATAACTGGCAGAGACCAACACAGCATCCAGTAGGAAACATTCCTTTCCCTCAACCTACACTACCAGCTTTACAGCAAAACCCCCAATCTAATCTCAGACCCCAACTCCCAGCCCAGCCCAATCCCAATCCAAATAACAGACCAGTCCAAGCACTCCAAATTCTAGAAACACCAGAAGAAGGACCCGATCTGAGGGAGTGCAATGATCTGCAGTTAAGATCTGGGCGTATCATTCAAACATAGGGAAACAAAACAGTTCACATTGAAGATCAATTACCTAGAGAACAGCTGTCACAAGAAGAGGATAAAAACATGCAACAAACTCAGAATCAAGTAACTACATCCTCTCCCCCGTTCCTAGAACGTTTAGTCATACCTCGACCTATACAGCAACCTAATTTTGACATTCTCGGAGAATTACAAAATTTGTACATAAAAATCCCGTTCCTTCAGGCCATTCAGGACATCCCAATATACGCTAAAACTATTAAGGAACTATGCATAAAAAGACCAAGAAGGAATGTAATAGATAATCCAAGAGTTCAAGTAGTCGGCACTTTATCTGACCTATTATCAGGAAAGGAAACACCTATTAAGTATGAAGACCCAGGAAACCCAATAGTAACTGTTCAAATTTATGGCCAAACCTTAACCAATGCCTTGGTTGATCTTGGAGCTGCAATCAATATATTGACCACCTCCACTTGCCAAAAGTTAGGAATTACATCTGCAGAACCTACTTCAACTTTGCTGGAATTGGCTGATCGATCTGTGGTCAGGCCAGAAGGCATATTGCATGATGTTATGGTCTCAGTGGATTCCTGGGAATACCCAACTGATTTTCTGATAATAAATCCTAAAACCCGACTAGATGGACATCCATTGATCTTAGGAAGGCCTTGGCTCGCTACCGCTGATGCCTACATCGGCTGTTGACAAGGAAACATGATCATAACTAAGGGGGCAGATATTAAAAACTTAGTACTATATCCCCCAGCGCAGCCAAGCATCACAATAGTCAAAACTAATAGGCACCCTGTATCATATCTTACTGACAACATTAGATCTCCATTAACTATACAAGAAGTGCTAGAGTTCAAAAATCAAACAGAAGATGATGCCATCAGTAATTTTATTAGTCAAACTGAACTCACATCTCGTACCCAGTGTCATACGATAAAAGCAGCATTTGATAACGAAGTAGAGGAGGAACCTCTGAAAGATGTGCAGGACCATACAATCCCTGTCACGTTAGTTGCACATAGTAAAATAGTGGAAATCGAACCTAGGAAGACCTTAAACATTAATGCCAACCTTATACCGGAACAAGAAACAAAACTCATCCATGTTTTAACAAAATATAAAAATGCATTTGCATGGGATTACCCCGATATGAAAGGAATTGATCCTCAATTGTGTACACACCACATCTACATAGAGAATGATGCAAAACCTGTTAGACAACCTCAGAGAAGATTAAATCCTCATCTAAAAGAAGTAGTAAAAGCTGAGCTCCAAAAACTTTTAGATGTTAACTTTATCTACCCTATCTCTGATAGTAAGTGGGACTCCCCGCTTGTGGTGGTACCGAAAAAGAATGGGAAGTGGAGAATCTGCATGGACTATAGAGAACTAAATAAGGCAATGCAGAAAGATCACTTTCCTCTCCCATTCATCGATCAAGTATTGGACACTTTGGCAGGCAAGAAATTCTTTTCTTTTCTTGATGGCTTCAGTGGGTATAACCAAATACAGATTGCCCCTGAAGATCAGGATAAAACTACTTTTACTTGTCCTTGGGGAACATTTGCCTACCGAGTTTTACCTTTTGGTTTATGTAATGCCCCTGCCACATTCCAAAGGGTTATTCTTAGCATATTTGCAGATCTAATAAATGAAGGATTGGAAGTATATATGGATGATTTCACTCGATACGGAGAAGAGTTTGATCCAGCATTGGAAACTCTAGAAAAAGTCCTACAACGCTATATAGCTACCAAGCTTTGTCTAAGCCATGAAAAGTGCTACATGATGATGACAGAAGGACTTATTCTAGGGCACTATATTTCAGCAGCCGGCATACAGGTAGACCCAGCCAAAATCCAAATACTTTTGCTTATTCCTACTCCTACTACTCAAACAGAGGTACGTAGCTTTCTTGGATTCTCTGGTTATTACAGAAGATTTATAGAACATTATTCACGTATTGCTGCACCATTGTATGCACTAACTGGTAATTGATTTCCTTTGGACAGAGAAATGTGAACGTGCTTTCAATGACCTGAAAAAGCTTCTATCTACAGCCCCAGTCCTTCGCGGACAAAACTGGGATTTGCCATTTCAGATATCATCCGATGCCTCAAATACAGCCATTGGAGCGGTCCTTGGTCAGGGGGAGGATAGAAAACCATACGCCATTTATTACATTAGCAAAAATCTATCCCCTGCTGAATTAAATTATACTGTAACTGAAAAGGAATTTCTAGCTGTTATACATGCTATCAATAAATTCAGACATTACATCACTGGATATCCCGTTATCTTGTACACAGATCATTCTGCTATAAAGTATCTAGCAAATAAACTTGTCACAAATGGCAGAATAACTAGATGGCTGATTTTATTGCAGGAGTTTGACATTACAATCAAGGATCGACCTGGCAAAGAGAACCTGGTAGCTGATTTCCTCTCAAGAATGCCCAAACCAGTCGATGCAGCAACAATTGAAGATCAGTTTCCAGATGAGCATCTTTTTGCTGTTGCTGTTCAAACACCCTGGTATGCTGATGTCGCCAATTACCTAGCAGTAGGTAAGTTACCAAAACATCTAACCCCTAATGAGCGAAAACAAATTGTCCAGCAAAGTACCAGATTTTCCTGGATTGGGGGCTATTTGTTTCACACTGGGGCAGACATGCAAATCAGGAGGTGCGTTTGACAAGATGAAATCTTTGATATATTGAAAGCATGCCATGACCAACCATGTGGTGGACATTTTGCTGATCGCAGGACTGCACATAAAGTATTACATACAGGGTATTATTGGCCCACAATTTTTAAAGATGCAAAGAAATTTGTCCAAGCATGTGATAGTTTCTAGAGGGCGGACGCCCCAGTCACTCAGATGAGATGCCCTTGAAACCATAGCTAGTCATCGACCATTTGAGTGATGGGCCCTTGATTTCATGGGGCCAATCAACCCACCATCAAACCAGAAAACATACATTCTAGTGGCAACAGAATATGTCACTAAATGGGTTGTAGCGGAAGCCTTGCCTAGGGCTACAGAAGAATTTGTTATACAGTTCCTGCTCCATCTATTTGTGCGCTATGGCCTCCCTAGAGAGATAATCACAGATGGAGGGCCACAATTTGCTGGAAACAGAATAGCGACAACACTCAACAATTATCATGTTCAGCATAAAATGACCACCCCATATCACCCACAGGCAAATGGGCAAGTAGAAAGCAACAACAAGATAATAGAAACAATTCTAACCAAAACAGTTGCATCACATAGACGCGATTGGGCTGCCAGACTACTAGAAGCACTGTGGGCTTATAGAACAACATGGAGAAGCACCACTGGCCACTCACCTTACCAGCTTATGTTTGGAAAACAACCTATCTTTCCTATAGAATTTGAAATCCAGACATTATGAATAGCACAAGAAGTAGGGTTAGACTTAACCGAGACGCAAACTAATCGATTGCAATAGATTAATGAGCTGGACAAAATTAGACTCTCTACACTTCAACATACTGCCCTGATACAGCAACAAAGAGCTAAGTGGCATGATGCTCTCATCAAAAACAGAGTCTTCCATGAAGGAGACTGAGCTCTTTTATATGACTCTAGATTTCAGGACTTCCCCGGGAAACTCCAGACTCATTGGTTGGGACCATATGAAATTCAGAAAGTACATGACAATGGTACCCTCACACTAATTACTATTGATGGTTCTGGGTATACCTTTAAGGCAAATGGCCATCGAGTCCATCTCTATCACAAACCACTTACTCGGGAGTCATTTTGCCAGCAATTACGCCAAGATTCAGATATGGAGATCTTAAGGGAGGAAGACAAGTCTCCTCCACCTGAAACTCGCTAAGAAGTTTATTTTTCTTTACAATTTGTATATAATTCTTTGAATTATTTTTGTACATATTTTTTATAGCATGTTGTGATTTTTGCTGTTCCTTTTTCAAAAGGAACAACACTTGTGATTTTTGTTGTTCCTTTTCCAAAAGGAACAGCACTTGTGATTTTTGTTGTTCCTTTTTCAAAAGGAACAGCACTTGTGATTTTTGCTGTTCCTTTTCCAAAAGGAACAACACTTGCGATTTTTGCTGTTCCTTTTTCAAAAGGAACAACACTTGTGATTTTTGCTGTTCCTTTTCCAAAAGGAACAGCACTTGTGATTTTTGTTGTTCCTTTTTCAAAAGGAACAACACTTGCGATTTTTGCTGTTCCTTTTTCAAAAGGAACAGCACTTGCGATTTTTGCTGTTCCTTTTTCAAAAGGAATAGCACTTGCGATTTTTGCTGTTGCTTTTCCAAAGGGAACAACACTTGTGATTTCTTTGCTGTTCCTTTTTCAAAAGGAACAACACTTGTGACTTTTGCTGTTCCTTTTGAAAAAGGAACAACACTTGTGATTTTTGCTGTTCCTTTTTCAAAAAGGGACAGCATTTCTGATTTTTGCTGTTCCTTTTCTAAAAATGAACAACACTTGAGTGTTTTTGCTGTTCCTTTCTAAAAAAGAACAACATTTGTGTGTTTTCGTTGTCTCTGAAAGAAACAACACAGTTTGATTTCTGCCGGTCTTTTTCCAAAGGAACGACATTTGTTTGATTGAACTGCACCATTGATTTCCACTGCTCCTTTCTCCAAACGAACAACCGTTGTTGTATCTTTCTTGAAACTCCACTACAGCTTGTTCCTTCTCAAGGATGCAGAGTGCTAATGGTCTTTAGAATACAACTATTTACTTATGTGATGGAAACAAAAGCACAGTATACGGAAATCAGTAAATCATAAATCACTATCCTTATAAGCAACTGCCCTAAATTGATGAAAGAATGTAGGGAAAAGATATGCTTACTTATCACCTTTTGTTTCCATTGTTCTACTAACTCTGTTCTGATTGGTAATCTCTATCATGCTGATTTTTTTATCTATTTTAATTATCATTCGCCAATAAGATCAAAGAGTTTATATCTTCCTATTGGGATTTTAAGACTTCTTCCACCATTCCTACTCTTAAGGAGTGTGGAACCACCCTTTGTGTATAAACAGGAAAGGTTCTCTATTAAAACCAAAGAAAAAAAGAAGCAAGCAAAGCAGTTTTGTCAAATTGTAGGATAGGGAGTCTCATTACGAGCTGGCCTACCATGATCATCAGGATGGAAGCGAAGTGGCATTCCCATTAGGGCCACCACACCCGGGAAATGGTCCAAAAGGTATATCAAAATAAATAAATAACCCTTGGAACAGGAGGTCTCACCACGAGCCGGCCTGCCCACTATTCACGCCTTCCTCGTGAATGGCACTATGACTAACTGGTTACCAAGCCTGCATAGTGGCCTACAGTTTTGACATCACATAACACTTCCTCGCATACACAAAGGACTATGGTTCCCGGGGTGAAATAAACAAATCTGCCAAGGTTATGGACACCTGTTGGCAGCAGAGCTTTGTTAATGGTATTGAAGTCGTAACATTTATATCAATGGGTAAGCAAAATTATAACCTTTGTATCTTATAACGTGATAATTTAATTACCCAGCCATATACCGCATGACTATTTATTACCGCCAATCATTACGGAGCTAGTGACAGTGACCGCATGGGGCTCGCTAATTATGGCAAATGTCTATTCCCGAACTTCCATCCACTCACTCCAGTCGCTTATGTATTAAAAGCGATTTAACTTTTCACCTCGATTCCAGTAATACGTTGTTTTTGCGGACATGGCATATTTTCATAAGCTGCTCTATAAAGGCCTCGCGGATGAAGCAAACGCTACTCCTTATTTGACGGCTGGGACAGCCTATCATATTGCGGGGGGGGGGAGTAACCTCATTATTCCCTAGAATACGTGTCAGCCCGTTATTTGAGAAAATCTTGTACTTGAGCACAGCACGGCTCAACGGTATGATCATATGCCATTTTTGTTTCTTCTGCATGAATCGTTGTTCAAAGTTATTTCCATTGCATATGCTGTTGTATTTAAACTTGAATGAGAAACTCGCCACCAGCTTCTCTGCGTCTTAACAAACAGCTGTTGTTCCTTTGAGAATTTGCAAGTGAAGCCATGGGTGGAAGGTCAGTCCGCAGAGAACCTCAGACATTGACTGCTTCAGCTGCAGCCCGAAGAATTCTGAAGAAAGCAGGATGGTTGACCTACCTCAACCGTCTAAAGGAATCTAATGAAACTGTGGCAAAGGAATTTTTACAAAACTACGGGAAGAACATTCCACAATCAGAGGAAAACGAATAGAGGTCACGGATGATATAATAGCAAAAGTCACAAGACTACTGGCCACAGGGTCTGTGTGGACAATGTTACACTAAAAAATGTCACCATGGCTATGTACAGTTAGTATGGCTCTATCAACAGTCATGCTATCCTCCTGGGCAAGTCTTAAGCCTCTGCTCTCCATGTCAAACTCCAAAAAGAGAGAAAGTCTTTATAAATGTATTTATCTCTGGGTACGCAGGTTCTCTCAACCTTACCTGTGGGTACGCACCCAATGTTCACAAAAGCTGCGTCCTTGGACGCTCTGTATGTAAAGGGGCAGGTGCGTCCCCCTGTAAAGGTCAAATGTGCAAGCTTCATCTTTAAAAAGTTACTTGTGGTCATTTCTAGAGAATTCTAGAAGGTTGTTCGACGTGTGTTGAGCGCCTCCAGATGGTTCATGTACCCCTGCCAAAGAGGAACTTATCCCATCAATAAGGGAGCTATCCCATCCAAAGAGGGGATTATCCCATTGATGGTGGACCTGAATAACTTCCTCCAGACCACTATAAATACAGGCATTGGGCCAGAAGGAGGAGAGGTTGAAAGCTAAACATTTCTAAGGGTAGATGCTGCAGGAATTAGAACTCCCATTTAGAAGCTTGTGAGGAGATATTGTCATCTTTACTTGTTCTATTTGGAAGTGGGTGAGCTTTGTCAAAGTAAAGGAGAACTCTTGATGGACCTGGGAGGGACTTGCACAACACCAAGGCTCAGGTTGTAATTGTTCCTTTTGTTTCCTATTAATGCAAATGAGTCCATTCTTCTCAATAACTTGTTATTTATGAGTTGTTTCATGTACTCCTTGGTCTATGTGTTAAATATGTTTTA
This sequence comes from Pinus tabuliformis, assembly GCA_031772625.1. Lineage (NCBI taxonomy): Eukaryota > Viridiplantae > Streptophyta > Pinopsida > Pinales > Pinaceae > Pinus > Pinus tabuliformis. The sequence goes on from CM062807.1 coordinate 876,548,156, forward strand.
TTCTATGAGATTATCAAGTGCTATTTAATCGTTTGATTGTTAGTGGATGCAGGTTTCAAAGTGAAGGAGGAGCTCATCCGGATCCGCGGAGCTAGACTGCTACAACAACATTAGACTACAGGTAGGATCTAAACACTTGATTTCTTATATAGTAAATGCATGTTTAGAGAAGGATTGCTCTTGTTTGTCTTGTTTGTCACTAGAGAGTCTTAGGCTCCTAGGGAGGTTGATTTGTGTCTGCACTATCGACTCTTTCCGCCTGACAAAATGGCGACTCCACTGGGGATTCCATTGATGTGAAAGTCTTTTCCTTTGTATGTAACTTTGCTCTGAGAAAAGTCATTTATTTTCTGGTTTTTGGCTCTGTGACTTTGCATTTGGGTGGGTTAGCTTAGGGTTAGATTCAATTTAGTTTTTCTTGAATTTTCCAGTAGGACGCACCCTCTGAGTATTGCACAGTGCATCCCTGTATGCACTGTCACTGTGTGCACAGAGCGGGCCCACACCTGTCTTAACGGGTTGCATAATTAGAATTCTCATTTTCAGAATATGAATGAAAAATGTGCATAGATTACATTTGCATACTTTTCGAGTGAATTGTGCTTAGATTACAATTGCATAGTTTATGTTCTGAAAAATCAATCGTAGATTTAGATCAGCTTTCTTTGATTTGAATTTACACCAAAAAAAAAAATGGTTTGGAATTGATTTGCATTAATTTTTCTTGATGAAATTAGTGCATTAGAGAATTTGTTATATTTTCTCTTAGTGATCAATTCTTGCATTGTTGGAAGTGAATGGAAACTCTCTCCTTACTCTAGTTAGGATTCATCGAATTGAAAAGATTACATTATCATATTCGATTGCATTCAGTTGAGTTGAGTCATAACACCATTGGTTTCGTATCCGTTTACCCATTTGAGTAATAACAACCTTAATAACACAGCGCTTAATTAAAATTCATCTAGTAATTTTTACATTTCTAGGGCTCTGAAACACCAACATAGCTTAGGCTAGTGTCTTGGAGTAGGGAGTAATTAACTCTCCAAGACAGCAAAACCAAACAAGTAGCTCATCTTATGGTAGGATAAATCCAACTGTTTCATTTGTACTCTGGGAAAGCTCCTCTTAAAGGAGAAGCACGAGACCGTGTCCGAACCAGTGAGGGGATCAATCCTCCTTCATTGGGAAAGACGCCAGATACGCACGTATTACAAACGGTAAACCTCGGATTATTGTCGAGGAGCCTGGGGTCACTTGTCGGTAAACCTTGGATTATTGTCAAGGAGCCGGCAAGGGGATTGAGCTTGTTACTCTGCCCTTGCGTGCTATCGGGTCGTAGACTGTTCCCCCAGGTATATTTGTTGCTGTTGGTAACCTTAGTGACCATTATCTTTAGGATTCTACCCGAGGTGACGGTGGAGGGAAGATCCCACTATACCTGGAGCAGACATCGGCTAGACTCACTTGGATTTTCTAGGGGGTTCACTTCACTCGAGACGGTTAAAAGTGGAGGAACTTGGTCCAGTCTATTCATTAAGCAGGTTGCCGGGGTAACTGTTCCACCCACCACTTCTGTACTGAATTCGGCGATGTTGGGCTTCATCACCAACTAGTGTTTTCGGTCCGGAAGGCTACTGTTTGTGTATGGTTTGACTCCTAGATTTGATAGCGCGTGTTAATTTGTTTATTTTTACTTTTAGAGACCATAGGTGTGAATTGTGAATTTTAATTGTTAGGTGTGAATTGTGAATTGTTAATTTTAGTTTTAAGATTGTTAATAAAATTCACTAAAGTTGAATATAATGGCAAATGTTCCGGAATTTATCAACCTAGGAACCCCTCCTAACGAGAATCCTAGTACTTTTCCTTACTTTGGAAATGTTGGTCCTCCTTATATGGCTACTTTGTCATTACCTAGATTTACAATAGGTTTACCGATATGGTTATTTTCAACTTCGTTGGCCCAAAATACTCCAATTGTTCCATCTCAACTGGATGCTTCACCTCAACAGAGTTCACCATCTCAACATCACCAACCTTCTGTTGACCCTTTACCTTCTTCGCCTAATTTTTCTTCCTCCATTTCTTCCTCTTCGCCTGGTAAAAGCCTTGATGCTAGTAACCAGGTATCTAAGAAGAAGAAGAAAGGGAAGAAGAAGAAGAAGAAGAAGAAGCAAGATAAGAAAGAAGTCAACCAACCAACCGTGGCTGTAAGTGTTAGTTGTGTTGAGGAAAACTCCGACATGCATCGTAAACCCAAATACCCTTGCAGGCTTTGTAAGGGTGACCACTTCCTTGTCAATTGTCCTGGTATTCCAAAGGTCTTGGAAGTATGGTCAGAAAAATCTCCTCAACTTTCCATTGATCCATCAACCAGTGATAGTCAGGTTTCTGGGAAAAAGGGTAAAGTTAGGTTTCCTTGTAAGTTATGCAAAGGGAGTCATCAAACTCACATTTGCCCTCACATGGATGAAGCCTCAACATTGTTGGAAAACCTTACTATTCCACAGCAAGAATTTCCAACTGGTTACCGTAAACTTTCTCCCAACCTACCGTCAACTGACGAAGTGATTGATCTAAATTCAAGTACAGTCGATCACACTCTTCCATTGGAGAGTGGAACTCATGTCACTCAGGTTGATGATCCATTAGTTGATCAAGTGGTCGATTCGATTTCACATTTGGTCGATCCCACTTTCCCTTTAGAGAGTGAACTTCATACCTCTCAGGTTCTTCTTGTTACATCAGATTCTTCTATGCTGGGGGGCATTTCACCTATTTCTACAGAACCCCCTCCAAGCACTGAGGTCTTTTCCTTTGATTGGAATAGACTGACAGAACCTCGTCTTCCTTCCTCCATCCCTTTCCAAATCATTGTCAAGGCTGGTGGTAGGGACATACATCGTACTCAGGTAGATGAAGGTGCTTCTGTTAGTATTTTATCCTCAACTGTTTGGAAAGCTTTGGGTTCCCCTCAGCTTGCGCCTATTACGCAGAATCTGAAAGCTTTTAACCGAACCATTAGTGAACCTTTAGGGATCCTTCCTAAGTTTTCTATTACCTTGGAAGGTAAAACTGTCTGTATTGATCTTATGGTAGTTCGAGGTCCCTTGGATTTCAATTTACTCCTTTGGCGAGACTATGTTTATGCAATGAAAGCTGTCGTATCGACACTCTTTCGCGTGATGTCTTTCCTTCACAATGGCAGTATTGTGACTGTAGACCAGCTTTCGTTCCCTAGTCTTGTTTCAACTACCAATAATATGACATCCCTAAATGTTCCTGATTCTAAAGTGGTCTCTACCCTGCCACGGGTTAATTATGTGGCAACTGGTCCCATGTTTTCAGTTACCGATGAAAGTGAGCCTCTCACTGTTTGCTCATCTTCCTTTGATTTAGATCCGGTAATTGACATGGAAAACTCTATGGGATTACTTGAACATGATGTTCTTATCCCTTTTGAGTCCCTTGACATGTGCTCCTTCCAGAGAACTATTCTTCCTTCTGATGAAGACCTCTTGGAAGCCATGATCAAGGTCTGTCCATTGACATGTCTTTCTTCCAGTTGGAAGCCATGATCAGTGAGTACGAGGATAGTTTGTTCCTCTCTCAACCTCGTTAAAAAATGAAATTGGATGTTACGAGGAAAGTTCCTTTTACTGTGTCGACCTCATTAAAAAATGAATCAGTGAGTATGAGGAAAGTTCCTTTTACTGCGTCAACGTCGTTAAAAAATGAATCGGTTATTTGAGGAAAGTTCCTTTTACTGTGTCAACCTCGTTAAAAAATGAATCAGTGTGAACGAGGATAGTTTTTTCCTGTACCAACCTCATTAAAAAATGAAACAGGCTAGTATGAGGATAGTTCTTTTACTGAGTCAACCTCATTAAAAAATGAATCAGCTAGATTTTAGGATATGTAGGTAGATTGTAGAAAGTAGGATTTTGCGAGGACAGTTCCTGTTACTGAGTAAACCTCGTTAAAAAATGAATCAGGTATGAGGATAGTTCTTTTCTTGTGTCAACCTCCTTAAAAATGAAACAACTCCCTTTTCAAGTTAAATATTGAAAGTAAACCTTCATTCCATCCATCTGGTTGAATGCAATGAAGCTTGGGGGGCATGTACCTCGCTTTGCATCATTATACTGGGGGCATGCGAACTTTTTGAGCATAGTTCCTTGTCTTGTGTCAAGCTCGTTAAAAAATGAAACAAGGAGTCTGGAGCATAGTTCCTTGTCTTGTGTCAAGCTCGTTAAAAAATAAAACAAGGGTAGGTTAAGTAGGTAGATTGTAGAGAGTAGTCATGAGCATAGTTCCTTGTCTTGTGTCAAGCTCGTTAAAAAATGAATCAAGGATTTTATGAGCATAGTTCCTTGTCTTGTGTCAAGCTCGTTAAAAAATGAATCAAGGTTTTTAGAGTAGAGTTTTTGTTAGGTAGATTCTAGAGTAGTTATGAGCATAGTTCCTTATCTTGTGTCAAGCTCGTTTAAAAAATGAAACAAGGGTTTTGAGGATAGTTCTTTTCCTGTGTCAACCTCACTAGAAAATGAAACAACTCCCTCAAGTCTTTCCAAGATCTTGAAAGTAAAGCTTCATTCCATCCACCTCTTTGAATGCAATGAAGCTTGGGGGGCATGTACCTCGTTTTGCGTCATTATGCTGGGGGCATGTGAACTTATAACAAGCATAGATTTTCGTTTCAAGCTTGCGTAAAAATGAAACCGAATCCGAGCATAGTTCTTTTCCTGTGTCAAGCTCGTTAAAAAATGAAACAAATCCTCCTCTAATTGAGTCGAGAGTTTGACTAGATCTCATAGATGTTAGGTTGTATTCTTAGGTTAGTTATTTCAGTTTTTTGGCATAATTTTCTTACAGTTTCAGGTTGAGTCTTTCAAATGATCTCGTAACTCAACCTTCAATTCATCCAACTGGTTGAATGAAATGAAGCTGGGGGGCATGCGCTCTAGCAGTTATGCTTAGGGGGCATCAAGCACGGTTTTCTCTCTGTTTCAAGCTTGTGAAAAAATGAAACTACTCTGAAGCATAGTTTTTCTCTGTTTCAAGCTTTTGTAAAAATGAAACCTATCTCGAGTCAATTTCAGTTATTTTCAAGACTCGTTAAACTCATGAAAATCTCGAGATTATTTTGCTATCTTTCATTCTCGTAAAACAAATGAAAATGCCGAGTTCTTTCCGTCTTTTCCTGCTCGTAAATTAAATTGAAAAACGGCCACATGAGTACATTTTTATCATTTTTTCGAACTCATTAAAACTTATGAAAAAGTGAAACCTTGGAGTCCTCTTTTAAGTCCTTTTCAGACTCCTAAAACATGAAAAGATTGCCGAGCATTTCTTTTACACTCGTTAAAACGGAATTAAAAGACGGTCCCCTTATAGCTCTTTTCTGACCGTAAAATCAGGAAAAGATTGCCGGGTTTTTGTCGTTTCAAACTCGATACGGAAATAAAACGATGTGTCCTTGATTGCTTTTTACTTTTCAGGTCAGAGACACTAATCATGAAAGTACTCCTTGGTCGCAAGATCAAGCGGTTCTCCCAAGTATTATTTTATACTTTTTCGGGCTTGGGGGACACAAATTTACGAAAAAGTTCAACCTGGAGTCTTCTTAAGTTTTTCAGACTCTCTAAAAATGAAAAACGCCGAGTTTCTCCTATACTGGGCTCGTTAAAATTTCACAGTAAAGGACCTGTTCAATTACAAACAGGAACGAACCACTCCTTCCTAGGGTTCGAATCAAAACTAGGTTGGACTCATCCGAAGGATGAGCTTATAATCAAGCATATGTTATCCTCCTCAAGCTTGTTAAAAATAAAGAGGTACTTGCCAGAAATGGTGGGGGAAAAGAGAGAAGAATGAGCCTATTTGTTATCTTTTGTCTCAGAAGAAACTTTATTACCGCTCTTGAAAACGACACTTTTCATTCACCTGGGTTGGGAAATCTTTTACCTCACAGTTGATCAAACCACATTGAAAGTCTTCAGCCGGGTTCCGGGGATTAACTTTGAGTCATTCGTCACCAAGCCATCTGTTGTGTCGTTATGTGTTCAAGAGGTCTGCAAGAAAAACTTTCATCTGCAAAATACTTGTCACCCATTTGACCATCCCTAAGTCAGTCCTTACAGCAACATTTCTTCAACTTGAACAATGATTTCGTGTTGTGGGCTTGCCTGCAACGGGTCGCTTTCTATCGACATCAGCACATTATCTAGAGAGATGACTTAGAAATCGTCAGTGCCTTGAAGTCTGCATGCATCAATGGCAGGTTTCTCGCCTTTGACGTCAGTTTACATCATTGACTTTCGATCGAAGGATTCCGTGAAATGTTCGACATCAACTCATTCATTCACATCTCATGGATTGTACTGGGTACTTTGAGAACCATTGACATTACTGGTGGTCTCTCTCACACTTGTTAACAGTTTACATCATCGACTGGTTTCTACCATGTTCGACATCAACTCATTTATTCGCATGGCTAGAATCATACCAATTCGGGAAGCAGAAATGAAGACCCTGGATCTAGTTTCCACCATCCAGGCTGCGAGGAGTTTTGTATTCATTACCTAAGTAGACTAATCATAAACAGATGGCTGCGCCCATACTGTGTCTACAAAAGTCTATGATTATGATGTACTGCAAGATCATTCCTGTATCAGAGTAGTTAGTCAGTTAGTTAAAGTTTTGATCTGAGTATGGGAATGCCTACCTCAGTGATGATATAATCTTATACATGTATTTTGTGTTGAAAATTGCAGGTTCTGACCAGGCTCTCCATGAGATAATCCTTGAAATGATAAAGCGCTTCACCCTTCCTAGATTTACAAAACCCTAATCTACTACAGGCTTCGCACTTTAGGGGGCAATCTGTTACACTAAAAAATTTCACCATGGCTATGTACAGTTAGTATGGCTCTATCAACAGTCATGCTATCCTCCTGGGCAAGTCTTAAGCCTCTGCTCTCCATGTCAAACTCCAAAAAGAGAGAAAGTCTTTATAAATGTATTTATCTCTGGGTACGCAGGTTCTCTCAACCTTACCTGCGGGTACGCACCCAATGTTCACAAAAGCTGCGTCCTTGGACGCTCTGTATGTAAAGGGGCAGGTGCGTCCCCCTGTAAAGGTCAAAATGCGCAAGTTTCATCTTTAAAAAGTTACTTGTGGTCATTTCTAGAGCATTCTAGAAGGTTGTTCGACGTGTGTTGAGCGCCTCCAGATGGTTCATGTACCCCTACCAAAGAGGAACTTATCCCATCAATAAGGGAGCTATCCCATCCAAAGAGGGGATTATCCCATTGATGGTGGACCTGAATAACTTCCTCCAGACCACTATAAATACAGGCATTGGGCCAGAAGGAGGAGAGGTTGAAAGCTAAACATTTCTAAGGGTAGATGCTGCAGGAATTAGGACTCCCATTTAGAAGCTTGTGAGGAGAGATTGTCATCTTTACTTGTTCTATTTGGAAGTGGGTGAGCTTTGTCAAAGTAAAGGAGAACTCTTGATGGACCCTGGGAGGGACTTGCACAACACCAAGGCTCAGGTTGTAATTGTTCCTTTTGTTTCCTATTAATGCAAATGAGTCCATTCTTCTCAATAACTTGTTATTTATGAGTTGTTTCATGTACTCCTTGGTCTATGTGTTAAATATGTTTTATTCTATGAGATTATCAAGTGCTATTTAATCGTTTGATTGTTAGTGGATGCAGGTTTCAAAGTGAAGGAGGAGCTCATCCGGATCCGCGGAGCTGGACTACTACAACAACGTTACACTACAGGTAGGATCTAAACACTTGATTTCTTATATAGTAAATGCATGTTTAGAGAAGGATTGCTCTTGTTTGTCTTGTTTGTCACTAGAGAGTCTTAGGCTCCTAGGGAGGTTGATTTGTGTCCGCACTATCGACTCTTTCCGCCTGACAGACAATGAAGAAGGAAAGGCTGCAGAAGATTGTGGAAATATTTTAGGACGAGGGCCAGAGCTTAACAGTTCGAGGAAAAGGGGTGCTGCCAGCAACGCTAGGAGAGCCATGGGCGGAATTGGCGAAAATTGTCCAGAGCTACATTACTTGCGAGGGCAGAAAAGACGTGGTAAGACCACGACATCTAAAACTCCTAGCTGTCTTAAAACAAAAATGTTCTGTGAATTTACCTGCATTGCTTAATTCGCTATTGCATGATGTGGCACGAAGCATGAAAAAGGCACAACACAAAGAATCTGTGGTTAGCCACCACGGATTAATTCGTTTGATAGTAAACCATAGTCTTACCTAGCGGCAGAGCAGCTGGAAAGAATTAATTGATATTATTAATAAAAGGACGCCCACGTCTGGATGCCCAGAAAAACGAAAACAAATTGATAGCAAACCCCAACGCCCAGAGAAGCGAAAGAAGGACACTTGCACAGAAGTGAAAGCTGAAAGACAAGCCAAGAAACAAGCAGAAAAGCAACTTGAGAAACAACCCGACTCTGGTACATCTGAGCAACCAACAAAACGTAGAAATTTGGCACGGCTTGCAGGGTTACAAGCAGAGCTGAAGAAACCCCGAGCTCGCATGAGCCAAGCAATAGAAATTATAGATGAGCAATCGGCAGAGACAGATACAGAAAAAGAAAGTAAGGAGGACGCAGAATAATCCACAGGGACAGAGGTGGAAGAAGAAAATAGCAGAGAAACAGAGCAGTCCGTCGAGGCAGAAACAAAAGAGGAAGACGAAGAACAGTCAGCAGAAACAGAAACAGAAGAGGTAGACGAAGGATAGTCAGCAGAAATCGAAACAGGAGGAGAAGAAGAACAGGATGAAGAAGGAGAAGGAGACGAGAAAGAAGAAGTTGAGCGGCTCGTGCAGGAGGAAGAAATGGAACAGCAGGGAAGAAGCCCAATACAAAACCTGATGGGGGAAGATGAATTGGCCAATATTCTGGCCAATATGGGTGAGTATGGCCAGCCCCTGAGTCCATCCAACCTCCAGGCTGAAGAAGAAACCCAAGAAATAGATGCACCCAAGGAAGTGCATACGGAAGAAGCAGAAGTAGAAATTTCACCCGTCCATGATGAGACAGAAACAGAAAATATCAGGCAGGAACGACCCGTCCCTAGTCAGAAGGCACCAGAGGAGAATCTGGAGGAAATAAGGGCAGAGGAAGAATTGGCCCAAGAAACAACAGAACCAAGAAAGGTTCTTACCCCGGATCAGCCACCTCAAGAAGAAAATCCAGAAATTAATCACACTCCAACCCACGGCAAACAGTCAGCTATTCTTTCTGAGAAGTTGATGAAAATAAGGGAATTGCAAAAGGAAAAAGGGACACTGTTAAACGTGATAGTCAGGCTTCGCCAGCAGATTAGGCTTCTAAAAGCAAGACAAAGGGGGGTAGGGACCTCAACAAGGAAAAATTCGACCACGCCAATGAGACCCCGTAAGAATAAAAGACGAAGAACCGAGAGCCGTTCCACTACTCAAAATCCTAACAGAAGCCAAACTGCTGTCCCTAATGAGGCAGAAAGACAAACTGCTGTTCCAATTAAAACAGAAGGACAGACTGCTGTTCCATTTGAAAAGGAACAACAGTGGGCTGGAGTTCGTGTTAAAATTGAAAAGGATGATAAGGAGGTTCAGACGGAGGCATCACCTTCAGGAGTAATAAGGGTTATGAATTCAAGGCAGCATAATAAGAAACTCCAAGTAAAGCTCCCAGCCTCCACAGATGCATGGAAAAAGGACCCAAAAACAAGAACCCTCCACCATAAATTGAAGCAGGCTCAGCAAGAAGCAGAAAAGCTCAGGGAACAAATGGTCCCCCGTGAAAAATATGAGGAATTACAGCAGCAGTTAAGGAACATCAACCTGTCAGAAAGCCAAGCCTTCGAGGGATGGCGAAAGGAGCAAGAGAAAGTTGCCAAGGTAACCCGTAGATTAGATGTAGTTATTAAACAAATGGATACCTTGTGTGCTCTGTATAATGATGCCCTAGCATGTAGAGCTCCTGCAAAAAATTATGCCCTGTTTCTAATGGAAAGATACTTACAATTGAAAATTAAATCCGTTAGGGCAGGTGCTCCCATAGAAATTAACACTATAGAAGATTTTATAAACTGCTGTAAGCATTATGGGGTAAAAGTACAAAGGTTATTGTGTGAATTTTTCCTGGATAACCTTGTACTAGAACAAGAGACCGAGCTAAACCCTGGCCCTTTTGTCGGAGATATTCAATTACAAGCATTCATTTCATTTGCAGTTAATCAGATTAAATGGCTCAAAGCCTACAATGCATTTCAGGGACAAGAAAATGGATTAGACCTATGGGTAAGAGCTGAGCCTAGAGACCCGGAACAGTTATGGAAAGTCATAGAAATCTCATGAGGGCTCCAGGTGTGATTGAAGCATTAGGACCCATGCATGAAGAAATCATTCAGCAAGGGCTTGAATTATTTTCTTCTATTAAAGACCCTGCCATTGAAGCAACTAAATTTCGATATCGGGTATCTAATCCAAATATTCAACTTCGAGAGTCGTTTAAGTATGAAAATTTTAAACTTGCTGCTAACCGATTCCCCCTCTATGGTGAAATTGTTTTGAGGGCAGGGCCATCCTGGTTAGGATATAGGTTCCGGAGTCCAATCATTTGGCATCATGCACCCGGATACCAAGCCCTGTATGAAATGCCCGAGGGCCAGACAAGCCATTTCCTTGATTATCTATTTTTGCATCATGGGTGTAGGCCCCCACACGAAATTCCATCTCCAGCCTACTCCCTCACTGCTCTGCATGTCAACTACAATGTTTTCATGAGGCCATGAAAAAGGGTAAGCTGGGGGGTGTGTGGAGTACCAAGGAAGGTATGTTTCGATGGTCATTTTGGTATCTTTTCATCATAACTCAAAAGCCTTTTGCATGAGAAATCTAGATAATGATAAGAATTTATAACGAAACACGAGAGATTAATGAAAAGCACTGATAGTCGTCATTTCTATGTGCAGGAGCGAGGAAATACGGGAGGTGGCCATTCCAAAAGTAAAGACAAGGATGAGCTAACTGCTGTCCCTTTGACGGAAGACCGGAAACGAACCAGATCACAACGAATCAACCCAAGAAAGGACGCGGAGATACCAGCATGAAACAGAAAAAGAAAGAAGTAACGCAGTATTAATGATTCTGCGAATCCCTCAGAATCTGAGACCCTGAGGGATCGCTATTTTGCCTATTTTCTGTACCTAGATATCTCCGCCATCTTCCCTATAAAAGGGGTAGCACTGTTGGCTTCAGGGAGGATCTTTTGGGAGTGTAATTTCTTTTAAGGAAGATCAGGACTATGATCTTTATGTTCGGTTGAAGACTTGAGTTCCTGTAATTTTATTGCATGCTTTAATACAGACTTGTTCACTCTTTTATCTTTGAGCCTGGATCTATCTTAAGCGGTGTACCCTTGGAGGCTAAGGGCCCGGCCCTGGAGGACACTTGCTCTTGTATTATTACGTGTGGTTTCCGTGTGGTTTGTTCATAGATGTACTCTGGTAATCTGCTGTGTTTTGAGAATATTCTATTACATACTTTGTTGTGATCAAGGCATTTCGTGTTCTTGAACTTTATATTGATGCTATGTTATTTTACCAATTCTTTAAGCATTGATTAATCCCTACAGGACACTGTTACTTTATTACAGAATTCTTCACGATTGTGTTTTGCATTATAACAAGTCATCTGGAAAGATCTATTTTACATGGGTATCGAATGCGACTATTCTTTATTATGAGATACAGACGTATGTGTTTTAACAGAAGCAGATTAAGTATGGTGTGTTTCTAAGGTCCTATAGTATTGTTCCATCATATAAGATTGAGGGATTGGTGTTTTGATTGGCATGGTTAAATAGAGTTGCAGCTTAAAGAACTCAATTATTACTTATTTCGATTACTGTTCTATTCTTGAACTGCTGTTCCATTTACTTGCTGTTCCATTTATTTGCTGTTCCATTTATTTGTTGTTCCATTTATTTGCTGTTCCATTTCAATTTGCTGTTCCATTTCAATTTGCTGTTCCATTTCCAGATTGCTAATTTGTTGTTTCTTGAGGACGGACTTAGGCTGTAGAGGACCCCAACATCTGCTACTTGGTCCCCAGACCTCTGATCTGCTCCTGTCAGCTATGAAAGGGATGTGTTATTGCTACCAAGCCCTTGGCTGATGTGCTGTTCCATTTCATTATCACTTCTTTTATCTGCTGTTTCATTTCTAATCATTAAGAACGATCCTAGGCTGTAGCGAGCCCAACATCCGCTATTTGGCTCCCAGACCTCTGATCTATTCTCATCAGTTATGAAAAGGATGGGTTATTGCTACCGAATCTTTGGCTCATGCAATACTTGGTGTGATTTAGTCCTTTGAAGTAGTTAAGTTGTAGACTTGCATTAGTTTACTTTCGTAGTTGTAAATAGCTGTACTACAAGCATTACTCTGGCAAATGCTAGCCTCAGACTGAGACACCCTTTGAAATAACTAGACGATCCCGGATTGACATATTAATGTGAGGTAACTAGAGGTGAAAGAGACCCTTTTTATAGCTCTACAGTTCTATTTTCATCTATTCAAATACCTGCTGAAGCTTAGCCAACTGTATCTGTGCTTGCTGGTCAGATTTTAGTTGCTATAGTTGTTGCTCAAGCGACGTTATTTTAATCTCTTTTTCTCTAAGAAAGATTTGGATTTATGTTGCTTTGTTTATGGTCATTGTCGCATAAGAACTTGCAAACTGTGAGAGTCTAGTGAGGTTGGAAGATGGATCAATAGGCAAGTCCTTCCATAGAACATCCATTGGTTCATTTTCAGGGGTAGTAGCAGCTATAGAGTCCAATTTCCTTTTTGTTCTTTGCCTTTTCACCATGGCCTTATATTGTGGGCTATAAAATAAATTTAGAGGGGGTATTTTTTAAATTCTCAAAATTATTTCAGAAGTAGGGGTAACAAGTATGTGCTCTACCTCTTGCATATTTGTAGTTTCTTCCACTATAATTTCGAAGGCTATTTTCTGTTGTGTAGTTTGCAACTCCAACACCTATTCCTCTACATTGAGACTTTTATTAAAATTGCCACACTCTTCCTATAAGTCAATTGCCATGGGTTTTATTGGTTGTGCAGAGGTAGAAGGGATTTTAGCCTACTTTTTAGCTGAAGCTTATTTAGCTATCTTCTGTGCAGATTGGGTTGTATCCCTCACTGATTCCATGCTTCTTCCTTTCCCATTTTGAGATGACTATTGTGATTCCCTGATAGATTTCTCTTGAGATTCTACTCTAGAATCAGACTTGGAATTTTCTTTGGAGTCACCTTCTATAGTCACACTGGGAGTAGGCTCCCTTATTGGTTCAATTAATAATTGGTCCAATGTGACTGTTGCTAGCCTTCCTTCTTTGTAACTATAAAAAATTTTGAGGTCTTCACAGTCAAAAATTAGTTGTGCCATATGCTTCACCTCTGTGAAGGTGTTCTTCTGCAAAAAGATGTCATCAAAAACATCCTCCTCATTATTGAATACTTTTATTTTCATGAGAGTGGTGAAATCCTTGACAGTGTCGAATGGGTCATATTGCCATATAGGCAATTTAGGTAATTGTAGAGATAGCATGTTTTATGCTTCTTTGAACGCATGCCCTAGGTCATGTAATGCAAATGCTCTGCACTGTATAGGGAATGTATGCCAAATGGCCTTTTTTGATTCTTTTAGTGTCTTGCTCATTCCTCCCTCACTAGCTATTTGATAGGCTATCTCTCTAGCCATTAATTTATCTCGAGCATAGTATGGGAGGACATGGGGGAGGTGATGTTTCCAAAAACTCTGATATATGTAAATGTTTCCTCCCCGAACCATCTAGTCACCAAGAGGATGTTTACTTTAGCTTCTTGGGAAAACTTGGGGGCATCTTAATTATAAAGCTGCTTGTGAATAGGGAGAATAACTCCATGGCAAATCTTGAAAAAATATGGTTCAAAACTAGATTCCCACATGTCCTTGTGGTATATGTGAATAGGGAGTGGATTTTAGGCAATCCATTTCCACCCCATGATAAGGAATTTTCAACTAAAACAAATAGCATGCATGACATAGGAACTAATAAAAAATGGAGGGTCAACACTTCTTTTCCTTCTATACTCAATAATTGTTTTTGCTAAATTGTCTGACAAAATTTGTGCCCAATTCATTACAGTTGCACTAACAACTACATCCATTAACGTGAACCACTCCGGGGAGAACTTAGTACTATCAGGTCTGCCAAACAGTCTACATAACATAGCCACTACAAAACTATAAGGGGCATAAACAAACGAAGTAGTGTACATACTGTTTTTGTCTTTCTTGATTTTATCTTCATTATTCAACTAGGCATGGGTGCAGTCTGTTGGGTCGTCATTCTCTTTAGCAAACTTCTCTACGAATTTCCTATTGTGGATGACTTGGGGCTTTTGTAGGTGGTACATAAGCTATAGGTTGTTCAAGGTAAAAGGCCCCATAACCTATTGGCTCCTTGTCTTGAATTCTCTGTCTTAGATGTCGGCTTCATTGATGATCCATTTTACCATATTGGTATAAGGGATTATCTTCAGTCGAGCAGCTATGCAGTGCAAAAATGAGCATGCCATCTACCGCATGGAAGCATCTGAGGAATCACGTCCGTCAACTATAACTTTTTTTCCATAATCCTCAGTTGTTCTTCCTCTAGTATGTTATACATACCTTCCCATGTAAAGGTTCCTCCCTCTCTGCTGCATGTGGTATCTATGAATAGGGGAGTCGTCTTTGTCTTCTCAGAGACGACAACCTTGCCTTTCTTGACCATTTTTCTCAACACTTTGCTCTATAGGTTTTTCCTGAAAATGGAGAAAAACAACTATCAAATACAAAAACATGAACGTAAAAATGAAATAATGCAGATAGCTTGTAAAGGTGGTAAAAAGAGTTTTATTGAACACATGTAAGAATATATCATATCAAGCTAAATGGCTTCTCACACATAAATGTAATTATTTCCCACTAAATTCCCACTAATTATTTGTTATCCCTTAGCTTTAATGCTCATAAATGTTTTTATAGTAAAATGTGACAAAAGCTTGTAGGGTGGTGAGCCATTCTACTACGATAATAGCGATTATGCGATTTTCGAAGCAATATCGTAGATCGCAATATCACAATATGTCCCTATTACCTTTCTTATCTCCCGCTATGTTTCTGCGAGATGCGAGATGCCAGCCATCCGTTAGTTGTTTAAAAACATTACTAATTGCTAGGTTTATCCTATGTAAAAGACCTGATGGACTCAAAACATTTACTCATAATATTTTCAAGGTGTGTGTTTGGGTGCTAATCGCATTTCACAATATCGGCTGGTGGTAAGTACAAGGGGTTTGTTTGAATTCCCGAAATGCGATGCAATAAAGGTCACAATTCCATCATAGTTTCGCATCTCGCATATTTCACAATATCATATTAAAAGCGGGTCCTTTACAAGTGGTGCTATGTGATGCGAGACTTAAGCTTGAAAAAGCATAAGGTCTTCTGTTTGCATTGGATTTTATGATAAATTTGACCATAGAGTTCTTTGGTGGGTTTTAGACATGCTATATATGAAAAGGTAAGTGTTTAGTAGTTCCCTAAAATGGTTTTGATTGTTATCTTTGATTTATTCCAAAAGATAAAATAAATGCCTAAATGCTAAGTTTTGTCTTTTGGATAATTTTCTTTTAAAGCGTTCCCATTTATTAACGTAATTAACTAATATCTTTAATAAATGGGGGGTTTTTGAATATCACAACAATTGGCGATTCACTTGGAAGAACAAGTTATCTCTGAGAGTTTTTTGAAATTTCTAAAACTTCCAAAATAAAGATAGTTTTGAAGATAAAACAAATTACATGGAATATATAAGGTAAGTAATACTTCTCTTTTAGAGAAAACAATCATCTGCCTAACTATTGTTCTTTTGACAATTCTTTTCTTATAAAAAGGAACTTTGTCTACATCAATCTTTACATGGTTTTTTAAAGATAAAAGCAATAAGTCTCTCCCCAGATTGGTTTTTGGTTTACTCCGTTGTCATAGGTAGAGTCTCTACTTCTAGTAGGCATTCATAGCCTCGACAAGGTTACCTTTTAGCTAGCAATGATCTAGTATTCCACTTAAGTCAGAATGCGATTTTAAAGATAAGCTCGTAAGTATACTCATTGCTTTCTTTATTTTTTGAAGTAATTCATTGTTGCTTCAAGCCTTCATATTTTATTTCTTAAAGGACAATGTCTTGGTTTGGTTACCAACATTGAAAATGCCATTCACTTGATTTGTAACTTAGCTGAACAGGTTGGCTCATGATGAGACCCCTTTCCTTTTGATTAATGTAATCCTAAGGCATTACCCTGTTTTAATATGCAGTATTGGTAATGTCAGTTAGTTATAATCTTATGATCATGGTAAGTCGACTCTTGATGAGACCTCTTATCCTTTAAGTTTTAAGTATATTTTTGAATTACACTCTAAAAATGAAAACTAGTTAAGTGGGGAGGATGATTGGCCCCCTAAGAGCTTCTAGACAACAAGTGTAGAGTTTTTTGAAGATGCCTTTGTAGAGAGGAACTTTGCTTTGTTATAGATACTTTTCTAGACTGATGTAAAGGAACAGTTTCTCTCTTAAAGCTAAGTTTCATAAAAAATCAGATAATTAAGGAGGAAGACAGGCAATTTAAAAGTAATCAAACTTAACTATACACTTCATATATGAATATTAATTTCATAAAATTCTTTACTTATACAAGTGAAGGGTCAAAATAAAAAAGAGACTATCCGCTGTAAAACCAAAAGTAAACTCTTTTGAATTGGTATTACTATTTGTAAATGAAAATTTTAACTAAAGGCAATAATATACAGTGAATAGAAGAGATCATCTTCTATGGAAAGTATTTCTTTAGAACCTGTCAATTAACAGGTAGTGATTCTCTCTTACCTCATAAATATTGTAGCAGAAAAGTCGATGGGCCTAATTGTTCTACAATTTGAAATGGGCCAAGCCACATTTGATGGAACTTGGTATGCTTACCTTTCTCTTCATGGGCTTTATCCCATTTTAATACTAGGTCTCTGAGTTGAAAATATTTTGAAGCTACCTAATTTGAATCAAAGGAGGCTTTGACTAATTGTTGATGATGTGCATGCATGGTCCTGGGTTTTTCCCTTACCTCTTCAAGCTTAAGAATTTGTAATTTTCTAACCTGCATAGATGAGGAAGGAGTTTCTCCAATGAATTGAACTAAGGCTAAGGAGGGAATAGCTATGTTTGTTGGTAAGGTTGTTTCTTTCCGATAGAACAAATTAAAAGGAGAATTGCCAATAGAGGCTTTCAAAGTTATTCGATCTACCCATAGAACAAACGCAAAAGACTTATGCCAGTTCTTTTCGCCTTGGTCAATGGTTCATTTAATAATCCTGATGAGATTTTTATTTGTGGATTCAACTAATCCGTTTCCTTGCGGATAGTAATTGGCCAAACACTAAACTTAAAACCTCTTTTAAGTGAAAATTCTGTCATAGTGTGGCCTAAAAAATAAGACGTGTTATCAAACATTAATGAAGATGGTAAGCCAAATTTGGTGATGATAAATTGATCTATAAATTCAATAATATTTTCTGAATTGGCTACCTTGAGTGGAATTGTTTCTACCAATTTGGTGAAATAATCAGTGGATGTAAGGATGTGTCTATGTTGTTTAGAAGAATGAGGAACAATCTCACTTATTACGTCCAATTGCCATTGTTAAAATGGTTGGTCAATGTTGACTAGCTGTAATGGTAGTGGATGTTTTCTTTGTCTTCCAGTAGCTATTTGACAAATCTTGCATCTCCTTACGTAACTATGTGCATCTTTGAACATTGTTGGCCAGTAATAGGTGACATGTAGGATTTTATGTGTTGTAGTATCACCTCCAAAGTGACCACTAGCTAGTCCATCATGCAGTTCCTGCAACACCTTGTCTGCCTCATATTTTTCAAGATATCTCAGTAAAACATAATCATAATTTATCCCGAAAAGCACATCAATGACAATCTGATATTGCCTAGCTTCTAACCTCAAGGCTCTTTTCTTTGTGTAATTTAATTGAGTTGTTGCATATCCATTTTTCAAGTAAAATATGATATCAACATACCTTGATTCCGTATCATCGAGAATTACCTCAAATAATTATACATCATCGCATGAATGTTGCAATTCTGATAGATTCTATGCTCCTGCCAACATCCTGCAAAAACCTTGACCTTTTACAATTTTTGCTGGTTTAATTTCTATGTCATATTCTTGCAGGGTAGGGTAGTCACCCAATTTTCTCTCTCTTTTCCTATGTCCCTTTGGATTAAAATATTTCTCACTACTAAGAATGGTACTATGACTTTAGTGTGGGTTTTGAGGAGAAAAGGTCTGAAGTGTTTTATAGATTTGAAAATAGAAAAAGCCTATTTTTCAACATCTGGGTAATTTAATTCAACTCCTTGCAAATTGGAGCTAAATAAAGATATCAGAACTTCAAATTTATCTTGATTTTCTTGTGTCAATATGGTTGCATATGAGTTCTTGGAAGCGAAATTATATAGAATGAAATGATTGGAAAAATTCGGAGTTGCTAGAGATGGGGTGTTTATAATTGCTTGTTTTATCTAGCTAAAATCTTCATGTTCTAAATGTCCCCATTTAAATAGAGAATTTTTCTTTATCATGGTTTGAAGAGGTAAAACAATTCTTGAGAAGTTAGGAACAAATATTTTAACAAAATTTATTTGACCTAGGAAATATTGCATTGATTTCTTGTTGTGCGGTAAAGGTATTTCAGAAATTTATTTAATTCTATTAGGGTCAATATGAATTCCTTCTTTGGAGACAATGAATCCAAGGAGTTTTCCTTCACTTAACATGAAAAAATACTTTTTGGGATTCAGATAAATTCCATACCTTTGGCAGCATTCAAATATTTGTTTTAAATCTCTTATATGATTACTGTGTTTTTTGGAGTATACTGTTATATCATCCAAGTAGATCACCACTGATTTATTTACTAAACCTTTGAATGCAATATCCATAGTTCTCTTGAAAGTAGCACCAACATTGATAAGTCCAGATGGCATCTTTTGATAAGTGTAAGTGCCCCACTTTATTCTGAATATAGTTTTCAGCTAGTCCTCAAGATGTACTAAGATTTGATTATAACCTAAGAATCCATCCAGGAAAGACATTAGCTTAGAGCATGCTGCTGATTTCAAAATTTGTTCCATAGGAGGTAATGGGAAATTGTACTTTTGGCAAGCTTTATTGAGGTAGTGGAAATCTATACATATCTGAATATTTTCGTTCTTTTTCCTGGCTGGGACAAGATTAGAAACCCATCGGGTGTGTTTGACAGGAAAAATAATTTTGGCTTTCATCAGTTTATTCAACTCATATTTAATTTGAATTTCTAAATTAGTATGGATCTTCCTCAATTTATGTTGAATATATTTTTCGTCATATATCATGGGAATGGTAAGTTGAATAATAGAGGTATCGTGTGTCTTGAGATCTTCATAGTTCTATGCAAAGACATTCTTGTATCTCTTCAAAAAACCTATAAAATCTACTTTTTTGTCTGATGTAAGACCGAGACCTAAGTCAATAATTTGAGGTTTCAAATCAGTCTCGAGATTGATCAATTCAAACCTCAGAGTTGAACTCTACAGTTATGAATTGGTAGATCGTTTAAATCTGTCTTTAAGGTTGTATAAATCTTCGAACTTAACTACAGATTTTAGTATAGCATTAATGGTTGTTTCTTGTTTAAGTTGGTTATCATGCTGGTCTTCATCAACTATCTGGTCATCGTAGGAGCCTTCTGAGGTTAGGAAGCTTATGACATCCAGATCATTATTAAAGACTCTCTAGTTGGTGATATTGTCAAAAAGTGAAGGCCTAAAAATTAATTCAATGGAAAATCGATCTGGGATGTAATCTTCTGGAGGTGTAAGCTTGGAAGCGACATTAGCTAGAAGATCGGTGCTGGCATTCTGGAGTCTTGGGATAGGGGAAATATTAAAAGCGGTAAAGTGGAGAATCATATCTTAGACTAATGACTGATAATGTTTCAAGTGTCCTGATAAACAATGTATAGTGTTCCTTACTTGTTTTATGACAATCTATAAATCTCTGAATACTTGAAGGTATTTTACATTAACGCCAATTGCCTTATATAGACCTTGAACTAGTCCCTCATATTCAACGGTATTTTTGGTGCAATCAATGCAAGTTTGCATGCTAGCATAGTTTTTTCCCCTTCTAGGCTAACTAAGATGCAACCTACTCCTGCTCCATCATTGGATTTAGATCCATCAAAAAATAATTTCCAAAATAAAGATTTAACTACAGGTTTATCTACAAAATTTACACATTTAGAAGTGTCTGTTTGAGAAAAAATTTCAACTTGAGGGACAACAAAGTTTTCTAAGAAAGGTGAAGTACAAGCATTAAAATTTCCTAGAAATGATTCTACAGAATAATTTCCAATGATATTGTTGCTATACATGACTGGTTCATTTTCTCCTTCTAGTTCTGTCACTATGAAATTTTGATGTTTCTCGCGATCAACCCTTATTTGATTTTGTTTACTATTATAGGGAAGCCACATGTGAAACCAGTCAGTTGCAAAATAACCATGAAGTTTCTCTGTCCAGTCTCTACTAAGGATTAAGCCATAGAACTCAGGAATGTCAGCTACAAGTATGTCGATGACTTGGAAAAATTTAGGGTTTGATGAAACTCTGATGGTTACTTGGTTAAGTTCCCTAATGACTTCGACTTGAGAGTGATCTAACTGAACTATTCATACAAAATATTTATGAGGCTCAACATTGAACTTGGCACAAACAACTTTCGGCAAGATGTTAGATGAAGCTCCGAAATCAGCCAGACAGTTTTGTAAGTTTTTGTTAAAGACTTCAAAAGTAAGGAGAAATGGTGGAGTGTGAGATTTTGATCTTCCCCCAATCAAATCTATATTAGTTGAATCAATATTATTCAAAGAATCACTAGGGGGTCTTCCAATTTCTTGGGCAGCTTGTGAGATCACGACAATAGGAAGTGGTGCAATACGTACTGCTTTAAGTTCTTTCAGAAGTAACTTCTCCTAATGTTGCAATTTACTAATGTCATGAAATGTAATGTTTGCCCTAGTCTTCTTCATATCATTAATAATAGTATATTCTATTTCATAAAAAACTATCAGAGTTTTAGATGAGGGAGAAGGATCCAATTGAGTAGGTGTAGTCTGAGTGGATTTTGATACAAATTTCTTACGTATTGCTTTGTTCCTAGGGGGTGGCATTGAAGCCTTCTGTTTTGGATTTGCTTGTGATGATTCACCAGGATTTTTACTTTGGGTAGTGATAGGTAAGGCTTCTTGAGTTTCCTCTTTGGGAAGTATAAAATCCCACATCCCTTGTAGTTATGCTACTTCCTCGTCATCTGTTTTTTCTTTGTTTCTTGATACTTCGTCATCCTCTCCATCTAATTCAGCATTAGTTATGGAATTTGGGTGTTTAGAATCAGTAGAGGAATTCCTTTTGAATGATCTAAAAGGTTTTTTAGAGGAAGTCCGTGCCACCTATTTTTTAATATCAACCATTTCATTAGACATGGTCTTGAGGAATTTCTGCAACCCTTCAAGATGAAAAGGATCTTTTGGTGGTTTCTTCTTAGAGTCATATTTGAAGATTACCTTCTTCGATTTCCGTTCTTCTAATGCATTTTTATTTTCGACAGCTAGAATGTGTTTTTCTACATCTATTGCCTCTTTCATATTTTCTGCCAAGGCGAGCTTGGAAACTCTATCAATGAAGATAGCTATATTTGAGGGTAGAGCAGAGATGTACCATTCATTTTGGACCTCATCGCTAGACTTAGATGCCACTAGTATCTTATTCAATAGTTTATTGAAGCGAGAGTTGAAGTCCTTAATGGATTCTCCTAGTTCAACTTTCAAATTGGAGAGATTGTTGATTAAGGTAGCTGTAGATCTATCATCTCCAAATCTTGTTAAAAAATGTTCTTCAAAAGCATCCCAACTGTTAATTGAACTTTATGGTATTGAAAAGTACCATGATTCTATTGCTCCCTGCAAAGTATATGGGAACAATCTTACAACTGCGTCTTCCTTCTCTACTTGGTTCAAGTTAATGGACAACATAAAATTATTTATATGTTCCTCAGCTAATAGACCATTATCAAGATTGAATTTGGGCAACCATTTTTCTGGGTGTGCTAGCAATTGATGTAAAGGTCCAGCCATCCTAATAGCCTCTGGGTTTGTCCATGGCCTTTGAATATTCTGTGCCATTGCTGGTATGTGGGTAGGGGAAGGTGTAGTAGTAGAGTTTGAAGGTGATTGGGTAGAGGAAGATGTAGCTCATGTACTTATGTGAATCACGATCTAGAATGGTGGGATGGATGATTGATCCTATGAGGGTATAGATGGAATGAATGAAGATGATGATAGAACCTCGTTATGAGATTCAGGTGGTGTTTAGTTAACCGTTGAGATGGGGTGAACTGATAAGTAACACTATCCTAGGATAGCTCAAATCCTTCTTGAGATAGCGAAATCCCCAGTAACTTGTCAATCAAATATTGAACTTCGGGGGCTTCGGTAAGAGAACAATGCCTTGGCTTATTTGGGATTTCAACAATGGGTTGTATAATATTTTTTGCAACTTCTCGTTGAGGATCAAGATATTTGGAATACTTTCAAGAAGTTGGAGGTGAACGCAAGGGAGTTTCACTCGTAGAATGTCCTGTTAATTTAGATGTACTTTCCATTCATAGTTTAGGCCCTCCTTCTAGTGCCAAAATGTATAAGCCTGCAAAATCATTGCCTCAACATGGAGGAAAACCACCTGGTCTGAACCTTG
The DNA here is from genome assembly GCA_031772625.1 of Pinus tabuliformis. Classification (NCBI taxonomy): domain Eukaryota; kingdom Viridiplantae; phylum Streptophyta; class Pinopsida; order Pinales; family Pinaceae; genus Pinus; species Pinus tabuliformis. Next base: position 876,571,138 of record CM062807.1, read on the forward strand.
GTTGGCAGCTCCTTTTCCGTTTGGAGTAGTGGCTCCTACTTGGGATAATGGGACCAGTTTCCTAATCTATTAATTCTTGTGCTAATGAGGTGATGTATGATGTTTTAAAGTAATGTCTAAGCTAAAAGTAATCTAATATAAACTAATCAATCATAATGCATTTTATTCTAATTTAAGAACTATCTAATTATAAATATACCCGGGATTAACTTGATGTATGCGATCTACAATAATTTCTGAAAGTAATTGGTAATAAAGATCATTCAATTGTGATTAGAAGTGAATCTGTTTTAACAATAATCATTTCATATAAAAATTTAGCCAAAATGATTGTGAAAGATATATCGCATAAATAGTTATTCATATATTCAACATAAAATAAAGATCATCATCATACAAAAGTGCAATAACGATAATCAAGTTGAGACTTTCATACATAAACAATTAGAAAAGAAATGATTGCTTAATACATAAGTAAAAAGGATTACGAGATAAAAGTATCATTTATAATATGTCCTTCTCATGTGTTTCAACAATATTCATCTATATTTAATCCATTCTACATCATCTAAGAGTACAAAAGTGCAATTTCAGTAGAAGATGCTAAATCAGATAAAAATAAATCCCGTTCCATATATTTCACTAGAACTTCCTCAAAGGGATAGAAGTGCATGTTTTGAAGAGAGTTTCTGATAAAATCTTTGACCCCTCTGTAAATGCATGAGAGGGGTTTAAATACTAAAACTATAAATCTAAAAATAGATTATTACAAAAATAGTTGAGGAGGTTTAAAGAACTTGCCTCAATTTGTGCAAAAATAAAATAAAAGATGGAAATAAAAATGTGTCTAACTATCCTGCATTTGATCCTTGAGATCGCAAATATCCATCATGGGCTTCATGTGTGTTGGTTGGCCGACTTCAGCTTTCAACTATCTAGTGAATACGACATCGGTAAGTGCTAGCACCATTTTCTTAGTGGAAGTGGTTAGGCATCGCAGGGTCATCCATTTGCTGTGAGGCTTGACCAAATGTTGCCAATATGCCTCCCAATATAACCTGGTTGTTTTGCTTATCACTTCTAACTTTTCTTCCACTGCCTATTTCCATTGTTGTTTGAGCTATTTCACATTAGGAAGGAAATGTGGAATGGATTCTGCCACAAGATTGGCACTATGCAAATTCTCGATGATATTTTCTATGACACAGTTTGCTACTGCAACCACATCCATTGTTTCCTTTTGTGCTTCTTTAAGCCGAGAATCCCAGCTCACAAATAAAATTTCTTTATGCGATTCTTCTAGCTTGGGTAGGTTGGCTTTTCTCCCATCCTCTATATTTTTCCAGGCGATGAAATTGGACAACTTTTTGAAGATCTCATCATATTCAAGTCACATTTCTACCACTTGACTTGTCAGTTTATCGCTTGTTTCGCAATAGGATTTCCAATGTGAAATCTTCTGGCATAACAATTCTTTCTGATGCATTAGCTTGGAGTTAAGACCGAGTGCTTCGGTAAGAAACTAATAAATTTTTGAATCGTATTTATGAAGATTAGTTATTTCCTGCACCTGTGCTTCCTTCTTGGCTAAGCTGGTTCGATGTTCTATTTTCATCTGTTCAAATACTTATTGGCTAACTGTATCTCTGCTTGCTAGTCGGATTTGACTTGTTGTAGTTGTTGCTCAACTGACATTACTTTATTCTCTTTTTCTTTAAGCAACATTTGGATTTTTTTTCTTTGTTTATGATCATTGTGGCATAAGCACCTGCAAACTATGAGAGTCTAGTGAGGTTGGCAGATGGATCAATAGGTGAGTCGTTTCATAGAACATTGATTGGTTCATTTTTAGGGGTAGCAGCAACTATAGAGTCCAATTTCCTTTTATTTTTTTTCCTTTTCACCCTGGCGTTATGCTGTGGGATATAAAATACATCTAGAGGGGGTATTTCTTCAACCCTCAAAATTATTTCAGAAGTAGGGGTAATAGGGATGTGCTCTACCTCTTGCGTATTTGCAGTTTCTTCCATTGTAATTTCCAAGGCTGTTTTCTATTGTGGAGTTTGCAACTCTGGCACATATTACTCTACATTGGGACCTTTATTAAAATTGTCTCTCTCTTCCTCTAAGTCAATTACCATGGGTTTTGTTGGCTGGGTGGAGGTAGCAGGGATTTTAGCCTACTTGCTTGCTGAAGCTTCTTCAACTATCTTCTATGTAGATTTGGTTGTATCCCTCACTGACTCCATGCTTTTGCTTTTCCCATTTTGTGATGACAGTTGCGATTCCCCGATAGATTTCTCTTGAGATTCTGCTCCAGAATCAGATCTGGAATTTTCTTTGGAGTCATGTTCTATAGTCACACTAGGAGTAGGCTTCCTTATTGGTTCAATCAATAATTGGTCCAATGGGACCGTTCTTAGCCTTGTTTCTCTGTAACTGTAAAACATTTCCAGGTCTTCATGGTCAAAAAGTAGTTGTGACATATGCTTCACCTTCGTGAAGGTGTTCTTCTACAAAAAGATGTCATAAAAAACATCCTCCTCATTACTGAATACTTTTATTTTCACCAGAGTGGTGAAATCCTTGACAATGCTGAATATGTCATATCACCATCCAAGGAATTTAGGTAATTAAAGATATAACATGTTCTTTGCTCTTTGAATGCATGCCCTAGGTCGTGTAATGAAAATTCTCTGCATTGTACAGGGAATGTAGGCCAAATGGCCTTTTTTTATTCTTTCGTTGTCTTCCTCATTCCTCCCTCACTAGCTGTTTGATAGGCTATCTCTCTATCCATTAATTTATCTAAAACATAGTATTGGAGGACATGGGGGGAGGTGATGCTGCCAAAAAACCTGATATATGTAAATGTTTCCTCCCTAAACTATCTGGCCACCGAAAGGATGTCAACTTCAGCTTCTTGGGAAAACTTGGGGGCATCTCAATTATAAAGCCGCTTGTGAATAGGGAGCATAACTCCATGGCAAATCTTGAAAGAATGTGGTTCAAAACTGGATTCCCACATGTCCATGTGGTATATGTGAATAGGGAGTGGATTTTGGACAATCCATTTCCATGCCATGATAGGGAATTTTGAACTAAAACAAAGAGCATTTATGACATAGCCGCTCATAAAAAATGGAGGTTAAACCCTCGACACAACACTTCTTTTCCTTATATACTCGATAATTGTTTTTTCTAAATTGTTTAACAAAATTTGTCCCTAATTCATTAGAGTTGTGTTAATAACTTCATCTATTAATGACAACCACTTTGGGGAGAACTTAGTACTATCGGGTCTGCCAAACCGTCTACATAACATAGTTGCTGCAAAATTACAAGGGGGACAAACAGACGAAGTAGTGTACATATTGTTTTTGTCTTTCTTATTTTTTTCTTTATTATTCGACTAGGCGCAGGTGCAGTCAGATGGGTCATCATTCTCTTTAGGAATCAATTCCCGGTTGTAGATGACTTGGGGCTCTGGTAGGTGGTACATAACTCATAAGTTTTGTAGGGTAAAATACCCCATAACCTCTTGGATACTTATCTTGAATTCTCTGTCTGAGATGTCGGCATCATCAATGACCCATTTTACCATATCGGTATAAGGGAATATCTTCAGCCGTGCAGCTATGCGGTGCAAAAATGAGCATGTCGTCTCCATCATTGAAGCATCCGAGGAATCACATCTGTCAACTGTAACTTTTGTTTCCATAATCCTCAGCTATTCTTCCTCCAGTATGTTATACATAGCTTCCCAGGTTAATCCCTCTCTGTTGCATGTGGTAACCGTGAACAAGGGAGTCATCTTTGTCTTCTCAGAGGTGATGACCTTGCCTTTCTTCATCATTGTTCTCAAATCTTTTCTCTATGGGTTTTTCCTAAAAATGGAGAACAACATCTATCAGATACACAAAGATGAATGTAAAAATGAAATAATGCAAATAGCTTGTAAAGGTGGTAAAAAGAGTTTTATTTGAATGTATGTAAGAAGATATCATATCAAGCTAAATGGATTTTCACACATAAATGCACTTATTTCCCACTAAATGCCCAATAATGACTCGTTATCCCTTAGTTTTAATGCTCATAAATGTTTGTATAGTAAAACGGGACGAAAGCTTCTAGGGTCACGAGCCATTGTATTGCGATAATAGGGATTGTGCGATTTGCGAAGCAATATCTCAAATCACAATATCATAATATGTCCCTATTACCTTTCTTATCTCCCGTTGTGTTTCTACGAGATGCGTGATGCAAGCCGTCTGTTAGTTGTTTCAAAACATAGCTAATTGCTAGGTTTATCTTATGAAAAAGACCTGACAGACTCAAAACATTTACTCATAATATTTTAAGGTGTGGGTCTGGATGCTAATCACATTTCACAATATCTGCTGGTGGTAAGTACAAGGGGTTTGTTTGAATGCCCAAAATGCGATGCGATAAAGGTCACAATGCCATCACAATCTCACATCTCACATATTTCACAATATCATGTTAAAAGTGGGTCCTTTACAAGTGGTGATATGTTATGTGAGACTTAAGCCTGAAAAAGCCTAAGGTCTTCTGTTTGCATATGATTTTATGATAAATTTGACCATAGAGTTCTTTGTTAGGTTTTAGACATGCTATATATGAAAAGGTAAGTATTTAGTAGTTCCCTAAAAATATTTTGATTGTTTCCTTTGCTTTATTTCAAAAAATAAAAGAAATGCCTAAATGGTAAGTTTTGGTTTTTGGATAACTTTTTTTTTAAAGGGTCCCCATTTATTAATGTAATATTAACTATTATCATTAATAAATGGGGGGTTGTTGAATACAACAACAGGGGGGTGGGCTCTAATGCCTCCTTCCTTCTCCTGTTGTGTCATCTTTGTACATCCTTCAATCCTATCTCAAGTTTTTCTTAAGGCGGGATGTTAGGATATTCTGACACATAGGAAATAGTTAAGTATAACTTGGTCTAGTGTATAGTTAGGTAGACTGTGTTTCTTTTCTATGTACTTTTTGTAACTTACAATTATCTGAGAGTCACGATATGTTCTAGAGTTGAAGTGATCTGACGGTTCATTCTCTGCTTGGTATTACCGACACTTGGTACGTGGCTTAACACCCGATTGGTCCATGATCTCTATTTAAAGAGCATGGAGGGTCATTTTTAAGGTGACCGTTCATGAGAGAATACTGGTCATGTTGGCTCAGGCCATGGACTATTTCCCTCTTTGAGGGTTTTAACCACATCAAGAATACTGGTGTACCGATCTGTTATCTATTTGTAAGAAGTGTACTTTGGTGTTCTATCTAAGGAACCTACCCTGTAAATTCCTACATGGGATCACACTTTTCCTGGGCCACACTAGCCCAAAGTTGACTAGAATTTTTACCATTTCTCCTCCCCATAGAACAGGCTACAACCAGCCCCCATGAAATTTGATCTTGGGTCACCTTGCTAATGAGGCCCATCCTCGATTGGGTATGCTAGAGGGACTTGAAAATTAATATAATATAATTAGTTAATGTTAACATTAACTAACATTGATTACTATTATTATTAATGTTAATATATTATTCTAATATTTTATATTATAATAATATCTTTTTTGTGACTAGTGGAATTGGTAACGCGGTGGCTCTCGTACTTACGTGACACAAGTTTGATCCCCTATAGTTGCCACTATAACATCTAGGTGCAACTGCACTGTCCCCAAGTAAGAACACACAGATAAGTCAAGATTTGAACACACAAATGCCTTAGCAGTGCGTTTGTTGTCCAACAACCCGCACCCATCGGGGATATGTTATAATAATATATAATACTACAATATAATATAATTAAATAAATAAATATAATGTAATATAATATAATATAGTTAGTATAATTAATATATAATAAATTAATACTTATTATTAATTACAATAATTATACTATTTTTATTATAATAGTTGTTGTTGTTGTTGTTGTTGTTGTTGTTGTTGTTGTTGTTGTTGTTGTTGTTGTTGTTATGCCATTAAGACTTATAGAATTTTTCAACCACATTTATTAATGTGGTTGTGCTAATATTAGATTTGAATTTTGAATTTTGATGCATGTATGTTTTATTATTTTTTTCATATAAAAATTGACTTAAACTCTCTGAAAAAGGTACAATGTGATGCCAAAAACATTTTATTTAAAACATTCAGATAAATTTGATTCACCCTTGATGATTGTGTACTTATAGAAAATATGCACAAGAAATGTTAATTCTTTTAAATGCTAATTTTTAAATAATATTTTTTCTCTTTAGTCTTTTTATATATAATATTAATACATTTATATGCTTATTTGTTTGTAATCTCATATATTACATTTAATTTTTGTTGAATTGAATTTACATAGTGTAGTAAGCTTCCCAAATTGTCGTATGCAAATTAGAAACCATATGAATAAAAAATATAGAAACTTGAGTACATGAACTATCAAAAATATCAAAATATTCATAAGAGGTCCACCAAAACAAAATCAAAGTTTAGTCTACTCTATTCTATAGACTAACTTAACAGGAAAATAAAATACTAGAGTTTTGACCAGATATATAACTAGCTAACATAAACATGAGAAAGTATGCAAGTAAATACACCCTGATAATATCAGATCTGCTTTGTTGTAGGAGCAGGGTAGGAAAGGTTTGCATTCTTGCAGAAATATTTGGTCAATACATTGAAGGTGTTGGTTTATAATTTCACAGAAAAAATGCTCATTTCAATTGGTGTTCCTTTAGAACATGACTCTCTCCAACATCTCTTTCAACCTCCAATATATCTCCATAACGAGAAGATTATATTTACGCCAAACTTAACAGGAAAATAAAATACTAGAGTTTTGACCAGATATATAACTAGCTAACATAAACATGAGAAAGTATGGAAGTAAATACACCCTGATAATATCAGATCTGCTTTGTTGTAGGAGCAGGGTAGGAAAGGTTTGCACTCTTGCAGAAATATTTGGTCAATACATTGAAGGTGTTGGTTTATAATTTCACAGAAAAAATGTTACTCCTCATTTCAATTGGTGTTCCTTTAGAACATGACTCTCTCCAACATCTCTTTCAACCTCCAATATATCTCCATAACGAGAAGATTATATTTACGCCTTCCCCTCCCAACACCCAATTCAGGTATCCACCTCGAATATGGCCCAAGAACTTCAGAATCTCAATAATCCACTTTTCGATATGCTAACTATTTTATTCCATGGTCGATGGAGTGTGCTTCCTATAGTAACTTTATGTGTGAAGGCGTAAGCTTGTGCAATGTTAAGGTCATCACGATCTCCTGCACCTTTGCAAGATTGGGCATGTTGATGTGGCATTTTTTTTTGCAGGAGGGGGAATTCACCCTGTGGAAATCGAGTGCAGTGAAGGGATCAGATGAAGGGTGATAGTAGAGATAAATATGAAATATAGCACACTGGATAGTTGAACACTCTAAAAATAGAGGAGGGAAAGATCCAAAATTTAAGTCACCCATATCTTTACAAAAGCACCGTAGAGGCTCACCTCCCTTTAAGCAAACAATAGGCAGAGCAAAATAGGCTTGAAATTATAACTATGGCTGGAAACAATGGTGAAAGAGGAAGTAAGGTGCCAGGGCAACAAAGCCTAGTCGTTCCACCAGCTTGGTAATGGTAACCATAAGAAACATTTCACGTCAAGCAAAGAGTGTTCCAAAAACATCTAAGGTTGAATATCCATTGTAAAATGTTGAAATGGAAAACATTACCTTATCATGCACATATCGCGTTGTGTTCATTCTGGAATTTTGATGCATGTATAGATTATTATTTTTACATAGAAGAAAAGACGTAAGCTCCCTAAAAAGAGTACAATGTGATGCCAAGGAAATTTTATTTGGAACATTCAGATAAATGTGATTCATCCTTGATGAGTGTGTAGTTGATAGAAAATATACATAAGAAATGTTAATCCTTTTAAATATATATATAAAGTATAGTATTAATACATTATATATGTTTGTTTATATGTAATCTTATATATGAAATTTAATTATTGTTTAATTGAATTTACATAGTGTAGCAAGATTCCCAAATTGTCTTTTGGCAGTTATAGACCCCATCAATGACAAAGATAGAGGCTTGATCATCTTAACTATCAAAAATAGCAAAATATTCATAAATGGGTTGCCAAAAGAAAACCAAAGTTTAGTGTATTCTATTCTATAGACTAAATTAACAGGAAAATAAAATAGTAGAGCTAAGACAAGATGATATAATTAGCTAACATCAACATTAGAATTTATGAAAGTAAATAGATCCAGATAATCATATCTGCTTTACTGTAGGATCAGGGTAGGAGAGGTTTCCACTCTTACAAAAGTATTTGGTAAATACATTGAATGTTCTAGTTCATAATTTCATAGAGAAAATGTTACTCCTCATCTCAATTGGCATTCCTTTCGAACATGACTCTCTTAAACATCTCTTTCAACCTCAAATATAGCTCCATTGGGATAAGAGGCTAGTTATGCCTTCCCCTCTAAGCACCCAATTCAGGTATCCATCTAGTATATGGCCCCAGAAAGTTCAGAATCTGAATAATACACCTTCCGATATCCTCAATATTTTGTTGCATGGTCGGATGGAGTGTGCTTCCTATAGTTCTCTATGACTTTATTTGTGTGGGTGTAAGCTTGTGCATTGTTGAGTTCATCATGATCTCCTACACGTTTGCAAGATCAAACATGTTGATGTTGTAGTTTTTCCAAGAGGGGGAATCCATTGTGTGCAAATCGAGTGTAGTGAAGGGATTAGATGGAGGGTGATAAGAGAGATAAGCATGAAATAGAGAACGATGACTAGTTGAACACCTATAAAAATAAAGGAGGGGAATACCCAAAATTTAAGTAACTTGCATCTTACAAAAGATCCCTAGGGCCTCACCTTCCTTGAAGAAAGCAATAGCCAGAGCAATATAGGATTGAAATCACGACCACAACTAGAAGCAATGGTGAAAGAGGAAGGAGGGTGCCAGGGTGAGAGGTCCTAGTCATTCCACCAGCTAGGAAATGGAAAACATAAGAAAAATTACTCATCAAGCCAAGAGTGTTGCAACTACATCCCAGGTTGAATCTACAATATGTTGAAATGAGAAACATTCTCGTATCATGCACATATCCTATTGAATTCTTTTGGAAAAAGTAACAAGTTAAATGAGGGCTGGAATTCAAGTGGAGAGTGTTAATGTGAAATCAAGGTGAGGAGGCTCATTGTAGAGTGAGCCTGCTAACTTGATGCTTGTGATTCTTATATGATAACTCATGTGTAGTCCACACGTTATCCTCAAATGAGTGAGAATATGGGGGTCAATTTGTACTTGATGGCCACCCATCCCCGTCACCATATCTCATCAGTCCTAAGAATCCGAGCCGTGTTAGCATTTAATGGAAGAGTTAACACCACCATCAGGGATTTATTGTCTTTCAGGATGAGAGCTTGATATTATATATACTAGTCATGTTCAAAAGATCAAGGGCAAGGATGGGTAATAGAAGATATTGATTTCTATGCATAGACATTGTTGGAAAGGAAATATATGACTTTATTAGTTGAGAATCACACATGCGATAGGAGAACCATTCAAATTTTAAGGAGAGAAGCCTAAACGTGCTTGAGATCATTTTTAAGCATCCAGCTGAGAATAATTTTCCTTAGTGTTGCCTCCATTTAATAAATGTGTGGACTTGGTGATCCTAATATTATACTTCCCTCAATGATTATTGATCTAGATTGGATTATCATATTGTTTTTCATCTATCTCAATTTCCTCAATCAGAGTTCGTATATAAAATTTACGCCACTCAAAAGATGACCTTCCTTTTTTCGCTGCCATAATTCAAGAGGATACCATGTTAGCCCCCATTATTCATGTAAAAGGGGTTAGCCACGTGATTGTGATGAAGAAAAATCTAAAAGAGTCCATATTGTAACTTGGTTAAGAGTTAAGGCAGTCAAGCCTAACCACTAGTAGGTTATTAAGATGTGTTATTGCTGGGCCACTTGGAGGAAAATGGGTCTCATTCTTTCAAGTGCATTTGTTCCATAGATGAGTAAAATAACCATGAGGGATAAGAGATAGAGCACATATAGAGGTTCTGTGCATTGTATTAGCCCACGAGCAAAAAACCATACTTCTTTGTACTTGCAGCCATTTTCTATTCATAGAAAGAGAGTAGATAAAACTCACCTTCTAGCTGGGTTTTCTCCTAAAATGGTTTCAGAGGTCATATCTTGTATCAAATCATGGTTCGTTAGTTTTTATTTCACTGTTCTATATTTTTTGCAGAATTTTAACTTTCATGCATACTCAATTAATAATAACTACACATCCACAAACCTAACTAGAAATTAAAACCCAATAGTGTAGATTTTGGATTTTTAAATATGGCTTTATTAGATATGTTCTGACAAATTGCTTAGTGGAATATCCACAATGTTTTATATATCATATTTGTATCATAGAAGGTTTATTTGGGTATATTCTGGAGATTTGCAGGGGATCTATATCGGTTAGGCCAAAAGTTGTAAACCCTAATCATGGCCTATGAAATTGTGAATGACCCTCGTGATCTTGTAGAGGAGAGGTTTTTGTAGGTGGAAGCAAAAGTTATAGACATAAGCCATAATATTAATCTCCTCACGTCAGCCTTGACCAATAATCTCAGGAAATTTGGAGAATATGGGGTTTCTAATGCATTATACAAATCAAAGGGGAGATCAAGAGGTCAAGAAGAAATAGAGAACCAACCAAAGAAAGGACCCGAGAAATATCAACCAAGTTCTAGTGTTATGAATCGCTTTTCAAAATAGAAGTTGAGGTCGATATCAAGTCGTATGAAGGTGAGATTGGTGCTATGAAGCTAAATCGCTAGTTGCAACAATTAGAAGTGTATTTTAGTGTCCATCATATTGAGGAAGAACATAATATTTCATTTGTACTGCTAATATAAGAGGGCCATGCCTTGACATGGTCAGAAAGCCACACGAAGACATTGAGGTTAGAGTGAGAACCTCTAGGGACTAAGTGGGAGGACTTAAAAGCGCTAATAAAGTCACATTTTTACCTTACTGGATATGTAGGGCCCTAGTGGATATAGTGTCACTCCTAATAGTGGATATAGCATTAGCTGCTCATTTCCTAATGTAGTTCTCTACCAAAATCCTTGCGCTCCCTTGGTTCAATATATATATCCCTATGTTTTTCCCTATTTATAAGAAAGCGAAGATTCTACCGATATTTGCATCAAATTCTAGTAATATCATCCGACTGTATACTCAAGAACTCTCTAAATTTTTTAGAATGTTCGAAAACCTATGGTACAACTTCCACAACACAATATTTCATATTATATCTAACTAAACATCGATACTTGTAAATCTAAGTTCATTTTTTTATTTGTTTAGGTCATGCCATATTTTACTCTATATATTTTTGTTTTTTTTATATATAATTGTAGGTGATTCCAATGGCAGCTCAATTATTAATGACTTTATAAATGAAGTATTATAGGTAAGGAAACAAGTATGTTAAAGAGATATACTTAAACACCTAGAGATTGCAGTGGTAGCTAATAACTACAACTGGAATTTATAGTGGTGCCAATTCACACACACACACACGCACACACACACACATATATTATCGATTTCAATATCCTTCTATATTTATAAGCACCAGGCACATCTACATCTCGTGAGCACAACTAGAATGATGTTAGCGTGTGATCTTCTTTACAGGGCTGACGTCGTCATTATATTTTTAGTAGTTGACTATCCTTCAAATTAAATAAAGAAGTAATTTAACTAAATACGATGAAATTTACTAATTTTGTAAATAAAGAAGATATATATATATTATCGATTTCAATATCCTTCTGTATTTATAAGCACCAGGCACATCTACATCTCGTGAGCACAACTAGAATGGTGTTAGCGTGTGATCTTCTTTACAGGGCTGACGTCGTCATTATATTTTTAGTAGGTGACTATCCTTCAAACTAAATAAAGAAGTAATTTAACTAAATACGATGAAATTTACTAATTTTCTAAATAAAGAAGAAATATAATGCAATAAAATTATATAATTATAATTTATAGAAAAATAAAATTCTATAATTATCATTTATACAAATATGAAATTCTATAATTATAAATAAAATTAGATAATTATACATGCAATTCATGATAGAAAAAGGCATACACATAAACACCACAAAGAAACATATATTCTTATGAAGAAACCCTTCATTATACAACTTAACCATGTGAATAGATCCTCACATTCATTCTCTTCCATGGCATTTATGAAAGTGGAAACCATTTGGATGTAATAATAGATGAGTGACTAGGAAAAGAACAAAATTTTTTAATTTGCTTGCCAATGGTTTTATGTTCTAGAGGGTTTCATCCTCTGCCTTGCCTCCTTCACCTCATGGTTATATTACTGATTTCAACGGAATGGCTTCTCATGGTCCGAGGTTTCAATGCTCTAAGTTCATTGATTTGTGAAGAAATTAGATGATGTCTCGAAAATTGCATTTCATGCTAACCAAGATTTCAATGGCTCTTAGTGTGGCACAGAGAATCCCCATCAGAAAAATTTTGGGTTTATGACCTTGCTTAGGGTTAGGGATGTGTTTATATACTTTCTTACTAAGACTACCTTGCTTGGATTAGGTAGTTAATAAACAGATAGACAGAATTGTACTAGTCTCCCTTGCATTCAACTAGTTGTGCTTATCATAGTCTTTAATAATCACTTTCTTGATTGGTTGCCCACTTTACTTTATCATCACCACCAGAAATACCTTGTTGTCAGTATATCTTGCCCAAACAATTGATGGGCTTATGACCCTAGCCACACTCTTTGAATCTATGGGCGGATAAAAAGTGGAGATTTATGATTGAAGGAAAAAATTTTGTTTCCTTCTGTGTGTGGGAGTTTTCCTTTTTCCTCTTTGGAAAGAAAACATTTCCATATGAGCCATATTTTATGGGGCTCAAAGTTTGTATTTAAATTGATGGATTCTAGATTTCAACCTAGAAAATAATGTTCCAAGGACATCTTTAGGAACATTGGATATATTATGGGCTACTATATCGATTGGAAAAAATCATGAGAAGGTATTCAATATTTTGTTAGGATTTGTGTAGAATTTTATCTTGATATGGAACTACCAATGGAAATAAATGTCCAACAAGATAATTTGACTCATTAGGAAGAAGTATATTATGATCTACAACCATTTAGATGTAAGGACTGTCCTGAATATGGAAATTTTAAACCATGAGAAGATATGAAATCTTGTGTTAAGATTTGTGTAGAAGTTGATCTTGATAAGAGACTACCAATAACAATAAATATCCAACAAGATAATTGGACTCATTATCAGGAAGTGGATTTTGATCAACAACTATTTAAATCTAAGGATTGTCACGAATATGGAATTTTTTTCGAAGATGCCCAAAATGCCGAAGAAATTTAGAAAAATAGCATGGAAGGAGAACAATGGAAACAACCAAAAAATAAGAAATGGTCCCCCCAAATAAAACACAACTACAAATACAGAAGAAGGAAATGGATTGGGACCTAGAGGTCCTCCCTTTCAAAATAAATCAACTACTAATGTTGAAGAATTCTCCTCTAGCAAGAGCAAAGGCTTTGCATGGAGATAAGTTTGATGCCCTTAATAAGTAATACGAATAAAGGGAAATGAATAATCCATTTCACTAAGACATCTAGTTTATTAATTCCCAACTAGTAAATTACAATGGTCGCATATTCAAACAATTCATCTGAGATCTAGTTTACCAACTCCCAACTAGTAAGTTATGATGGTCCCCAGATCGAAACCGAATAAATGGTCTCGAATTAAAACAATTCATCCTATATTGTTTGAATCCTAGATAACCATTGGTCGCAGATGCAACTTTGCATGCACAGATCTATAGTTTTCTCCATTCTCTATACCATTGTTTTTAGCAGATCTGATCCATCCATCCCTAGATATGAATGTTATGATAATAGATCTAGAAATAGACTGAGTCTATCCAAGTTTTTGTGAAAACCCTCATTCAAAAATCTATTCTTTTAAGGGTTCAGGCTATGGATTTGGTAAAACATCTCATGCAGAATATTCAATGCATTTTGGAATACTGATGAATTTACAATGTTTGATCTATGAGGATAAATCCTTGCAAGTGGTTAAGTGGCTGAAATATTACCACATCTATCACAACTCCTTCATTATTATAAACTTTAGGCTGTGAGAAGGTTTTTCAAGAACCAACAACCCTAAGGGATCAGTTTCATATAGGGATGCTATGAAAAACAAGGGCAAGACACAAGATTTAGTTGACCCGGTTAAAAATTATGTCTCTTCCCAAGATTTAATAAAATGAAAGATTCATCATATTATGCTACTAATCCAAAGTATTCCAAGCCCTTATATTGTTGAATAGATGGAACACTCTACTTATGGTAGTCAATCTCCCAAATGTTAACAATATATTTGATGCCTTACAATATGGAACTATTTTCTATAGATTCAATGGGTTTTGGCCCAAATTGAAGTATCTACATTAGTGGATATTCTCCAGGTGGACTCCTAATTAAAAAATTTACTTGTTCTTGAAATAATTTTTTATTGTACAATTTGACACAAAAGCCCATAGATTTTTCTTTAAATGAGGGGCCATGGTTTGGGGGAAAAGTAGGGTTTTTTTGTAACTCCATAGTTTTCAAGCTTCGATGCCAACACAATGAAGGTTTCTAAAATGTTGTTTTTGGTGAGACAACATAACCCTCCTCTTCCCTTTTGGAACCATCGAGTATTAGAGGGAATTGAAAATACATTGGGAAAATTAATAAAGGTGGACCTCGAAGGACATGACTTTTTTTTTTTTTTATATATACTTTTGACAGAATATGTGTACTGGTAATCCTCAACAAAGGATTATTGGGTCATATTCATTTGGTTCATAATAGTTTTCATTTCACTCAACTACTATATTTTGAGAACACACATATCTTTTAAATAAGAACATTTGCAAAACTCATATCCTCAGCCAAGGAAATCTCTAAATAAGAAAACAAAATATAATAAAGGGCTAAATGGATGGAAAATTCTAGATCGGAAACTCTAAGAAGAAGAGAATGAGGAAATAGTCAGGAATCAAATAAATGTTGAGGTTCCGAAATAATAAGGTACAACTGTGAATACAGAGGAAGAGCAAGAAGTAACAATGCTCCAAAACTATTGGAATTTTGAAAACAAGGATATTATAGAGCAATATAAAGATGTAGCACGCCTCAATTGGACATAGGAGGTGTAAAAATAACCCACTTCTCAAAGAGTTTTCATTCAAAAAAAGAAGCCTCTCCGAAAGCATATGAAAATAATTTATAAATTGTAATTGTCGCTCTCATCCAAGGATTTTGACGAAAATATGAGAAAAAAAAGAAGTAGAAAGGGGTGTCTAAGTGCTCCTTATCACACTTAGACCCCAACTTTGTAATATTCTTTTTCTCATTTGGATCCAACCGTTGGACTAGCATGATCAAATGCTTTTAATATTGCAAAAATGTAATTTCATTATTTGAATAAATTTATGATATTTCCTTTATATTTATTTATATATATATATATATATATATATTTATTTATTTCTAATTAAAAAATATTATTTTATTATGTTATGTTATATTATAAAATAATTGTAATAATAATATTTTACATTACTAATTTTTATATTTCATATTTTTAGCTAAATAACTATGTGAAAATATTATATTTTAAAAACCTGAGTTCAATTTACTAAAAATATATACCATTAATTTAGTTGGAGGCACACAAAGATGCATAAAGTAGAATTTTAATGTTTTAAATGCGATATAATTAATAAATTAAATCAAAATATTTCTCTTATATTTGGTTAAAATATAAACGTTTATTTTTGGATAAAAATTAATAAAATAAATCGCTTATTTATAATTATTTAAAATGGTTAATATAAGGTTGTATAAATCAATTTTATAAAAATAATTTTAATTAAAAAACTAAAATATTCTCAAAACAAAAATATGTGAAAATTAAAATTTAGTTAAAACATCATGTAATAATGGTTTACTGCAATTTCATTAGTTTTATTCTATATCATTAATTTGAGATGCTCATTCTACAACCTAGTATGAGGGGATGTGTAAGTATGTACGTGCTTAGGTAATTGACATATGTCTCTCTTAAAATAAATGTAAAATACACTTTATTGTTGACTATAATAAAAAAAATGAATATGGTATGCATGTAAAGTAATTAGAAGTTAAAAAAGTGTGTGAGTAAAATGTTTGAACCTTATACCTTTCAAAAATATTTCAACACAATATTTAAATAAACTATTTGAAAATCCATGTTAAGTAATTTATGTCAAGGAAGTTGTGTAGATGATTTTCTATCATATGCAATGTTGTAGACTCTCCACTGAGGATGGACTAACAACTTCATATATATATAGAGAGAGAAAAAAATATTAATTTTTTTTAATGTTGTATACAATAAAATATTCAATGTGGGTTATCAATAAAATATTTTTATACAAATTAATATTGAGGTATACTTAAAAGTACATTAATAATAATAATAAAAAAATTTGTGCCAATAAAATGTGTCTATATATAATATTTTAACTTTAATGTCAACTACGTATATATTTAAAAAAATTATAAGATGTTTTAAGTGGCCTCAATATTTTACAATTGGGTCATTTAGACACTCAAAATACAATTTAGAATTTAAAGAATGAAAAATTACGTATTGTATTTTGCACTCTAAAGAAGTTTGTAGGTGAAGAAATTTGATCCCTCTAGGCTCATGCTAGATGTGCATTTAAGATCGATCTATACTGATTTTATTCTCATCCAGCAGAGAAAATCATTCTATTCTCATCCTAGTCCGATGATAATTAGATTACGACATGATACTTCGTATGCGAGGCAAAAATTACATTGTGACATGATAGTTCATATGTGTGATCATTAATATTTTGTGGTCAATAACCTGCACCATTTAAAAGTATTCTCATTCATAACATCAACAAAATCAATATCATGTTGCCACAGGGGTAGAGGCTTAAAAAGATCCTAGCCTCCTGAAGGATAATATACATTATTTCGAGGCAACCTCATGATGGTAGTATATATTATTTGAAATAAATTTCTCTTTCCTTACATGTACTCAGTGGATTCGAAAAATGACTAAAATATCACATTGTAGAATTGAAGATCCTATCATTGTTTGCACATATATGTTTTTTTAAAAACCAAACTATGGTTGAGCTTACACTACCAGGTTAATGTGACAAAGAATGAGAGAAATTGTGGAGCAGAAATTTCTCTTCTCAATATTCAAAATGACTAAATAGATTACATTGTAAACATCAATAATAAATGTATGAAATAGAACTCTACACCTATGGAGTAAAACTAAAGTAAAACTGAAATGACTATGACACCTAGAAAATAACATAATCAAATGTGATGACACCTAATGGACAATGAGATTAATATCTCAACGTCCCCTCCTAATCTCAAATGTTACATGTAGAGACACTTAAAATGTCTAATTGTTCCCTTTGAAATTCAAATACACTCTTTCCCAATGGATTTGTGAAGATATCCGCAAGGTGATCTTTGGAACCACAAAAAGCAAGTACTATGTCCCCATCATTGACAAGCTCACGGATGAAATGAAAACGTGTTTCAATGTGCTTTCTCTTTTTGTGGAAAACATGATTTTTTTATAAAGAAATTACTACGTTGTTATCACAATAAATTGGATTTAGATCCTTCTAAAAATTTGAAATATATTTCAATAATCTTCTCAACCACACAAATTGACAAGCTACTAAATTTCCTGCTACATATTATATATGTATAACTTGAAAGCGAAAAATTTGCAAAATGTGTATAGAACAAATCATAGTCTATTGTACCTGCAATATACCTCAAGATCCTTTTCGCAAACTTCCAATGAGAAATATTAGGTGACTGCATGAGCCTGGCGAGAAAACTTGCTGCAAACATAATGTCAGGTCTAGTTGCAATTAGATACAACAAATTACCAACTAGACTTTTATACAATGTGGGATCAATTGGTGGTGCTACATCTTGCTTGCTTAGTTTGGTGCCTTCAACAATTGGTGTATCGGCAAGTTTAAAATTCGCAATTCTGAACTTTTGGATGATATCAGTGGCATATTTTTATTGACCAACAAAAATTCCATTATAATATTGGTGAATTTCAATGCCTAAGAAGTATTTCATGACCCCTAGATCTGTCTTGTCAAAATTTGTTTGGATTTCTTCTTTGAAGTGTTCTAACATTATATTTCTAGTATAAATAAGATCATGTACATAAATGCATGCAATAATAATTTTACCTTCAGGAGCTTTGGTATACAAAGTTAGCTCATGCCTACTTCTACAAAAACCACTTCTGATTATATATGTATTGATGTGACTATACCAAGCTCTCGGAGCTTGCTTCAAATGATACAAAGATTTCGTCAATCACTATACCTTATGCTCTTGTCCAAGAACATAAAAACCACGAGGGTTCTCTAAATAAACTTATTCCTGCAATATAGCATTTAGGAAGGCATATTTTACATCAAGCTAATAGACTTTCCATTTGTGTTGAGCTGTTGTGGAAAAAATGGTTTTGACAGTGTCTATCCTTGCTACTGGACTAAAGGTTTCACCATAATCAACACCAAACTATTTTGAGAATCTGTTGGCAACCAACCTTGCCTTATGTGATCTAGGTGGATGTTGGTGGCCACCCACCTATCCCACTTGGACCCCCATAACTATCTCTTTTAGTTTTTTCAGTTTCCGTAATTGTAGCAAAATTTACTATTTTTAGTCGTTTTTCGGGTCCTGAACTTCTTGAACCATTTTGAGGCCCTAAACAACATTTTTTGGGAAATCTGGGAGAAACATGGGTCCATGCATTGATGTTTCTCTTCCCAAAGTTGTAGTTCTCAGATAGATCTTTCTAATGAGCTATTGTACGTGTCAAATGAAGATCGCGTGCCAAAGTTATGACCTCGAGAAGTTCATGTACCAACTTACCCAAAACAGGGCCCACAATTTGGCGTTTCAACCTCTAGGGTTAGATTTTGGGATGTTAAGGGTTTTCCATTATTTCTCAATAATAAATAGGCCTTCGAGCCTCATTGTGACATAGTTCAGAGGCATGTAGCTGCCACATCTCTTCTCAGAGATAAGCTACCATCACCCTAGTTGGTTTATTTCCATTTCTGTTTGTAAGCACATTTCAGTATTTTACATTAATGAAATGAAGTATTATTTCTATTGCATCTCTATGTTTATGGTTATCTCTGTAATTTGTTGCATTCCTGTTTAAATCCAGATCAGTGGTATCAAAACAGTCTGCTTTTTTTCTTTGTTTTTCTTTGCATGTCCCCAACGAGGTCGAGATATAAGGAGTTAGGGCTTGAACTGGTCGAACCTTTGCAAGACCAACCTCACAAATCCCAATGACCTCCCATGGTGGATGAAAAGAAAAACGAGGGGGCAGAAGATCCAATCAAAATCTTACTCGAAGAAGCCCTCGAGTGACAAAGGAACACAATGATGGACAGGTTTACGCAAATACTTTAGCGGCTACCTAGAGGCGACGCATCAGCTTCCCACAGCTACTTTGGAAACGACACACCCTTTAAGGTACAACTTAATTTTGAAATCCCCATCTTCGAGGGTAAAATAGACACAGATGCTGTAGATAAATGGTTAAATCTGCTAGATGGGTATTTTTCTGTTCATGAATTTTTGAGTAGGGAAAAGATTGTCTTCTCTCTTCTTAAAGTAGCCCCCCATGTTAAGGACTGGTGGGAAACCTAATGCGAGTAGAAGGATGAAAGTACGGGCTCACTGTTTTCAGTCACACCCACTTGGAATGCATTTTGGGATGCCAGCAAGGAGCAATACTACACTGTCGAAAGTTATGAGGAAAAATACATAAAGTGGACCATGCTACGATAGGGAAGGGACCAAGATGTGTTGGAGTTCAAAAACATTTTTCATACCCTTTGCACACGGTTCAGTATCAAGGACTTTGAGCTACATTTGGTACTCAAATACTGAGGCTGCCTACATAGATACATCTAGGAAGAGATGGAGTTCCTGAACATCTCCTTGCTCGGTACGACATACCGATATGCTGTTAAAATCGAGCAAAAGTTCAAACAGAAGAAGCGAGGCTTTGGATCTGCAAATCTGAAGACCAAAGGAAAAAGCCAATGTGGGGTGACCCAAGACAACTCGTCGAAGGTGCAAGAAAAGAACAACACCACAAAATCGAAGAAGGACACAGGAAAGTGGTGTGAGTTCCATAGGAGCCCCACTCATAGCACAAATGAGTGATAGACCAAGTAGCCACTGGTAGCTGAGTTGAAGGCTTTAGAATCAGATGCATATTCGAACCATGAGTCAGACAAACAAGGGGAATGGTAAGGGGAAGCAGATCCTTGATGCAGATCCCAACGCCATTGTGGCCACCACCAAGGTGTAGAAGAATGAGCCCGAAGATCCAGAGGAGGGGAAGTGCCATTTCCACTCATAGATGTGGGTGGAGGGTTCACCACTGCAATTCATTGTTGACAGTGGGAGCCAAACGAACCTAATTTCATTAGAGGTCGTGAAGTGTTTGGGCTTATCAACTACACTAGACCTGCAGCCGTACAGTATTGGGTGACTTCACGAAGGATGAGATCTTTGGGTTCGCCAGCAGTGCTGCCTTCCTTACAACATCAAACCCTTCATAGACGAGATATTGTGTGATGTTACACCTCTGGATGTTTGTGATGTACTATTAGGCTGGCCATTCTTGTGGAGGCGACATGCTGTGTATGATTCAAAGCCTCGTGTTGTCATTATTTCTTTGTCTAATTCATTATACAGGATACTGGAGGTAGCCCCAACTACGACCACCTCTTTGATTACTGCCAAGAAAGGAAACAAGCTCATCTCCCAGACTAGGAAATTCACTTTCTATCTGGTTCGCTCCCAAAGTGAGGGGAAGATCTTCACCACATCCATGACCCCCACGAAGGGTTCCTCCATGCAACAACAGTAGCAGATTGATACGGTCACGAAAGAACACAGGAACAACTTCACGTCACCCACAAGGATACCACACAAGCTTTAGGTGGGTAACAAAGTCTAGTTGCATCTGCAGAAAGAACACCTTACAAGATCCCATCAGAAGCTCCGACCACAACGACATGGTCCTTACACAATTACTAAGGCTATGGGAAATAATGCGTTGGAGCAGAGCATTCCTCCATTCCTTCACCTGCACCAAGTGTTCAATGTGTACCGCCATCAACCATGCTTCCCACCATTAATAGACACATCCGAGATTGCAAAACAACTCACCAGGGACCAAGTTCAGCATATGGAGGAACTCAATGAAATGGGGACCACTGCCTCCTAAAGGGGGAGGAATGATCCAGGTGGATGTTGGAGGCCACCCACCTATCCCACTTGGACCCCCACAACTGTCTCTTTTAGTTTTTTTAGTTTCGGTAATTGTAGCACAATTTACTATTTTTAGTAGTTTTTCAGTTCCTGAACTTCTGGAGCTGTTTTGAGGCCCTGAACGACGTTTTTTGGGAAACTAGGGAGCAACCTAGGTCCAAAAACTAATATGTCTCTTCCCAAAGGTGTAGTGCTTGGATAGATCTTTCTAACAAGCTATTGTACACGTCAAATGAAGATTGGGTGCCAAAGTTACGACCCTGGGAAGTTGATGTACCAACTTACCCAAAACAAGGCCCACAATTTGGCGTTTCATCTTCTAGGGTTAGGTTTTGGGTGTTAAGGATTTTCCATTATTTCTCAACAATAAATAGGCCTTCGAGCCTCATTGTAACATAGTTCAGAGGCATGTAGCTGCCACATCTCTTCTCAGAGATAAGCTACCATCGCCCTAGCTAGTTTATTTCCATTTCTGTTTGTAAGAATATTTCAGTATTTTACATTAATGAAATGAAGTATTATTTTCGCTGCATCTCTGTGGTGATGGTTATCACTATAATTTGTTGTGTTACTATTTAAATCTAGATCATTATGTTTCTCAATTTCTCATTTTTTTTCATCTTAGTAGTATATACCCATTTTACACTAATTTTTCTTTTGTCTCTTGGGAGATCAGCCAACTCCCAAGTTTGATTCTTCTCTATGGTAGCAATTTCTTCGTTCATTGCATCAATGCAGTGCTTTTGCTTAATTGCTTCTTCAAAATGGGTTGGTTGAGATGACAGAAATTCAAATATATTTTGTTGGTCAAAATCATTCTCTTGCTCATGTATTTCTCTGATGCTTCTTGTTTTTTGACTGTCTTATGAAGATGTTGAATCACTGGTGGATTCACTTCTTGAAGATGTACCATTTTCATAATGGTATGACTCTCTTTCAACTTGCAATCTTGGTGGTTGTGGTGGAAAAAAAGATTGCTCACTATAGCCTACGAAAATACATCTTTCACTCCTATCATCTAGCTTCTTTCTTAGTTGCTCACGAACATGTGAAAATGCTATTGATCCAAAAATTCTAAAGTCAGATACATTTACCTTTTTACCATATCATGCTTGTTGACGTATTATGTCTTGGAGACTAGTTGGTGGAGATCTATTGAGTACATAGACTACCCTCGAAATTGCTTCAAGCCAATAATTATTTGACAACTTCTTCTCACAAAGCATACATTTGGTCATGTTCATTATTGATAGATTTTTCCTTTCTCCTACTCCATTATGTTGTGGAGTATATCTTGACGTGTTCTGCATTATGATTCCTTGTTGTTGACAAAAGGAATTGAAGTCATTGGAGGTGCACTCTCCTCCTCTGTCAGATCTAAGTACTTTCAAAGACTTTCTACTATGTTTTTCTACTTCTTCTTTAAACTCAATCTTCAAAAAGTATCTGATTTATTTTTGAGAAAATACACCCATATCTTGCTACTATGATTATCAATGAATGTCAAAAAATAAGGACTACCCGCAATGGATTGTTTCTGCATTGGACCGCATAAATTTGTATGGACAAGCTCTAAAGACTCTTTTGATCTAGAAGACGATATTTTTCTTCGTATCTTCAACATTTCCTATCAATCTTCTATTGAGAGGATTTTCATAGAGATAACATGTATTTGCTTGGAATAGTACATCATAACCATGTTCCATCAATTGTCCTACACTAAAGAGGTTATACTTCAAATGTGGAACATAATAAACATTAGGAATATATTTATGTTGATTATGTTTAGTAAGAATAGGGACAATACCTTTTCTGCCCAACTTTAATACAGGAACGATCTCCAAGATTTTCTCTGATGTTATTGAAGAATAAAGATAAGAAAGTAGATTTTTTTAGCAGTCATATGATTGTTGAAGCCATTGTCTAGCAACCAAAGATCCTTATTGTGAGTGTCTTCAGAAAGATGACAGGAAAGAAACATTGTTTTAGGGGATTCTCTTTCATTGTTTGAGATGATTTGTGTAGTTTCTTCTTAGTTGAACTTTGAATATGATGCTTACAGGTGCGCAGTTGCACTTTCCTCCTCCTCATAGCTGCAAATTCGCACTTTTCTCCTCATCCTCTCACAACCCTTGTTCATCTTTGTGAGCCCAAAAAAAAATTGAAATGTTGCTCTCTCTGGAGTCTTATGCAACTAGTGCTCTGATACCATGGCAAGGAATGAGAAAAAACGTG
This sequence comes from Pinus tabuliformis, assembly GCA_031772625.1. NCBI lineage: Eukaryota > Viridiplantae > Streptophyta > Pinopsida > Pinales > Pinaceae > Pinus > Pinus tabuliformis. The sequence continues at coordinate 876,594,996 of CM062807.1, forward strand.
GAGAAGAGATTGCTCTTCTCAATATTGAAAATCGCTAAATAGATTAGATTGTAAACATCAATAATAAATGAGTGAAGTAAAACTCAGACACCAATGGAGTAGAACTAAAATAAAATTGAATTGTCTATAACACTTAGCAAACAACAAAATCAAATGTAATAACACCTAACTCAGAATAAGGTTAAGATTCTAATCTAAAACTTTAAAAATTAAATACCATATAAATTAACTAAAATAATAAATGTTTACATAATTACTTATCTATTTACAAATAAACAAATATTACTTATTAAAAATCCACTACCATAATTACTTATCTATTTACATATAAACTAATATTACATTTTAAAAATCTAATACCAACGTAAAACCTATGTAAGTGTTTCAAATGGTACTCCGGCCTGGAGTATGCCGTAAAACTGCTTCTGCTTGGCTAAGAGCTCGTCTTCCTCGGACGTAAGGAAACAGGTTAACGGCCCAAGACCCAGAGGCATCTGGCAGGAGTGAGAGCCTGCTCCCGATTACGGACCACCAGCAGGGTTATGCCAGGTGGCGTGGTTTTCCTATTTAACAGTGATGAGTCAAACCCAGCATTCGCGGATAGCAGCCAGAGATGGCTGTCCTCACTGTTGGTTTGACACTTGAGTTGATAGGTTTTACCACCTTCGGAAAAAAAAGTGTTTCAAATGGTACTGCTAATCCCAAGGGACCGCAGGAAATTCCACAGAGAACTGGAGGAAAAGCTCCCAATGGCGTTGAAAAGCTGGCAATATGGAGAGCTTAGTCTCCTAGGTGTGGTCTAACGGTTCCGGCACGGCTATATAAACTTAAAAGCTGTTCTAGGTGTGATTTTTTCATATAAAAGAATTCCCGTTCAATAAATAAGTAAAGAGAACAACTTCTCCTTACATCATTAAGGAAGATGCATATTTATACCCACAGTGTGCAAATCCATCGACCGGAATCAACAAATCGAATACCTTATTCTTTGTTTCGCCGCATCGTGCTCCCACGTTTTATTCGAATTCACAAAAGGAATCTCCTTAAAAGAGATGAAATGAGCCTGCAAAAGCTGTATATTCGATGGTGCTCCCACGTTTTTATTCGAATTCTCAAATGAAAACTCCTGAAAAGAGATGAAATGCATCTGCAGGAATTATACGTTTGATTCGCTGTGTAGTGCGCGCATGTTGAAGAACATATAGTTGATACGCCTCTATCCGTTTCTCACCATTACTTGGGCCGAGACAGCTTCTTGTGGCAAAGGAATGGACTCCACTTATCGCCACGATGCATTAAATGTAACATATCTCTTCAGCCTACCTAAAGAATTAACTACTAGGCTCCATTCCTTAACTTTGGTTAAGTTGAAGTTGAGATTCAATAGTCTTCACAAGCATAATTATTCCCTCATCACATGAATGATTGTTATTTTTGAAACTATCTCCACTACTCTTAACAATTGAATTACATTAGGAGTAAGGAACCATACTCATATCCTTAAGTATAAACTACAACAAAAATAACTTTTCAACACAATTCAATGGAATAACTCTTAGGTATGACGAAATTAAGCATTGAAAATGCAAGTACTTTGGTGATTTCATAGAAGCATTAACATAAATATACTGCGGTTCTTATTGTCCAAATCTTACAACGTAGTCAGAGGAACACTGACATATATCTTATGTACAAAAAGCTCATAGTAGATGCAAATCATTTCATAATGCAAATGCATATCATAAATACTCTAAACCTTACACTATATAGTCTCAAGCATTAGAACAGAATTATATATCTATACTATCTCATGCATAGTTGCTCACCATCAAGATAACGCATAAGTCAAAAAAGTGACAACATCTCCATTATTGCATCAAATTCACATATCATGTCCCTCTACTAAATTTAACTTGGACTACATTAATGTCACATGCATCCATATAAAATTATCTCATAAAAGCCATTAACACACGTAAATCTACTCATGCATAATGATCAGATTCAATTCATTCAGTCATTCTCATGGCGAGGAAAACTCAAGCAATTTCTCTCATATGCTAAATGAAGCTACACCATAGAGGGTAAGAAACCAACATACAAAACATCACATACATATGATTTCAAATAGATCTGAAGAGAGAGAACAACACTTGGATAGCGGAGCACCACCACCCAACCATGAATCACCTCTGATTGGCCCTGAGCCAAAGTGCTTGCCATGGATCAACTACTTCCAATTAATCTATGCAATGGGTATTTAATACCCTCTTTCATGGTATATCTTCCTCTAACGGCCTTTCTCCTTTAGGTGGACATTTTATCCATTTGCCTAGGCTTATCTCAGAAAAATCACCTTTCTCTCCCGCAAGACTTTAACTCATAAAATCTTCCCTTTCTTTCCCCCACATCTTTTATGTTTTTTTTCTTGATGGATATTTATCTCCAATCCATTCATCTTATCTAGAATTGAATTTAGAAGCTTTGTCATGAAAGATTTATACTATCCCATTCCTCAATGGGATTTGGCAAGAATTTCATCTTTTGGTGTCTCGCTTTTCCAAGTGATTAATTATTTTATTTATTTAATAATGTATTTACTTTTCATATTACACATCAGACGTAGCTTTTATCAGCTTAAGTTTGCAAAGTTTGACACACAAGGGAGGGGTATTACATACTCCCCTGCTTAAATTGACATTGTCCTCGATGTATTACCGCATCTTACAATATTATTTACTTGTTCATAGGTAATTGTCTTTGAATTCATAGGCTCCCATGGCCTGGCCATCTGATGCAGATCTTCCGACAGAATATACCAGTTATAAAGGAGTTCTCCCACACACATCCTTCCATGGCTACATGTATCATTGATTTCAATTAATTTGGTGAGAATTTTTAGATACAAAAATTCAACTATGTTTACCATAATTAATATCATAATTCGATACACAATACTATTAAAGTAGCTACGACTTATATTGTCTTTCATTTATTTTAATTGAACAAATGCATGTTCTTCCCGTGGATTCTTCCATACTTTTGTGTTCTTGTCGAAGACTTGCTTTCTGTAGATCCACTGCATACAACAAGTCAGCTGGCACATTTTCCAATTCAATATGCGCAAAGTATTATATTAGGTTAGATCACACATAACCATCATACTCATATGTACTCATCAGAATCATAGTGACATGCATACAACTGAAAATAAATCAATGTTACTTGTCCTTGAATTACTTCTTAGCTACCCTCCAGGTCCGTTTCTAGGCAATACAACCACCCAGTGTCTTCGTGCATACCTGCACATATTATGTATTACACACACAATTATATATGTCATATACCATCCTGCAATACATGCATTTAGGTACCATATGTATTTTTTGTACATAGTACCATTTGTACCACTGGTACACCATAGCAATGACCATAGCATTACCTGCATGACATATATTTCATCCACATGTTTCTAACCATGTTAGTATTATGTCAAAAATTCTTTCATCTACTTATATTACCATTACGTAAATGGAACAAACTGTACTCAGTTTATTGCTAGGAGAACGAGGAATTTAATGGACTTGTTCCATTTGTGCAACCAGTGAAAAGTTTAATGTCATAGTATTCAAGTGCTTTTATTTAGCAAATCATTTTCCCATTTCATGTGGTTGCAACAAAATATCAACATACTAATATCATAAAAGTAATTATGCATGTTATAACTTCATCATACCGACAACTCTTAGTTTTGGGATTAAAATTTGTCCCATGTACAAGATTTTAACAACAATGGAATATACCTTCTAGTTAATCATAAAACAGACCATTAACTATGATACTCAGTCTATCATAGCTATTTGAAGTATAATAAACATCTTAGCTTGTCTTTAACCAAGAACAAATTTGGTCGATACTTAACCAATATTCATACTTAAACAATTCATGTTGTCTCATTTACTATTTCTCTTTTTGCACCTCTTCCAAGACCTAGTTGTCCATGATGAATTCAGTGTAGGTTTAAACTCCATTGAATAAACAATAGGTAACTGCATACATCTCCCATACAGGAATTATAAATGAAAGCTATAATATTCGAAACTTCACATCCTTTGTGTTATTTTATGTGTTATTTTACTACCAACATCAAATCTTTAGATTATCATGAGCTGTAATTTTGCAGAACCTTGTTGGTTTAGGAACTCTTTGTTTACTAATTTAGAGTGTTGTTCCGAATATAGTGTATAAAAGAAGGCTACTCAAAGTTGTGTAAAGCACTAAACACCAGCATATGTATTCTGTTTATATAACACACAATTTATTTTACTCTTATTACTTCTCACAAAAAGTACATTTGTGAGATCTCAATTCATTTTTTTAAAATTGGAAAGGTTCATGTTTGTGAGATGGTACCCCAAGAACCTCATTTGTATCTGCGCAGACATGTACACTAAGGTACACCTTTAAGTTGTAAAGTTTTCGTCACCTTAAGTTTCACCCATTAAAATTTGAATGAGCTGCTAGGAATTTGCTCTTAAGCTTAACACTGTCTTTCTACTTTTAGCCCAAAAGCATCAAAAGTTTCTTCTACATTCTCATTATGTATTTACACTAGATGTACCTTCGGTGTCACTCCTTCTTATCATACCATTATTAATGTATGGTGCCTTTTTTAACATATATACATGTTGGTGCACTAAGAAGGCTTTATAAATCAATCTTAATCCTATGTTAATATGTGAACTGGGGATTCATCTATCTATTCCATGGTTGTAAGCAGTGTCTGTATGATAATAATTAGAGATTGGAATGCGGGTAATTAATCCTAACTAATTGTTGTAGAAATAAACAATTGCTTAACAACTCATTAACTCTTAGAAGTACAAAACATGAATTATTCTATAATTCATAATCAAAAAAATAACTCAATTGTAAACTACTTTCAAACAAAGATCTTAATTCAATGTCCTAATGCCAAATAGGAAATCAACCTGAATAATAAAATCCATGCACATTAAAGGAAACTATTCAAATCATACTAGTTACGAAGAACATTCAAAACTAGAAGTAATTGCAGAAAGCATATACTAAATGGCAACAACTACCATATACAAACTTACTTTCCGTAAATCATAAAAATGATATTAATGGAGCTATAAGATTTACTCTAACTCAATTCGTAGAAGGAACGACAAGACAAATCTTGACAGTAAAGCGTAAATAACATAATACAAGGGAGCAGTGGAGCTTCCGGTGATCAAGAGCAAAGCCTCTAGAAGAAAACTGCTATCGAAACTCAATATATGAATTTGATGGAAAACTTCAACTCTTTCATTAACTGTCAAAAGAATTACAAAACCACTTCAAATCTTTAAAGTTCAATATGCATTCACAGTCTTACTGGAATTTTACAAATTACAAAAGTTAATTTTTTTTTCTTTTTTTCTTTTTTTTATTATTTACTAGCATTATATATTCTATGAACTACTAGCAAAATTGGAGCTTATCTTTAGGATCGAAATATCCTTAGGATTGCTCGGCTGAACAATTGGATTTCCACATTAATCCTGTATTTTCCCTCCACCTTTAGCATGGTCTGTGCAGCTGTAATCAATGTCATCTTCCTTTCTTAGCCCTGTTTTATTATCCCAAAGGAACAATAGTTGTCCAATCCATCCAACTTGTGCATAAACAAGCGAAAAACTTAGGCTTTTGATACTAACAGCATGTAATTTGATCATACTGCTCTTTATTTAGTTTTCACAGTCTATCTTTGAGAATGTGGTGAAGACCAAAGGAATATTCATGAAAACCATATGATTAAGTAAGTAAATAAGAAGGAAAAAAATACCTTTCTTATGACCCAACATACTCCCCAACATACCCTTTTTCATGTCGTCATGCAATAAGATAATTAAGATACAACTGAGTTAGAGAATAGGAAGGATACGTTTCTTCCTTGTAGACTCAAAAACCATTTTTTTTAAGTACTGTGAAGGCTCAACCTTCCTCATGTTCTGATAGTTCATAATTACACCGATACCCATTAGGAGGATACCAAATGATAGGGATTCTATAGCGACATCCAATCCAAGTAGGACCCTCACTTAGGACAAGGTTACCATAACGGGCGAGTCTAGCTGCAGCTGCCATAAAGTTCATGTAACCAAAATTTTCTCGAGTTCTTACACTATTGGGAGAGGTTGTCCATCTTTTCTTTGTAGCCAGGAGAGCTGCTTCTATAATGTATTCAAAATATTCCAAACCCGACTTGATAGTGTTTGTGTGGATGGGGCCCAAGGTGGACACAACTCCTTCTTTTTCCATAAATCTCTTATGTTGTACCCAGAGCTGTAGGGGCAATGTAGGTTCACCTCTTACCCAAAGATCCAGTCCACTTTCTCTCCTCTGGAAAGTATCATGAGCCTTAGCCCATTTGAGCTGGTTTTTAGTGAAGGAGAGGAAAGCCTAGAACTGTACATCCTTGAGGAAGGAGCTAGGATGGGTATCCCTATCATCTTCCAAGAAAACATTATGTAAATATAATTCACATAGAAAACATTTTACATCCTTAGTCTACTTCTCACAACATTTAATATTTAATAAAATCAGGAATAGAACTAAACTCAAAAGGTTGACCAACTCTAATAGCCTTAACTTTTAACAACAAATATCAATCAAGAAGAAAAAGTGCATAGTTGGTAGCATGTGACCTATAGGCTAGTGCATCTCAATAAATAGAACAAATAGTTTTGATTTATTCCAAAGATTTATGATAATGTCCATGTAGGTCCTCCACTTTCTTCCACTCTTCTCTAAGGTTGGCATAGGTTTCATCCTTTGTTTTGGTCAATTCATTAAGTTTTTTTAATAACTCTTGGTATTTCTTCAAAGGCACAACTTCTTGTTGATCCTGCGGTAGTACTTGTTTTAACTCTACCAATTTTTTCCTCAGTTTTCGAATAATAGGTTCTACTACCAAAGGGGTATAAGGAGGTATGTCCTTAGTCAGAGGAGTCTTGCTACCAGTGGCTATCGACTTTGTTGGAATGGTTACTTCTACTGTTGACATAGGAACAGAAAGGTCTATTTGAATAGTTGTTTCCACTGTTGGCACAAGAACACAAAGGTCTATTTGAACAATTGCTTCTACTATTGACATAGGGACACAAAGATTTGTCTGCAAATATGTTTGAGTGACTGTCTCTATCAGTTCAACAAAAGAACAATTTTTATTTTTATTTTCTTCAGAACTAGTACATACATCCTCTTTTTGAGTCCTTGACGGACAGGTACTGATGTTTCTCATTTGAATCCCAGTGGATTTGAGAGAATTCTCACTCTAGGTTCCTATTAATTTCAACTACATTTCTTTCCTATTAATTTTCTTAGAGTCTCTTAGCCATTTTCTAAGCTGCTTAATTTTTCTTTTCAGCTTCTTATTTTCTTTATCCATCAATTCCAACCTATGATCATCTCGTCTCTTTATTATTACAGTAGGTTTCTTTACTGGGGAAGAAGGGACTGCAATAACATTCTCAAAAATAGGAGCTATTTCAAAATCATGAGGATCACGTTCAAGTAAGACTGTGTCTCTTGAATTGGATTCTGACTCATCAACATTATCAAGGTTTGGTTCAAATTAAGGTTGTATCTCCAAAATTAGCTTCCGGCTCCTCATCATTATCAGGGTTTTGTTTAGGTGAGGCTATATCCCTTGAATTAGCCTCAGGCTCCTGGGTTTCAGCTACATAAAAATTCTTCCTTCCAATTCTTGCATATCTCTGTCATTTTTAAAAGAGGATAATGCCTTCGTGTGGTGAGAACTATGAGGAGAAGTGGAAGGGATATGAGTAGAGACTTGCTCTTTTAAATCCTCAAATTGGCCCAGCTCCTGAAAGAGAGTTCCTAAATTTTCTAAGACTCGAGTCACCTCTTCTTCATAATCTTAGGGAAAAGAAACTTGTTGGCTATTAGGGGATCCATGGGATGGTCCCACCTCATCTATGGCTAAAGTAATGCTTATCCGCTCAGCATTTCACTCAGACCATCTTCATTTAATAAGAATAGATGTGAGGACGAGGGCTTTCCTTTTTCGTCCCCTTTTTGGGGCTTGTACCTCCATGGTATGATGTTCTTCCTCAAGCTGGGTGTTTTCAGGAATTCCTTCCAGGGGTAGTGCATCAGAGCTTATAAATTTGTCCCAGTTTAACTGTAACTAAGTTAATTCCTTGATGACCACTAATTTAATTAGACCATGATGATTGACTGTGGCCTGTAGTTTTTTGGACTTCCTTACTCTACTATCAACTTCATGTAATAACATATTCAGGAAAAATGGCAAATTAATTACTATTTTATGCTTTAATGTGGCTAAAAATTTAAGGTGTCGAGGTCTTACCACATCATGGCGACCATTGCATGTGATATATTTCTGAATGACTTTTTCCAATTCATGCCATGGCTCACTCAGGGATGTAGGACAGATACCTTTGCCTTTCCGCACTAACTCCTCACTAGGATCTTTGAACAATTATACAACTTCATGAAATACAATGTGCTTTTTGACCCAATTTATGCCTTCTGTATAGAGGCCTGTGACCTCTGCCAAAATGACTTCAATCACTGCTATGGTCCTGCCTTTCACAACTGTGCTATCATTCTACAGGTTCTGTAATAATTCCAAAGAAATATCAACGTTAAACCTTTGCAATTGAGTAAGATATTGTTCCCATCTTGAATGCTCTAAGATATCTTGGGCTCGTGTGGTGATTTGTAATAGTGTAGGTTCACTGCGGAAAAAGGTGCCACCCATGTCTTTTATTTCCTGAAGACAATCTGCAAACCTGGATACACTATTGGATCCCACAAATCAAGTAATGAAACAACATAAATTACATGTAGGAGTATAAATAATAGAAATAAATATAGATTCTCGGTAATAATATCCTATCATATCGACATGTATGGCAGCTGTTTGTTAATCGTGCACCTTCACGTCATAATAATGTATGATTGTCCCCATTTAATGAAAGAAAGGGCAAAAATGACCTGCAAAGCAAGTGGAAAGGAAAAAGGGCAATGCAACATCATTATTAGAAGAAAAAGTTGTGAGAATAGTAATACAGATAGGATTGAATGCAATAAATGCACAACCATGCGATTGGTGAGAGAGGTTCGTTAGAATTAAAGCTTATAAAATATATATCATGGAAATATATTTTCTTTTCGGAGTATGCGCGACGAAATTTGACGAGGCACTATTTCAAATTTCTGACTATCGATGTCAGATGATCAGAGAATCTTGATGTGGTTCACATAATATACATATGTTGCATATACTAGTTATTAAAGAAGTAATCACAAACCAAAGGTGTTTTCTCCATTTTTATTCAGTAAAGAAGAACTTAGTACATAGTAAAAGTTTGGCAACTTCAAAGTATACTTCAATACCATATGCAAAGCGACTACCGCTAGCAGGCGTCCATAGCTTCGACGAGGTTTCCTTTTAACCCACAAATGAGCCAGTATCCCTTACTTAAAAAATGTTTTCCCTTTAAAAAGGACATTGTTCTAGTGTGATGACAAGATAGTGACAATGCCACTCACCGGATCATAACAAAGTGAACAGGTTGGTTCATGATGAGACCTCCTATCGTTGGATATTTTACTATTACAAGGCCATTACCCTAGAGCGGTAGCCATAATGGGATACATATGACTTAGATTATCGATCATATTTATTAAGGAAATCACCATTTGAACGTGCAATAAAAGAAAAACTAATAATGTGGGGATGGATCATGAACGGTTTATAATGTATCCGAAAACATAGACATAAATAGGAATATTCATAAATAGAGGATGTCATATTTTTTTTTTTTAAATATTCACCAAAAAGGCTAAGAATCATGATGATCTAGAGATTATCGCTTTTAAAGATTTAGATTGAACTCTTAGCCAAAAGGAATAAATGTCATGGAATTATAGTAATGAGAAGAACAATCATTCATGGCAATGAATCAACAAATTGCTCTTTTTGGTTAAAGGGGACATAAAACATTTCATGCACAGAGGTAGTTCAATAGCTTCTCTTTGGAAAAGGGAACAAAAATTGTTTCTTCGAGAAGGGAACCACAACTGTTTCTTTGAGAAGGGAATGACCACTGTTTCTTCGAAAAGGGAACAACAATTGTTTCTTCAAGAAGGCAACAAAAAATGTTTTTTTCGAAAAGGGAACAACAAATGTTTCTTTGAGAAACAATTATTTCTTTGGAAAGGGAGAAACAATTGTTCCTTCGAGAAGGGAATAAAAATTGTTTCTTTTGAAAGGGAACAACAACTGTTTCTTTTAGAGGAAAAAATGATTGATTATAAACGTTGTTTGTATCAAAATTCTAGCCTACTAAATAAGAAAAAGAATAAAATTTATCAACCATTATCAAAAGAAAATATGTACATTATTTACAATATGAAAAGAAAATAATTTTTTTACGCAAATGAAACTCTCGGGTTACCATCCCCGATAGCTATGATTTACAGAGTAGGATCATTACTTAACTGCTGATAGAAAGATTCCTTTGTGAGTGGCTGGTGATAAAGTCAGAACCAATGTCCATTCATTAGAAAGGGAGGACCATAACCATCAATGGTGATTAAACTTATGGTGCCATTGTTATGCACTTCTTCAATCTCATAAGGGCTGAGCCACCTTGTTTGTAGTTTCCCCGGGAATTCCTAAATCCGGAGTCATAGAGTAGTGCCCAATCACCTTTAAGAAATGATTTCTTTTTAATAAGTCTATCATGCCACTTGGCCCTCTCTTTTTGAATAATTATTGTACGCTGCAGGGCAAGTAAGCTTGCTTCACCTAGCTCATTTAATTGCTGAAGTTGTTGTGTTTGGGCTTCTGTAAGATCCAGTCCAACTTCCTAGGTTGTACTAAGATTCTTTATCTCAAAATCTATTGGGAAGATTGGTTCTTTTCCAAAAACAAGATGGTAAAGGGAGTATCCAGTAGTATTGTGCCATGTTGTGCGATAGGCCCATTGGGCTTTTGGAAGTTTAACTGCCCAGTTCCGTCAATTTGTTAAGACTATCTTAGTCAAGATTGCTTCTAGGATGTTTTTGGTGCTCTCTACTTGTCAATTTACCTATGGGTGATATGGAGAGGTAACTCGATGTTTGAAATGATGATTTCACAAGGTGGCCAAAATTTTATGTCCTGTAAACTATGATCCTTTGTCAATTATTACCTCCCTTGGTAAGCCATATTGTACAAATAGTTCAAAGAGGGAATTAATTAGATTTTCTTTTGTTTCCCATGGAAAGGCTACTATTTCTACCCATTTAGTCACATAGTCTATGGAAACCAGTATATAGAGCTTTTAGTTTTATGGCAGATTAAAGGGCCCAACAAATTCAACTGCCCATCTTTGAAAGGGTTCCACCACCAACTATGACTGCTATGGCATTTCATCAACCTGGCTAGGATGACCCATCCTTTGGAAGCTGTCACAACCTTGAGAATACTTTTTTCATCTTTGAATATGGTGGTCTAGTAATAAACCATCCTATGGATTTTATGCCTGGTTATGCAGTTTGCGAAATGTACGCCACAAGGCTCGTCATGATAGGATTTTAGGATGTCATAGACCTCATTGTCTCGAATTCACCTTTGGATCTCTAAATTGGATTGAGTATGGAAAAAATAACCACCAATCCATGAAAATCAGACACTGCATTGGACAGTCAATTTCCCTTACATGGGCAATAGATGTGAGAGTAACTTCCTGACTGCAAGATAAATCGCTACATTGGCCTACCAAGGCACTTTAATGGTTACATCTAATAGGTTCTTGTCTGGAAAATAATCATCTACCGATAAAGGATCATTCGTCCTAGGTACCAGAGACATGAAGTTTGCAATAGGATTTTCTTTCCCTGCTCATTCCTTTATGGTGATATCTAACTGTTGCAGTAACAACAACCATCGAGTTACTCATCCATTAGTGATTGGTTTGTTGGCCAAGTACCTGATAACAGAGTGGTTATTATACAGGAATACTAGATAGCCTATTGTATAATGTCTAAATTTATTGATAACATGTATAACAGTTAAAAATTATTTTTCTGTTACTGTGTAATTTAACTCACTAGGGGTAAGGTTTTTGCTAATATAATAGATAGCGTAAGGATTCCTGTCCTCTTCGTTTCCAAGTTCAATGCCTATAGCTATTTTGGATGCGTCTGTAGAGATATGGAAAGGTAACTCATAGTTTGGTCCTCATAATACTTGTGTGGTTGAAATCAGCTTCTTTAGATCTACAAAGGAAAAATCACATTTGTCAGACCAATTAAATTCAACATTACTAGTTAAGACATACAAAAGTGCAACAATTTTTGAAAAGTTCTCCATAAATTTGCAGTAGTACCCTCCATATCCAATGAAACTATGTACCTCAGTCTAGGTGCTGGGTGTGGGTAGTGTAAGAATTACCTCTATTTTCACTAGATCTACCTATATTCCTGGCACAGAGATGTAGTGTTCCAAAACCACACCTTCGGTCATCTTCATGTGACACTTTACATTTCTTAAGCTTAACCTGGTGGCAATGCATTGTTCAAGTACCTTTTCAAGATTTCGCAAGACTTGCCCAAAATCACTTCCATACAGGGTGAGATCATCCATATAAATTTCGATTCCTTCATTGATCAGATCATAAAAAATGCTTAATATTACTCTCTGAAATGTGGCTGGGTCATTGCATAAAACAAATGGTAATTTTTTTTATGCAAAACGTACCCCAAGGGCAAGTAAATTTCATTTTGTCCTAGTCTTCAACGGTGATCTGGATCTGACTATAGCCAGTGAAGCCATCAAGGAAGGAAAAAAATTGTTTCCTTGCTAAGGTGTCGAGAACTTGATTAATAAAAGGAAGAGGGAAATGGTCCTTCTGGGTGGATTTGTTTAGTTCTTTATAGTCCACACATATTTGCCATTTCCCATTTTTCTTGGGAATGACTACGAATGAGGAGATCCACTGATTATCTGAGATAAGATAAATAAATTTACATCCAACAACTTTTGCAGTTCCTCTTTCACAATATCTCTGAGGTGAGAATTCAACCTTCTCTAGGGATGTTGAATGGTTTGATCATCCTTCTCAATGTAGATATGATGGGTACATGGCTAGGGATCTATACCTTTAATGTCTTAGTATTCCTAGGAAGAAGATTTTTTATATTTCTGAAGTACCTGAATAAGCCTTTATTGTTGATGACTGTCCAAGTTACCGCTAATGTTAATCATTGTACCTAGTTCAATCTCAATTGTTCTATTGTTATAAACATCAGCCATGGGTATATGTTGATCATCTGCATCCCTTGAGGGATCTTGCTATGTTTCATTATCAAGAATGGATTTTAATACTTGGCGTGTTGGATTATTCATGGGAATTGGTCTATTAATGAAGTTGTTAATCACATCGTCCTCCATCTGATTCTTAAATTCAAGAGCTTCTTACAATGTGAGAGGAGATTGTATGTTTTCTTCTAGGTATCTAAGTGGGTGTAACTGAGTATTTAGAATAGGTAGACTTGGTTTAGATGGGGGATACAAAACAAGTTTCTTCACAACATTTCCTTGTGTAATAGTCATGGTGTTTCCACAACATCCTATATAAGCATCTATTGTTGCTAACCAAGGTCGACCCAATATCAAAGGATATCCATCTAGCCTACTTCTTGGGTTAATGGCTAGGAAGTCCACAGTATATACCTAGGAATCGACAGAAACAATCACATCTTCTATGGTTCCTTCAGGTCTAACTATTGATATGTCAGAAAGTTATAATAAGTTTGAGGGAGGTTCCAAAGTTGTAATGCCTAGAACCTTGCAGGTTTCAGTAGTCAGAATATTAATGGTTTCTCAAAGATCTACTACTATGTTTGGAAAGGCAAAACCTTGTATCAGAATGGCTACTACAAGATTTCATGGGTCTTCATATTTAGTCGGTGCTTGTTTACCTAGAAGTAGGTTAGATAAAGTTCCTACCACATGTACTCTTGGTGGGTTTTTTAATTTCCTCCCAAGCTTCTTCCCACATAACTCCTTAATTGTTTTTCCATAAATTGGGATTACTTGTATGGTTCAGAGGAGAAGAATATTTATACACAACTTTTTCAATTCCCCTAAGATATCAAAATTACGATAGACAATAGGTTTAGCTATTGCTAGTATCTCGGGGAATGTGGGAAAAGAAATTATAATTTTATCGGAATTCTTCTGCTCGATTGTTTCTTCTCCCTGTTTTATGTCCATGGAAATCATAATTGAAGGATTTATTGTGGGTTGTTTTTCATTTTCAATTTCTTTGTTTTCTTTTGTGCAAATAATGTGCCCTTACCTTAGCCAAAGCTTAGTTCATTCTACTGGTTTTGGGTCATTATCTGCATTCTCAAGGATCTGTACATATTGGACTGGTCTATTATTAGGATTCGGATTTGCTTGAGCTAGAAGTTGATGGTGTACTGAAGGCTGAGGGTTTTGAAATGGACTAGGTAATGTGGGACATCGTTGGGAACCCATTCCCATGGGTAAATTGTTCATTCCCATAAGGCACTTTGAGTTTTGAGGTCAATTCGTGTTCTGTGAAGTGGAAGAATACCACTATGAAGGGTTAGGATTATGAGCTGAATTTTGCCAAAAGGGGGCAGAGCATTGCGAGTTTGGTTAGCCAGCTACTGGGAAGGGTTGGTTTGGCCAGAGTGACATGTAATACTCTTGGTATTTCTAAGCAAACAAGGGTGGTTGACCTTGCCATGTTATTCCAGGATTTTTCTGTTAATTATATTGCGTAGGAAAGAACAGAGGAGGGTCTTGTGTCATACCTAAGGTTCGTGCTTGCCATTGTTGACGTTGTGCCATTCAGTATGCTAGATTTGTTCCTTCTTCAGCTTCTTTGAACACTGATTTTAATCCAGGAAGCGATGGACACTGATCCGTTGCATGGTTCTTGCTGCCTATAGAACACGTATAAATAATGTCCAAAGGACATTCAATTTTACTATGCTTCTTTCGATAACAGAGAAAAATACAACTAGCATTTGTTCTACCTCAGCTTGTCTTTGTCTAGCATGTAAGACTTCTAACTCTGTAGTCAGAATGCCAAAGATATATGTCTTGAAATATTCCAAGACGTTGTCGATCTCTCTTCTCGTCATGCCTTCACTGGGAGGTCTCCTTCCTCTAGTCACAGAGTCTCGGCTTCCTAGCCTGATGCATGTACTACCCGGTGAACACCTGGTACACAATCAGATAATTTTGTTATAGTCTTCTTGATAGATTTCACCTTTCGCCTTCATATTTAAATTTTATACTCATTCTTCTCTCATTCCCTTTATTAAAATGGCTTTCAAGGCACCTTTCGGTAATGTGGAGCGGGGGGATCTCTACAAATTATACTGAAACCATTCGATGTATTCTTATAAAGTTTCACTATCCTTTGCAGACATTTTGAAGATTTCATTTTTTTTATCCCTTGTCCTACGGTAGTCCTAGTATTTGGTGAGAAAATAATTTTTCATGTCATCACAGGAGTTTATGGTACGTCCACCCAAACCCATAAACCATCGTAAAGCTGCTCCCTTTAAGCTAGAGAGGAACAACTTCAATTTCTTAGAATCTGTGGTCTAATCATAACCTCTACACAGGACATCAAACTCAAGTAGAAAATAATCCGGATCCTCTGAGGTCATTCCATGGAAGGTTGGGATATTTTGTAAAGAAATAGCTTTCATTGGGTTGTTGGCTACTGGTTCGACTATAGGGTATTCTAACGTCGAGGTCTGACCTTGAGGTGGTTTATTTGCCATTTGTTTGAATATGTGCCAATAATATTTAGGGATTTCTTGGTCAAGGGGTGTTATCTTGATGGATGGATTATTCATAATTCGAAGGGGATTTACTACACTACTCAGATATGGGATGTTATGTACTTCTTTTTTAGCAAGGATCACAGGAGATCCCAATTCAGATAGTTATGGATCTGCCTTGGCAGCTCCACTGGTTTCTCCCTCTCCTTCTTTCAAATTACACGATTTTCCCTCTTGTGAAGGACCAGAGTATAGATTATTTGTATTTTGGAAACATTGCTTAGATCCTTCAGTTTTACTATGGATCTCGTTGTAAGTTGTAGTTGGTAATTATACTGCTTGAGGGATCAAAGTAGAGCCCATTCTAGATACTTTTCGGGGTCCTACTAACGCCTAAGATTCATCTCTTCAAACGATTTCGTCTATAAAGGTTGGTCTCCCAAGGGTCCTTGATCCCTGGGATTTGGTCGTTTTCGGCATTGATTTCTGATCTATTGGTATCCTTTTTCTCCTAGTCATTCATTTTGACACAACCTTTCTATATCTACTACGAGCGAGGACTAGGAATAAGATTTTCGTTTGATGTGTATGGAGGTTCTTACCTTCCCTTTTCAATACCGAATTCTCTTCAGAGACATAAATTAACTATTATCTTGAAAACTTCCCTGACAATGGCACCAAAACGTTGGTGCACTAAGATGAATTTATAAATCAATCTTAATCCTACATTAATATGTAAACTTGGGATTTGTCTGTCTATTTCAAGGTTGTAAGCATTTTCTGCACAATAACAATCAGAAATTGGAATGTAGGTAATTAATCATAACTAATTGTTCCAAAAATAAACAATTGCTTAACAACTCATTAACTCTTAGAAATGCAGAACAAGAATTATTCTATAGTTTGAAATCAGAAAGATGAATCAATTGCAAACTACTTTCAAACAAAGACCTTAATTCAATTTCCTAATGCGAAAGAGGAAATCAACCTGAATAATCAAATCCATGCACATTAAATGAGACTATTCAAATCATACTAGTTATGAAGAACATTCAAAGCTAGAAGTAATTGGAGAAAGCATATACTAAAAGGGAACATCAATCATATAAAAACTTACTTTCCATAAATCATAAACATGATATTAACTGAGCTATAGGATTTACTCTAACTCAATCTGTAGAAGGAACGTTAATAGAAATCTTGACAGTAAAGCGTAAATAACATAATATAAAGGAGCAGTGGATCTTCAAGCGATCAGGCCCAAAGCCTCTAGAAGAAAACTGCTATAGAGACTCAATACATGGATTTAATGGAAAACTTATAGTCTTTCATTAACCTTCAAAATAATTACAAAGTCACGTCGACTCTTTCAAGTTCAATCCATGTTCATAGTCTTATTGGAATTTAACAAATTACAAAAGTTACTTGCTTTTTTATTTGCTAGCGGTCTATATTTTATGAACTGCTAGAAAAAATGAAGCTTATCCTAAGGATCATAACATCCTCAGGATTGCTCGAATGAACAATCGGATTTCCACATTAATCCCATATTTTTACTTTGCCTTTAGCATGGTCCACATAGTGGTAATCAATGACATCTTCCTTTCTTGGCCCTATTGTCTTATCCCAAAGGAACAACAGTTGTCCATTATATCCAACCTATGCATAGACAAGCAAAAACGTAGGATTTTGATAGTAACAACATGTAGTTTGTCCATACTTATTTTTATTTACCTTTCACGGTATTTCTTCAAGAATGTTCTCATGAGGAAAGGAATATTCATGAAAACCATATGATTAATTAAGTAAATAAGGAGGAAAAACGTACCTTTTTCATAACCCACCAATACAGTATGTTGTATTACATTCATGCACACACTTCACAATCTAATCCCTAGTTTAGGTTATATTGATAGGTATTTTATGCCTCTTGCATAACTAAGCTATGATATTTCTTTACTCAACCATAATCCATAGGTTCTAACCTATGCATGTTTAATTAACTAGGATTAATGTCCCCATAAGTTTTTGTTCCACACTTTAATGTGTAATTGGAACATTTTCTTATTAGAATGCTTCATCCATTGACAAACCATATCTAATGTGCATTACATCATTACCTACATGTGCATTGATCAACACAACAAAATTAATTTGAAAGACAAATTTAAAACACTTAGTCTTATATTACATACAAAGACCTAGCTTTCCTATCTCATCCTTTCTTATGACCTTTTTAGCATAACTTCATTTCCTTAAGTTATTTTCTTGCTTATACAACTCATAATTTGATTTCAGATATGGGTAGAATAAGTTGATGACCATATTATTAAATTACCTCCACGAGTTTGTATTTTATTACACTTTTCCCTTGCATAGCAAACATGAAATATGAGAATGTGATTTTAGTTATGAGTAAAATGATATGTTGACCATATCATTACATCCACCAAAAAACCATACCATTAACATAGGTGTAATGATTAAATTTCCACTTTTCCTTTATACATAGACACTCAGTTAGAAGTTTGTTTAATCATTTTTAAGTTAAACATAGTTTACTATTTGGCCAGAATCAAGTACACCACATATTCTCTAACATACATGGTGATTTCCTTTTGGATTTTATCATAATTCAGTTTGTGAGAATTGTGATTCCATCACGCATGAAATCATGTCCATGCAGCTCATTGCAACCTGACAATGAGTCCTACATGCAAGACATACCTGTACTTATGCAATCCAAGTACTCATATTCTTCTTATAGATGCATTTCTTGTTATCAAGATTTAACATTGCATTAATATGATGGCCATGCTTCACCATGATTACCAATTATTAATGATCTTTCTTTGCTATGCATATTTGCAAGCATCACTTTTAAATCATGATATAAAGTTGTTGCGTCCTCAGAAGAGCGTTCAACTACAGCTTAGGTTTCGAAAATATTTCATAATATAATAAAAATTTTAAGCTCCTTATCTAGGAGGGGACACAACAAAAGTAACTTACTAACATTAATAAGCATGTTAGTTCTCCATTTTAGCATTGTTCTATTCATGCAACATACCAAAGCAAATCCTAGTAACCATATATCAGATATTCTCCACCTGAGCATCATCTCATTATTAACCTATAAACAAAGCCTATTTGTTGAAGGGTCTATGTGATAGCAGCAATAAGTAAAACATCAACAATACTTATGTTCACATTACATGTGAGACTCCTCAACATCTCAAATCAACATCACTCTCGAATGAAGGAAACAATAACATTCTAAATCAAAAAATTATGAACAAATCCCCATAGCCATATGCAATGATTAGCAACATAGAACATTGTCAATTCTATATCTATATATCAGTCCTCCATAAAAACCCATCTCATGAGCACAAGTCTCGACCAATAATTTGTAGTGACATAGTAGTTTTTGTAAGGAAGGGTCATTAGCACAAGCCTCAATTCTTATCATAAGGATATCCATATGCAAAAATTCAAGAATATTAAGAGAAACTGTTCATGATGACACCAGATTAAACAAACAATAGTTTATACCAGGTCATCCCACTCAATTCAACCAATTGTACTTGAATAGAGGCACTTGAAGTATAACTAAACAATACACCTCTCAAGGTTGAGAATACAAATCATAACATAAAAGAAGACCTAACAAAAATTTCATGTGTTGCCTTTTGACCTAATAAAAGGTTTTCTTCCTCCCTTCTAATCACACTCGAACATTGTCTCGAATACTTCCATGTATTCAAACAATTCAATACTACCTTTTTCCTACAAGAGTGTTGTAATTATCAGCTTTGTGTTTCATATTTTAAAGGTTCATCGTCCTTTTCAATAATGATTTCCCATAGCACACTACTTACTTGAATCCAACTACGTGTTGCTTCAATAAATATTTCTAGTGCTATAAAATTTGAATGGAAGACTAGCTGAACCAAAACAACTTACAGGGATTATAGTATAGTCTATAACGCTACCTTTCCCTTTTTCAGGAACTTGAGAGTGCACATTGAGAAGGTTTATTTGTGGATTGATGATAACAATCTATTATTAAAAAGACTAGATCCTCCATTTCCAACCATGCACACAAGTTAATATGGTGTGAACACATTCAACCCTCCGAAAGCCGAACAATTTTGAAGTTTTATTCAAGGGGGAAACACTGGAACAACACCCCCAAACTATATTTACTTTGACACATTATGTCAAAGATCTATGCAAAGATAGCAGTCGGTTGAGGGTTTAGACTTACGATAAATCAAGAGCACAACCACTCCCATTATCCATTTCATATATATTCAGTTATAGAATTGAAATTATTTATATCATACTGCAAATTATATATATAAAAAAAAAGTTTGAATTTTTTATTTTGTAGAACTACTTGCTCCTCTATATTAACAGTTACGACTTTTACCAAATCCATAACCATAAAGGTTTGTATTTCTTATCTGCAACGATTGCAGAAAATTTACACCATTATTTTGATGCAACAAATGTTTTCAACAACGTAATGACAATCGGAAGAAATGTCTATAGCATCAACAAATTTATTATAATGTAATGCTTCAAATTTTCCCTACAGTTGAATTTTTTTTAGAGCAAAATTTCCACCACTTTAATTAATTTTCAATATGGATTCCTACCAGTCAAAGGGAGCAGACATACTGCCCTTGAGAAAGTTGGGGATCCAAATTTATACCAGACCAACAAAAAATGCTGAGTTGGTGAAAAATGAAACCTAGTTATCAAGAGTTAAAATCTTAACTCACCTTTTATAGGTTGCAACGTCTTCATGCCCAAGCACAGGTCACTCTAACCAAAAAATAGGTCACCCATTTTATGGACCACATCTGTCTTTATGACCTTCAGGATTCTATGGTTTGAGATAGTTTTAAGTAGTCCTTTTGCTATCGTGTTGTTACAAGGACTAAATCTGTCACTCGAAAATGATGCCATTCACAACCATTCCCTCCCCTAATTGGGTGAAGGTTTGCATGGAGCTGCTTCACCACGAAGCCCGTTAGCTGACGTCAACTTTCCGATTGCAAGACACCAAACAAAAATTGCCAGTGCAATAAAACTAGATGCATATAGAAACCCATATTTGTAATATATATCAATTTGGTTCAGATTCTAATAGTTTTATCAGAAATAAAAATAAATAAATAAATACCCATTCCATATTGGAATCCACAGAAATTTACTGCGAGGACGGGTTGGAGTATTCTATTTTCCCAAACCTCTTTCTCCTTTAACATGGTCAGATCTAAGGTTTGAAACCACGAATAACTATGCACAGATAATCTTCACTTCGCTCTCTTACACACTAGGCAATGAACTCAATTACGTAGAGAATCTGAGGCATATTTGTGAGCACAACCAGTTGCTGCACTGCACTTACTCTCAACAAAACCCAGAGAATGCGTTCTACCGAAATCGAACATAAAAATGCTACTTTTTCAACAGCGAATGGGGAATAAAAGTATCACCCAAGGATAATGACCATCACATCAAGCAAACAGTCACAAGGGTGCAACAATAATTCAACAAATCACACGTCTTCAATTTCTATTGATTTTAACTCTTAGCTCTCACATAATATTCTTTCACTTGGCGAACTAAACACCACTACATAGAATGGACAAAGATCAGGATGAGACCTAGATGATGCCTGCTTCATTATCATCTAAACACACAAATGTATGTACGTCAAAGCTATTATAATAGCTTTTGACCGTCAACTCCACGAGGTTCTGTTTATATGTGGCCACCTTTTATGGTTACTATTGAACGTGTGATTGGAAATAGTAATGGCGTCTTAGAGCTGCCAACATTCCTCCAATTCCCTCACTTCATCCTAACGCAAATAGCTGTTCAATTCCTTGGTTGTCTTTCAAAACTGGCACAAAATGTATTCTCTAATATTTCTGAGTGGTTTTAATTCCACTACAATCACAACTTTCATTTATATAAACTTCGTGTTTTTGCACGAGCAATGACTGTTCCAAGGTGAAATATCACTTGGATGGTTTCGATGTTGTTGACCCATCATCACTAACTAACAGATATGCCCATTATAATTATCATACAACCCCATATCCCAACAAGTATATTTCACTACGCACAACTCGATTTCTATCTAAGCATGTTTATTGTATATGCCATAAATTAATCAGTATATACACTACTACATCAAAATTATCCAACAGATATGCCCATTATAATTCTCATACAACCCCATATCCCAAGAAGTATACTTCACTACGCACAACTCGATTTTTATCTAAGCATGTTTATTGTATATGCCGTAAATTAATCAGTATATACACTACTATATCAAAATTATCCAATGTTAAAGGTAGGCCTTAGGAAAGGCATTCGTTAACTTGATAGAAAAATGAGGTAAGGTTGGTTGAAGTTCTTCGCAACTTCTTCAAAATTGATTGATTACTAAATTTTTGACACCATACGGTCTTTTTCAAGATATGACCTCGATAAAGAAACATTTAAGGTGTTCTTTAAAATTAATCCCACCATGACATAGAACCAAAAAATTAGTTTTAAATGATTTAAAATAGTAACATGTTATATGTAGTGGAATTTTATTCATAAACCATGTTAATAATTGGATGCATCCTCAAAGAATCCTAACTTCCTTTGGTGGAAAGAAATCAATATGATATTCACACGCTTTAAATTTTAAGATTTAACTTTCACCCTTTATAAATTTTGGGTTACTTTTCATGGCATTTTTTATTTGGTTCTCATACTTTATCATACCATACAGAGGCGAATTGGCCTATAGGCCAAAAGCTTTGAACCATGCTCTGATACCATTTGTAACATACCTCGTAAGCCTACCTAGAGAATTAACTACTAGGCTCCATTCCTTAACTTTGGTTAGGTTGAAGTTGAGATTCAACAATATTCACAAGCATAATTATTCCCTCATCACATGAATCATTGTTATTTATGCAACTATCTCCATTACTCTTAAGAATTGAATTACATTAGGAGTAAGCAACAATATGCATACCCTTAGGTATAAACTGCAACAAGAATAACCCTTCAACACAATTCAATGGAATAACCCTTAGGCATGACAAGATTAAACATTTGAAACGTCAGTACTTTGGTGACTTCATAGAAGCATTAACA
The DNA here is from genome assembly GCA_031772625.1 of Pinus tabuliformis. Classification (NCBI taxonomy): domain Eukaryota; kingdom Viridiplantae; phylum Streptophyta; class Pinopsida; order Pinales; family Pinaceae; genus Pinus; species Pinus tabuliformis. Next base: position 876,618,051 of record CM062807.1, read on the forward strand.
TAAATATACTGCAGTTTCCACTGTCCAAATTCTACGGCGCAGTGAGAGGAATACTAACATATATCTTATGTACAACAAGCCCACAGTGGATGAAAATCATTCCATAATGCAAATGCATAATGCAAATAATCTGAACCTTAGGCTATATAGTTTCAAGCATTAGAATAGAATTATATATCTATATTGTCTCATGCATAGTTGTTGACCATCAACATAACACATAAGTTAAAAAGGTGACAACATATCTATTATTGCATCAAATTCACATATTATGTTCCTCTTCTGAATTTAACTTGGACTGCATTAATGTCACATGCATCCATATAAAATTATCTCATAAAAGCCATTAACGCAAGTAAATCTACTCATGCATAATGGTCACATGCAATTCATTCAGTCATTCTCATGGTGAGGAAAAATCAAGCAATTTCTCTCATATGCTAAATGAATCGACAACATAGAGGGTAAGAAACAAACATACAAAACATCCCATGCATATGATTTCAACTAGATCAAAAGAGAGAGAACAACACTTGGAGAACGGAGCACCACCACCCAACCATGAATCACCTCTGATTCCCCTCGAATTGAGCTTTTTTCCGTGAATCAACTGCCTCCAATTGATCTATGCAATGGGTATTTAATATCCTCTTTTATAATATAGTTTCCTTTAGCGTCGTCCCTCTTTTAGGTGGATGTTTTATCCATTTTCCTAGGCTTATCTCAGAAAAGCTCATCTTTCTCCCCCACCAGGATTTTCCTCATAAAAGCTTGCCTTTCTCTCCTGCACAACTTTTATGATTTTTTCTCTCGATGAATATTCATCTCCAGTCTATCTAGTTTATTTAGAATTGAATCTAGAAACTTTATCATGAAAGATTTAGCCTATCCCATTCTTCAATAAGATTTGGCAAGAATCTCATCTCTTGGTGTTTCACTTTTCCAAATGATTAATTATTTTATTTATTTAATAATATATTTTCTTTTCATATTACAAATCAAACCTAATATTTCACCTAACTTTTCTCAGCTTAAACTTACAAAATTTTACACAATAGAAAAGTGCTACATTAAAGTTTGATAAACTAACAATCGCACATTGTTCTCTCATCGTTCAGACGTACACAGTAAAGAATAACGGATTAATGTTTGATATGAACCCACCCATTACCAGAGGAAGACAACATATGTCTTCAGCAAGCAGGCACTAACAAATATTTTAAAATGATTTGTAATATCTATTTTAACTAGACTTATATTTTCTTATTTTACCCAATAGAGCTTTAATTGTACCTGTAAATGTTCACATATAACAAATATTAATATTAGTATGAAATCCATGAATACAGGTTTTATATTTTTAATAAGTAACAGGGGAAGTATGGACATAATTACCGTTTTTTAATTAAATAAGTACTTTTAAACATCATAGGCATAGAGTTACCCAGAAAGAAAAAAATATTGAGATGAGTTGAGAAGATATAACTTTTAAAATTTATTTGTTTAGTGGGACATCATTTGTATTTTATAAATTTCATATGTTAGTTGGAAGTCATCTCTGTATTCGCATAATAGATTAACTACAATATGAGTTTATGGTTAGATTTATATAACATAATTAAAGTTAGTGTTAAGTGAAAAAAATAATTTTAAAATAAAAGAATAATAAAAGTTAGTAATTTATGAATAACAAATATTTCAACTAAATGTTGAATAAATGTTTGATACTTATTTTATAAATATCAAATTTTTCATGTTGTTTATTTGTCATTGTGTGGAGAAATGTTTTTTTTATTTTTTATTTCCATTTATTTTCATAAAGATATTGAAAGTCAAAATTATTATGCGTAGTTAGTTTATGAAAAGTTCTAACAAAATTTAAGAGACATGAAGAATTATTATGACTTCAACATTGAAGGAAAGTTTCTCTATTTATATAGATATTTTAAGTCTTGGCTTTTGAAAAATGAAATATTGATTTTTATTATATGATATTTTTATATTATTTAACAAGGAAAACATTAATATAGAAAAATATTATAAAATTTATGGTATCGAGTTAAAAATAGAAAAGAGAAAAATGCATTTTAACAATGTTGTGACAATCTATATAAAAATATTTTTTTATAAATTAAGTATGATCTATAATAAACATCAAAGCATTTTATTACACATTAAAATTAAAAACAAAAAAATTACACCACCACTACCAAAAACTTTGTGTAATTTCACCAAAATTATATATACCATAATTAATAACAAAAATAATTTCGACCATTTTCATTAATTTATATAATATTCTACCAAAACAAAATAAGTTTCTATATTATCGCAATTGTAAACCATCCATAATTGGCCAACAAAAAAAAATTAATTTAATTGCATAGCATCGAAACAAACTTTTTATTAACCTTTATGAGGTTCGTTCTCCTCTTAAAGGCCGAACAACACCCGAAGAAACGGAAGTTGATAAGGCCCAACACCTAACCCAATGATGGGCACTCGGACTTTGAGAAGATCCTCAACTATGGTCTGACCTTTCTCCTCCTCAGGCATATGTAAATTAATGGTTTGATAGGATAGTCCAAATAAGTATAAGAGATTAATAATGTCCAATGTAACATAATACTCTAAGTTAATAATATAACAATCGATTAATTATAAAAACAATTAATATATAAATATATATATATATATATATAGAAAATATGTAACTAGTTTTTTAACAATAAAGATTCAATTCTATAGAAAGCATCCAACTTACGCGGTGGCTACTTCTGGTGCAACCCTTCAAATACCAGGAAGTCCTTTCCCTACCTGAGCTACGCACCCCCTCCTTCCTTCTTTCTGTGGAAGAGGCGGGTAGGTAAATGCTTTCAGGTGCATCCCCCCCCTTCCCAACAGATGGAAATCCAGTCGAGCACATTATGAACTTCGGACCGTAAACCTCCTGACTCTATTATCGAAAGGATATGACCGTTTTCAAGAGCGAGCTTTTCATACCACCTGCAATCTTATCCGGTCTTAAAGATGACTGGGTGCGACCGGCGCCCTTCGGACCGTGCCGGGCAGGGGGGTCAGGCACCTACCACTCCCGTCAGTGACCAGAAAGAAGTCCTCCTATTCATCTTTCCCGGACAAGGTGGAAGAACAAGCATTGGCGGCCACCCCTACTCTCCCCTGATAAGTACCAGAGGGTGTGACCAGAGCTACTGGACCTTTGGAAGGAAAAGCTCTTAAAAAGATCTTGAGGCCCATTATATGGAAGAACGTGTCTCGGGTGCGGAGAACTTATATAAGGTGAATGGGGAGTTTGGAAGTAAGTCCTACCTAACTACCCTTCGGAGAAGAAGAACATCGAGTTACCCCTCTCCCCACTGACTTCATGGGTTGAGTGCAGCTCTAAAAGAGGACCTTAGAATTCTTGAGGAGTCGAGTCAATCATATACGTATTAACAATGACAACCGGTCGTTCGCCTTTTAAGCATGCTCAAAAAATCATAACCTTTTTCATGTGACACTTGTTTATATGACATTTTTTTTAAATTAACCAATTTAATTGAATCAAAAAAGGAGGCATAAACCATTCAAAGATATATATTAATCTTTGATTTGTGAATAATAACAAGAATATTCTATAATATTCCATGAATATTAAATCCTTACCATCCACCTAATAATAGACATGCTTATATGCTTAATAAAAACATGTAAAATGTAATGAAAGTTCATGAAAAATATATTAGACTTTAGGAATCAAGATGCTGTGTGAAGCCAAATTCCTTGTCAAACAACATGTAAAATGTAACGAGACTTCATGAAAAATTTATTAGACTTAGGAATCAAAATGTTATGTGAAACCAAGCTCCTTGTCAAATGGACAAGGAGATCACATAAACCAAATTGATTTCTTCTGTGGTCATCACTATAACATTATATTGTTATTATTATTTTTAATTATTATATCTAAGTTGATAGTAGTCAATCAAAGAATAGTAACAATAAAGTATGATTTCATTGAAATAATACCTTTGAAATTAAGACTGGATTTTATGTAATTGATTTTAATTACACAAAATCCTCGAAGAAAGTCTAGGGTAACTCACAAGCTCTATTATTAAAAGTGAATCAAGTTAGTATATAGACCATATTATCAAGGATGTAAATCATGTGTAAGGAAACATGTCAAATATAGAAATGGGAATATGTATATGGGTGTAGGGGGCATCGAAAGGTGAATGTATAGCATCTTTAATAGAAAAATCCTCCACCCTTATTTGACTTTCGACTAATCATGGTGCCACCTAGTTTATCATTGTGGCACTGTCTACCTCCATATCCATGGGGCCTTCTAATTGTTGCAATCCTTTGTTGTTAGATCATATCTTACTTTTTGAGGATTAAATAGTATGAGAATTTTCCAAAGCTATATGTGAAGGTGGTCCTTCACCATCATATCTTCCATAACATCAATCATTACTCCCTCTAACTACACTTGTTTCCTATTTTTTATGTGTAGACAAGGAACTCCTATATTATAGTAGTGTTAAATAAGATTACACATTAGTGGAATTCTTGTCTCTTTGTATATTGTTGCTTTGATAATATTAATTTGTATTATCTATTGTAATTTGGTCATCATTCTATACATTTTTTTTTCTTTCCCTTACGTTTTGTTGGTTCCATTTTATTCTCTCCCATTTCCTACAAAATCATAGTAAAGAAGTTCTGACAATTCCTTGACGAAAACAGTTCAAAGAACAACCTTGCAAGGTAAAATCCAAGGATGGGTTCATCAATTCCCTCAAATTAAATTTCCTAAGTGTCTTATATGTCTTGGCTAAATGTTAGGAATTGCTTACAACAGTGTTTACTATCTTGAAGGATAGTGGGATAAATTGTCATTTCCTTTTCCTATTATCTATCAAAAATAAACATATGAAGCAATAAGGGACATCCTAAATTTCCATAGAGTTGTATATATCTATGAATATCTTCCTATAAGTGAACCCATTTTCCTTTGAAGAATTTTTTGACTTCTTCAGCTACCCTTTTGGTTAAACACCTGTCCATATTTGTATGAATTCATTAACACAATTATCTTAGAGGAGGAAGAAATGAAAAGGCTCCTTATGTCTTGAGAAAATAGGGTACTAGATCTAAACTAATTCAACTTCATAACTCAAATTGTCCCTCAAAGGAATATCGGTGAATAAATTACTATAGGCTATTACTAATTTCATATAATCCTTTGTGAAAAATATTTGTCCGTTTAAATAATTCACCAATTTGGAATGAAATTTCATTAGAAATCAATTTTTTGTAGTCACACACACACACACACACATGCGCGCGCACACACACACTAATGAGACATAGAATTTAAAGGACTAGCCTGGGTAAATGGGACATTTATCTCATACCATTATTTGTGGAAACAACAAAGGAAGTATCAAGAAGGATATGCTAATAGTAAGGTATCAATGGGTGAAATATTGTTTGGTATGTGTGCCAATTAAGCCATCAATCCCTTGATAGAATTTACAACCCTAGCTCGATAGTTAAAGAATGAATTTTCCTTAGGCGTCTTGAGTTTCCTATTTAGTTCATGAGGCCTCATCATTTTTTTTAATACCTTGGGATTCAAGACTACATGATTCTTTACCTAGAGATTGATCCAAATCATTTTGGTCTTGGATTGAAAATGGTGAGCACACTGGGAAAAGAACTCTTTGAAATCAATGGCTTCAAGAACACAACTAGTATTCACTACGATAGTGGCCTATATTTTATTCGTCAAATTTTAGTCATGTTTGAAATTCAAATGCCAATAGTACACCATAAATCAATGGAATTTCTTATATTTGTGGGAAACAAATTTAGAAATATATCCATAAGTTACCTCTTTCTCACTTTTACTCACAAACATCCTTTATTCCAATAGTGCACATTGATATGTGTGACAATTTAATTGTTGCATTATCGATCTCTTAGTTTTCAAAATGGTCATTTCATTAGTGGAATTTACCAAAACATCCCTATTTTAAGTATCATGTTCATAGGGACATGCCAAAATGATGATTGGGTGTTAATTGACAAAGAAATTTTCTATAGGTAAATATGAAGGATTTGATTCACATAACACCATATATCCACCTGTTCCCTTGAATATTGGGATTACTTAATTGTGCCTTGAATTTCGCTTGAATGAAGCAATAAGGCTACTTTCATGGATTTCACTATGGCTTAGAAAGGAATAAATTGTTATTTATGCAAATAACTGATAATATGGTGTAGAATATACATATGTGTAGACATGTGACAGTGCGAAGGTATGAAAAGTGTTGTATTCGAGTGTGTATAGAAATTGTTATGAAAATGAAAGGGTGTGGGATTTCTTATGCACATGAATATAAAATAAACTAGTTGTAGGTATTAGTGCAAATATAATAACATTCAATAGTATGGCGCATAAACTATGTGGGCTGTGAAGGGTTTGATCAAAGCTATGAGTTTCTATTTGAAGTTCCAAAATTTAAATATGGAATTCTCAAGAGAAAGGGAAGGGTTTGATATATTAAAGGATTAATGGAGAGTGAATATGGATAAGACCTTTGTAGGGTGATACAACAAAATGGATGAAGAAGAATATCTACCAAATACCTTCGATATGTGGTATTTTTCTCTCAAGATTCTCATCATATGAGATTACCATGAAATTCAGATGAGCATGTTTATTACCCAAATATTTTGGGAAGGATGGTGGTGGTATTTTACATGAAAGTAAATTTCTGTATGAGGTTTCTCCCTGAAGACCTAACACCATATATTATAATCATGTTTCCTAGTGATTGACACATCCAAGAAGGGGATTCTTTTGTTTTCTTTACATTATGTGGTAAACTTGATGCTCTAAACTATTCTATTGAGGTTTCTAAAAAGCTTGTTCATCTCATCAATCCCACATGACACTTCACATTGGAGTCATAAACTTGTGCCTTCCATCTTGTTGATTTTAGAGGAATAAGAGCCTAAGATATCTTCCTGAACTTTTTCGTGAATAAGTCGGCAACTATGGGTGAGAGAAGGTATCATGTTGTCACAATTTTTTTTTTTTTTATAATAGTCTTATTGAAAAAATAATATGACTTCTAACGTGCCATTTGGAGATATATGTAATTTTATAAATTAAGTTTATCCTGGATATGAGGTAAAATTACGATAACCTAATTCACAATAAAAATATTTAACACGTGTGACCTCTACATAGTAATTAATGTTAGTGTTGCACTTATTACCAAGAAGGAGCAAATTAAGGAATCAAAGTTGTAAAAAAATTACCCATAAAGAAATTTAGGTTAGTAAACAATTATTATTTTTACACTTATCACACTACACATGAACTAGCATTGGTAAATTTTGAGGGCCATTTAGGTGCCATTCATTTAGATGGTTTAAATCCCCACAACCTCTACTCTCTTATTGATTCTACCTTATTTCTAGTAGATATTTTCATAAGGAAGATCATCCATTTTAATACGTTGGTTTATATTCAATGAATAATTATTGGAGCCAATTTAAAAGAAAATATCCTTCTCAAGTATGAGTGACAAAATTCATTCTTGTTTCCTTGCCAATTGAATAGAATTATTGATCTTAAGAAGATAATCTAAGTCCTAAATTTTAAGATGATATTCAAGCCTTAATACATCCAAATGAGTCAAATCATATGTTCAAAGCCAACACCTTATTTTGATATTCATCAAATTTGCGAGTAGATTTCTAACTCTAGGTATAAAGAGGTTAACATGGCATCCTCTTCTGTGAATAATGGGGGTTGACAAGCCCCCATAGTTTTTACTTCAAAAGAGGCTTGAATACCACCACTCAAGCTAGAAAAATAATTTTGGGTAAACCAATTTACATAAAGAATAAGATACAAAATTCTTTTTACACAATAGAGTAGACCCTTATTTCTATATGAAACAAAAATCCTTTAGACATTCTATGATCCCAAGACTAGATGGATAGACCTAATGTCATGCTCTCTTTTTACTGAAGCAACATGTTATATCCTTCAACCACATGCTGGAAGTGTAGGCGAAATGAACAAAAATTTAACCCTAGACTTATTTCTTTAATTCAGGGAGAAAACAACACTCCTATGACATTTGAAGTAAAACGTTGCATAGCCTACTAGTTGTAAAGCACGACCTTGAATTTGTCCTAAAAATGGACTATTGTCCCTTTCCTTGGACGTTTATTTTAATACACAACCCAATGCTTTTAAGATGGAGATTTCATGTTGGAGTTGATCAACCTACGTTGATACAACACTCATGCTTTGATACTAATTTTAAACAAGTAGAAAACAAATACTAATTTTTACAATTATATTAACACTTGAAAAAATATACAACTAAATACAAGAATGAGTTATGGCTCAACAAATAATATGTCTACTTGAATATTACTGTTCATTTATTCACTACATAAAGACAAACATCGATGCAAGAGCATCCTAAAAAAAAGTGAATCTTTTTACCTTTAAGAATAATTTCCTTTTTGTAATTACTACAAATCGTAATATTTAGCTAGGAGAACCTATGTTAGTTTGGAGTTTATTTTAAGGTGTCATTATCAGATAGATGTAAATATTCTATTAGATGAGTGGCATTTATCTTCTAGAGTAGGGAAAAGTATATAAATACTAAAGGGATGTTAGTTATATCCTCCTTTTAATCTTAATGATATTTTTTCCTAAGCGAGGAGGATAAGAGAGTCGAGGAGAGTGAGAAAAAAATATTCAATGTATCTTTTGTAGTTGTATGACTATGTGTAGTAGAATTATTGAATCATATGTAAAAGAAAAAATGTGTACTATAATTTCAGTTTGATTTTTACTCTTTGTTCACTATGTTTGATCATTCTAGCATTGTGTTAATACTCTGTGGAGAAAATTATTGATTGGCCGTAGGATTTATATCAGAGAGAGTGATTTTGAAGCTATTTATTTTTCATGGTTTGTAGGTTGTCTTCTCATTTTGTTTCAAGTCATTATTTCTAGCTCCGCAATAATTAGCATGAAGTCCAAGCCTCTGCGAAACTCCCACTTAAGTATTGGCTCTCAACTCTTAGGTTAGTGCCCTATTCCATTCCTTAGAACTACAACTGAAATCCTCAGCACAAGGTTATAAGAAACTAGAGTTACTTCCACAAGGGGATTCTATAGCGCTAAGTGAGAACGAGAGAGGGAGACCAACAATAAATCAGGTTTTTTCATGTACTATAGCATCTTTTTAGGATGGTTTTCACATGACCCACTAAGCATTAAAACTCGACAGACTTTAAGGCCTTGTGGGCTATAGATCTTGGAGATACCACAATCGTTCTAGTATAATGTGACCAAACATTAACAAACAGACATAATAGTCTTCGGAGGCACCATGATTCCACTAGGCCATATATCATTCATGCTCATGATCAAGCTATTGAAACTTAGTGCGTCATTCAACATAGGTTGTGCATAATCAAAAACTAGATCATGTTGCAAAAGGGACTAGTAAACATGGAAATTTGAGGGTACAATATTAAGGACCAATTTGACATCAAGTTTTGGTATAAGACCATAGTTGATCTTCGAGATGGTATAGAGGAATGGAGGAGTAGCTCCAAGAGTAGGTGTAAGGATACTTGTAGGAAGAAGAATGTATGTAGTGAATGCAGCCTTCGCAGAGGACGTGAAGTGCATTTAAGGGAGTTTGGTGGAAAGGGATACTCGATAGAAGTAAGGAACTAATGCCAAAGATGTTAATGAGTCTGATGAAGAATATTTTAGTGAATAAGAAGGAGGAGAATCAATAGAGTATAAATTTTTTAGGATGATAGCCAAATTGGGTGTCACGTGAAGGATGGATGTACTCACATATGAAGGTAATTTGAATGTTGATGAGTTAATGGATTGGATAAATGCCATGGACAAGTATTGTTATGATGAAGAATTGGATTAGGAAAATAAAGTGAATTTTATTATCACAAGGTTGAAAGGACATGAATTTTTATGGTGGGATAAAGTTCAGGCCACAAGAAAAAGAAAAGGAAAAACTAAGACCAAAACTTGGGACAAAATTGTGGCAAAAATTAAGAATGGTTTCTTAACCAAGGATTACTAGTCAAATCTATTAAGGAAGTTGAAAGGCCTTAGACAATGGTCCATGATAGTGAAATAATATATTAAATAATTTTTTAAACTAAATATTAGATTTAGAAACATTGAAAATGATTTTGAAAAGGTTTATAGGTACCTTAATCATTTGAGGTATGATATTTATGAAAATATTGGTATATTGAATCTAAAAAAAGTTAAATATGCTTAACAAGCTACTTTTAAAGTTGAGGAAAAGATTTCTAGAAAATAGAGTCAAAATACAAAGGAAATGTTATGTAAAGGCAAAGGATAATTGAGTAGAATAGAAATATTTCAACCTCCAAAAGTAGAAGTTTAGAATCAAATTAAGTATACTTAAAGTGGAGGATATTTTAGAGGAAGATATTTATCCAAAGATAGAGGTAGAGGTAGAGAATACTAGCCCAGATATATAGATGTGGAAAATTATGCCATATGTAATGGGAATTGCCATATAATACTCCAACTCAACAAATGAGTGTAAATGTGGTAGAAGCTAGAATGGGGAATGCAAGTAAAATCACAATTGAAGAAATTGTTGAAGGAGGAGAATCCTTATTATGGAAGTGAGTTATAATTAACCTAGAAAAGGAAACTAAATAACCAAGCCAAAAAAGAAGTTTGTTTAGGATAATGTGAAACTTAAGGGGTAAGTGTTGTAAGGCCGTAGCAGATGGCGGTAGCAGAGATACTATTGTTTCAATAGATATGGTAGGGAGACTAGATTTACAAAAGAAAGCCACATCCTACTGCTTATAACATTTCATTGTTTTGAAAAGGGTCATAAAATATTAGTCAATGAAGAATTTAAGGTAGATTTTCATATTCAAAGGTGCAAGGATGAAATATTGAGTGAAGTAATGCCTATGGATGTTTCCCATATTTTGTTGTGAAGGCCATCACAATATCATAGGATATATATCCATGATGGTAGAAGGAATGCATACACACTTGAGAAGGATGGGCATAGGTATACATTGGTACATTTACAAGATGAAATAGCTAAAGAAGAAGCCAATCCTAGTGTGTTAATTATGAATGGAAAGGAGTTGTTGTAAGAGGTCAAAAAGAAGGAATTCCATTTTTCCTTAATGGAAACCCAACGAAATTCTTACTAACATAGGTTTAGATGATTTTATTAAGGAAATAAACGATATTTTGGATGATTTTTCTGATATATCTTTTGATGAATTACTAAATAAACTACCCAATGTTCAAAGTATTCACCATCATATAGATTTGATTGCTGGAGAAAATATTCCAAACGATACAACCTACATAACGACTCTTCAAGAAAATGAATAAGCAAGGAAACAAGTGCAAGAGATTTTAGAAAAAAATCTTATTAGAGAAATTTTAAGTTTTGTGTGTTGTTCCAAGTATCCATACTACACATAAGGATGGTGGATGGAGGTTGTGCACTTATTTAAGAGCTATCAACAAAAACACAATTAGATATAGATTTCCTCTTCCAAGCATTATTGATTTAATTGATTGTTTGAGTAGTGCTATACGTCTTTCTGACATTTAATTGGAGAGTGGTTCCAACCAAATTTAAATGAGATAAGAGAGAAAGTAGAAACAAACCTTTAAGATCAATGATGAACTATATGAATGGTTACCGATGCCTTTTGGTCTTTCTAACACATGCAACACTTTCATGAAACTAATGAATGAAGTATTGAAGGTGTTTATAGGTAAGTTTGACATTTTTTATTTGGATGACATTCTAGTATATAACCAAACAAAGGAAGTGTTTATAAGACATCTTAGGTTAGTTTTCAAGACCTTGCAACAACGAAAAATGTTGATTAATTTGAATAAATGTGCCTTCTAGAAAGGAAATTGGTATATTGATACTTCGTGATTTCTAAATATAGTTTGAAGATGGACCTTGAAAAATTTAGAGCAATAACTAATTTTCCCACCCCATCAAATTTGTTTAATGTTAGAAAGTTTCATTGTATTGTAAGTTCCTATAGAAAATTCAAGAAAAATAATAGTATAATTTGTGTACCTATTGTAGAAACTACCAAGAATAATTATCCTTTAAAGTGGACTATTGTAGTAGATAGAAACTTTAAGTTACTGAATAAAATTGTCGCCAAGCATCCTATTTCTTCTCTACCAACTTCCATAAGTATTTCTATTTTGAATCAAATGCAAGTGGAGTTGCTATTAAAGAAGTACTGAGTTAGGAAGTATGGTCAATCACTTATTTCAATGAGAACATAAATGAATAAAAATAGGGGTATTCTTCTTATGAAATAGAATTTTATGCTATAGTTCAGGCTTTAAAGAATGAAGACACTACCTTGTGTCAAACGAAGTTGTTTCCTACATTGATAACCATGTTATGTGGTTCACTAAAAAACAAAAAAAGTTGAATCAAAGGCATGTAAAGTGGGTTGAATTTCAATAGAAATTTTATTTTTTGACTTAGCATAAGAGTGGTTAATAAAATAGTGTAATTTGAGTACCTATTGTAGAAACTACCAAAGAATAATTAGCCATTAAAATGGACTATAGTAGTAGATAGAAACTTTAAGTTACTGAAGAAAATTGTCACAAAGCATCCTATTGTTTCTCTACCAACTTCCATAAGTATTTCTATTTTGAATCAAATGCAATTGGAGTTGCTATTAGAAGAGTACTGAGTTAGGAAGTATGGTCAATCACTTATTTGAATGAGAACATAAATAAATAAAAATAGGGGTATTCTTCTTATGAAAATAGAATTTTATGCTATAGTTTAGGCTTTAAAGAAATGAAGACAATACCTTGTGCCAAACAAAGTTGTTTCCTACATTGATAACCATGTTATGTGGTTCATTAAAAACCAACAAAAGTTGAATCAAAGGAATGCAAAATGGTTTGAATTTCAATAGAAATTTTATTTTTTGATTTAGCATAAGAGTGGTTAATAAAATAGCCCTATGGAGGAAATTCAATTGGTTAATAAAATAGTGTAATTTGTGCACCTATTGTAGAAACTACCAAAGAAATAATTATCCATTGAAGTGGACTATAGTAGTAGATAAAAAAATTAAATTACTTAAGGAAATGTTCAGCATGCATCCCATTTTTTCTCTACCAAATTCCATAAGCATTTCTATTTTGAATCAAATGTAAGTAGAGTTCCTATTAGAGGAGTATTGAGTCAGGAAGGATGGTCAATCACTTATTTCAATGAGAACATAAATGAATAAAAATAGGGGTATTCTTCTTATGAAATAGAATTTTATGCTATATTTCAGGCTTTAAAGAAATCAAGACACTACCTTGTGCCAAACGAAGTTGTTTTCTACATTGATAACCATGTTATGCAGTTCATTAAAAACGAACAAAAGTTGAACCAAAGGAATGTAAAATGGGTTGAATTTCAATAGAAATGTTATTTTGTGATTTAGCATAAGAGCGGTTAATAAAATAGCCCTATGGGGGCAACTTGATTGGTTAATAAAATAGTGTAATTTGTGTACCTATTGTAGAAACTACCAAAAAAATAATTATCCATTAAAGTAGACTATAGTAGTAGATAGAAACTTTAAGTTACTTAAGAAAATTGTCACGAAGCATCCTCTTTTTTTTTACCAACTTCCATAAGTATTTCTATTTTGAATCAAACACAAGTGGAGTTTCTATTAGAGGAGTATTTATTCAGGAAGGATGGTCAATCGCTTATTTCAATGAGAACGTAAATGGATAAAAATAGGGGTGTTTTTCTTTTGAAATAGAATTTTATGTTATAGTTCAGGCTTTAAAGAAATGAATACACTACCTTTCTCCAAAGGAAGTTGTTTTATACATTGATATCCATGTTATGTAGTTCATTAAAAACAAACAAAAGTTGTAAAATGGGTCGAATTTCAACATAAATTTTCTTTTGTGATTTAGCATAAGAGTGGTTAATAAAATAGTTTAATTTGTGTACCTATTGAAGAAACTACCAAATAAATGATTATCCATTAAAGTGGACTATAGTAGTAGATAGAAACTTTATGTTACTTACGAAAATTTTCACCACGCATCCTATTTTCTCTCTACCAACTTCCATAAGTAGTTTTGTTTTGAATCAAATGCAAGTGGAGTTTCTATTAGATAAGTATTGAGTCAGGAAGGACTTTCAATCACTTATTTCAATGAGAAAATAAATGAATAAAAAAGGATATTCTTCTCATGAAATAGAATCTTATGTTATAGTTCAAGCTTTAAAGAAATGTAGACACTACCGTGTGCCAAATGAAGTTGTTTCCTACATTGATAAACATGTTATGTAGTTCATTAAAAACCAACAAAGGTTGAATCAAAGCCATGTAAAATGTGTTGAATTTGAATATAAATTTTATTTTGTGATTTAGCATAAGAGTGGTTAATAAAATAGCCCTATGGGGGAACTCAGTTGTTTAATAAAATAGTGTAATTTGTGTACCTATTGTAGAAACTACCAAAGAAATAATTATCCATTAAGGTGGACTATAGTAGTAGATAGAAACTTTAAGTTACTTTAGAAAATTTTCAGGACGCATCGTATTTTTTCTCTACCAACTACCATAAGTATTTCTATTTTGAATCAAATGCAAGTGGAGGTTCTATTATAGGAGTATTGAGTCAGGAAGGATGGTCAATCACTTATTTCAATGAGAACATAAATGAATAAAAATAGGGGTATTCTTCTTATGAAATAGAATTTTATGCTATAGTTCAGGCTTTAAATAAATCAAGGCACTAACTTGTGCGAAATGAATTTGTTTTCTACATTGATGACCATATTATGTAGTTCATTAAAAACCAACAAAAGTTGAATCAAAGGCATGTAAAATGTGTTGAATTTCAATAGAAATTTTATTTTGTGATTTAGCATAAGAGTGGTTAATAAAATATCCCTATGGGGGGAAATCAATTGGTTAAATAAAATAGTATAATTTGTTACCTATTGTAGAAACTACCAAATAAATAACTAGCCATTAAAGTGGACTATAGTTGTATATAGAAACTTTAAGTTACTTAAGAAAATTGTCACCAAGCATCCTCTTTTTTCTATACCAACTTCCATAAGTATTTCTATTTTGAATCAAATGCAAGTGGAGTTTCTATTAGAGGAGTATTTAGTCAAGAGGGATGGTCAATCACTTATTTCAATGAGAACATAAATGAATAAAAACAAGCATATTCTACTTATGAAATAGAATTTTATGCCATAATTCAGGCTTTAAAGAAATGAAGACACTACCTTGTGCCAAACGAAGTTGTTTTCTACATTGATAAGCATGTTATATAGTTCATTAAAAACCAACAAAGTTGAATCAAAGCCATGTAAAATGGGTTGAATTTCAATAGAAATTTTCTTTTGTGATTTACCATAAGAGTGGTTAATAAAATATACCCATGGGGAAAACTCAATTGGTGATGTCCATGAAAATGAAGTTTTATGTGTGAGGAGGTATGAGGTTCAAATCCCTTGGAATCAATTGTGATTGCAAGAGGGGTATATGGAGGCACCGAGGGTTATAATTATGGTAGTTTAGATTAACCCCATGTAATGCGAGTACAAGACCTTCACAACTTCAAAATTCCTCTTGGTACAAAAAAATGGAGTGGTTCAACAAACAAGGTAGTTCATATCTTAAGCATAATTAAGTTGGTGTTGCAATAATTCCAAGCTCATGTTTTAGCAATTGCTAAACTAAGAGAAATGTACATGGATGATCCAAATTTTAAGGAAGCATATGGAGCTTGTTAAAACCCATGCAACATGAATAAAACACAATAGTTAATGTATATGATCTAGGATGATTTATTATTCAAAGGAAACCAACTTTGCATACCAAATTGTTCCATGGGAGATAAATTGATAAAAGGAAACACAATGAAGGATTTTCATGACACTTTGTGAATAAAAAATGTGTTCCTTATTAAATTATTTTTATTATTAGTGAGGCATGCAAGTTGAAGTGAATAAATCTACGGAAAAGTTGAAAGTTTGTTAGTATTATAAGGGAAGAAGGAAAAATATAATATTTTACCAACCATTATCCATTCTAAGATTACCTTGGGATTTTATTAGCATGGATTGTTTTGGGTATTAGCTTGAATAAAGAGACATAATGATTACATTTTTATGGTTGTGGATTTGTTTACTAAAATTTATCACTTTACCTTGCACAAAAACCATTGATGCAACCAATGTCACAAATTTATTTTTCCAATAAGTTGGGAGATTAGATGGTTTTCGTAGAATCATTGTTTCAGATCAAGATATGAGGTTTGTAGGTCATTTTTGGAGGACCTTAAGGAAGAAACTAAAAGTGAATCTAAATTTGAGTTAATCTTACTATCCAAAAATAGATGGACAAACTGAGGTGGTGTAGAAGTTTGTGAAGCATCTGAAGATGTTTGGAATGTAAAACACCCCAAGCAGTGGGACCAAGTGCTTTCTCAAGCTATATTTTCTTATAATGAATATCCCAATAAAGATATAGAATGAGTCCATTATAGATAGTATATGGAATGCACCCAAGAGGAATATGTGGGTTGAGGAACTTGGGAAGATAAGAAATCAAGAGTGTTGAAGGTGAAGAATTTGCAGCAAAAATTTTGGAGCTATAAGAGGGAGTCATGAAATAGCTGTAAGAAACCAACGAAAAGTATAATCATAAAATAGATGTAAAAAGGAGACAATTGTACTTTGAAATTGGATATCTAGTAATTGTTTATCTTAGGAAGGAAATGTTTCCTAGAGTGATATACCATAAATTAAAGCTTAAAATAATTGGCACCTGTCAAATCCTAAGGAAGTTTTCTTCCAATACATATGAACAAGAAATTTCAGGAGATATTGGGATTTCACCAATTTTCAATGTAGCAAATCTATATTCCTTTAAGGAAACTATAGATGAAACTACAAGTGATGATTATGATACCTATAGATGGGAGGATGAATCCAAAAGCAATTGAGAAGGAGATTGAAGTAGTGCTAGAAAAATGGGTGACAAATAGGATGAAGGGGAAATAATATCTTGAGTATTTGGTCAAATTGAAAAATAAACCAATAAAATATTGCAGTTGGACGACAGTAGCAAAAATTTATGAATTTGGCATGGATGTTGAATACTTTTTGGAGAAATATTTTCTTTCCCAAGAATCTAATGTGGGAGCATCCTAAAAATTTATTTCTATTTTACCCACATGAAATTTTTCCTCTTTATATTTACTGCAAATCATGATCATATTTAACTAGGAGAATCTATGCTAGTTTGGAGGTTATATTGAGGTTTACTTATGTGGAAAATGTAAATATTCTACTCGATGGAGTGGAATTTAACTTCTAGAATAGAGATAGTTGTAAGAATATTAAAGGGTTGTTAGTTACAACCTCTATTTTATCTTACTGATATATTTTTCTGAGCAAGGAGGATGAGAGAGACAAGGAGAGAAAGGGAGAAAGATTCACTACATATTTTTCATTTGTCTTGCTCTATGTAGTAGAAATATTAAATCCTATGTAATTTCTTTTATTATATGTAATATAATTTCAATTTGAGTTCTACTCTTTTTCCACTACATTTGATCATTGTAGCATTGTATTAATATCATGTGGAGATAATGATTAAGTGATTGTGGGATTTATATCAAAGAGAGACTATATTTTTACACTATATAGTTTTCAAGGTTCGTAGGTCAAAATATTGTTTCGAGCCAAGCCATGATTTTTAACTCCATGCCAGTTAACATGAAGTGAAAATTTATGTCAAAATCCCCCTCAAGTCTCAAGTCATGGCTCTTGGGATAGCACAACGTCACATTCCCTGGAACTAAAACTCAACTCCCCAACAGGAAGTTCTAAGAAACCAAAGTGCCTTCCATGGGAGAGGGGGCCTTGTGGTAAACAAGGGTTATCCATGTGCTCAAGTAGATTTTAGGGTGATTTCTTCTTTTCACCCTCCCTCCACACACAAGCATTAAACCTCAAGAGGCATTAGGGTCTTGTGAGCCATCTATCTTGGTGATCTTGTGATCATACTACTCAAATTTGACTGAGAATTAATGAGGGCCCACGACAAACCTGGGTGACCCCGCGATTCCACTCGCTTACAAATCATTCACCCTCACAATCAAGTTGTTGAAACTTAATGGACCATTAAACACAGCCCACACATAACTAATGATTGAAGCAAGTTGTGAAAGGGACTAGTGGATGAGAAATTTTGAGGATGCAATAGTAAGGAATAATTCAACATTTTATACAAACAAACACACATAATTTCTTTGGAAAATGGTAAGATAATTTTCCAAAAATATATAGAAAAAATTTATGTAAACTAAATTTAGTAATAATAGGAAAATTCAATCTCCACAGCTCATTGTTGTAAATATTTATATAACTAAAAGACTAATTAACAAGAATAACTATCATATTCCAAAAAAAATATAAAATTTTAATATTTGAATGACCATGTGTAGTAATTGTTTCCTTTCCCATTATTTTTTAATATTGATATGTAATGCAACAAAAAATAAAAGGTGTATTTGATGACAATTTCAACAAAAGTAATCTCGTCACACTGTGGTCATAGAATCATTGCATTCCTTATCTTAATTCTTGAAAAAATTTAGTGGATGAGGACAATTACAACCAAAGTAATATTGACAGATCATGGTCATAAAAGCATTGCATTCCTTACCTTAATTCATAAAAACAATTAGTGGATGACACACCTTTAGGTTATTTTGATAGTATTTATACTATATGGAAAAACAATCAATCTATGTATGCTTATCAAAACATGTTTTTGTTTAAATTGACTAGCTTTACCAATGCTTTTCTATGTTTCTAACCATGAAACTCCCAATACCATTTATTTTTCTTTATATGACATTCTTTTCCATTATTTGTCATTATTCACAATGTAGTATGTATAGAAGTGAAGAAAAATTTGATCTCAAAACTTTGGATCAACAATCCTTCTAACACTCTCCCTAAAAATAAAATTTCTTTACTAACATAAAGTTTTCTAGTCAAATTATCATCACTATCAAATTGGTGAATACAATTTCTTCGTCAAAATAAATTGGATTAGTCGACATCTCCAACCTATCACATACTTATGAATGTTTAATTTGACTATATGTTATATGAATCATAAACCCAACTACATATTATGTTAGACCCGAGATATGATTAGCATAACAATATTTATCAGATCTATTAACTTGTAATTTGCAAGATTATTATTAAGATATATACAACTATGAGAAAACTATTAGCCAAGAGTATATGCTAAATGGAACTTGTACTAAAAATGGAAAAAGCTCCATTTGCAAATTCTAATTCATCTTCCAAGAAAATAATTATCTTTAATACAACCATTAAACGTGCAAGTTCTAATTTGATGCAGGAGCATCCAGCTCACAGTGATGAGGCAGAAAGGACTCCAACCAGGTTCACAAGCGAGGAACTGAACTGTTAAAATTCTATTGGGAATAATTTTTCTTTTACTTTATTTTACAAGTCAACAACAGTTAGATGTCTTTACTTTTCCAGTTTAGGATTACTGTAGTTTCATTGTTGATTAAAAGGTAGTTTATGTAATTAGGAGAAATAACTCTTAACTGTCCTACACGTCTTGTAATGTCAAAATGATTATAGTTACGGATAGAAACAGAAGTTATGTAACTGTCTTTGTAACAGAAAAAGACAAACTATAAGCCTTAACTGAAGACAGAGGCTATAAAGCCAAAAATACATGTACTGGAAAGGGGGGGTTCAGTTCAGAAGAGAATAAGTTGAGTAAATTTACTAATAGAATTGTCAAGCATTCAAAACCAGAAAAGTACTGTCCATCAAAATTACTTTCTAAATTATTTGTTGATCTCTCATTCCTGTGTTTTTCATCATTTAACAGACCTTTGTGTTATTATAAACTAAGCACACTGTCATGGCTATTGTACAAGTACGAGTTAAAGTTAAATTGTAGACAAGTAGAGAGAATGTTAAATAAATTCCACGCCACAAGACAAGCAGTCACGCTTACATACAAGCGCACAGCAATACAATTACGGATGAGCGAATGCGTTCAACGCACAGCCACTAAATGAAAGACAAGCAAACAAATTGAATGCCCAGCAACGTAACCGAAAGACAAGCGAAGACATTACAGGTATCAATCACCATAATTTTCTTTCATTAAAAACGAATTTCATTTACATTGTCCAGAATAGCAATTCATAGCTAGAATCGATAGGGTCGAGTTCCCTCACATATACAGAGACCAACATAGTCACGGCGAGTGAAAATTCAACCAGAAATTACAATTATACAGGTCAAGCATAAAACCCTAGGTTAGGGTTTGAAACAGATTTGTAACCGGGTTACGTCGAAGCCACATTTCCACACATAGGACTCAACTCAGAACGACAACGGCAAACAGAGGACCACACAGTGACCGGACAACCAACTATTGGACGGGCCGTCCTTCGAACAATGACCCATATTCAGCAGAACAGAACAGGTTGCAGGCCTACCAAAAGATACGCAACCAAATGTCGTTGAACACAGGGGCTTGCACCGTCCAGGTCGCCTGAGAGGACCTGCAAGAACCAGGCGTGAATGAGTTCAAGCCACAGAAAAGCTCTGAGGGACGAAACCCTCTAAAATCAACATAAAGACTGATAAAGAAAAGAAAAAGAAAACCCTTACCTGGAGAACGCGAGAGGAGAAGCCATATTTTTGAAGCAGAGTACGCCACAGAGCAACTGAAGAGAGGAGGAACAATTTGGGGTTAGACCCAGAACGAGGAGCAAGTAAAAAAATTGAAGCATGGAGAAACATTTTACTTGTATCAAAAACTGAAGTCGCTTCCCGGATATTCCTGTGCTTGTAGCCACAGACAAGGCAGCGTTACCAGAAGGCGAAGGAACCATAGCACAGCGCACCCATCATTTTTTTCCATACGCAGAGCTCGCAAACCCTCAGAGCCAACAGAACGATAAACAGAGAAGAGTCGAGAAGGCGCGTGAAGATTAGGGTTGTATAGTTTACCAAGGCAGGGTACTGTCACATTTACGTTTGCATTCAATGCACAGCTACCACAACTACAAAGCCGTGGGAGAGGCAACAGTTCACCGCCATGTCAACAAACCAAATATCATATAAAGCGCAAAAGCTACGCCAAGTGGGCTGGGTGCCATCAGAGTGGTATCAGAGCTGTTTGAGTTGAAGAGATTTGGGAGAAATGGATATAGGTAGACGAGGATGAGGCAGAGGTGCCCGTAGAATGGCAGATGAGGCGTTAAGAGAAGAACTCAGAGTTCTTACTGCCCGATTGGAAGCAGTAGAGGCAGGCAGGAGGAGAGATCCAGAGTTAGGTGATGTGAGTGAAGAAGAAGTGGAAGTAGCGGCAGATGGGGCTGAAGGTGATTCACCAGAGGTGAAGTTATTGAAATCTGTATTATTGTCAAATAGCAAACCAAAACCAGAATTACCAACCTACGATGGCAGTTTATCGATTGATGTTGTATTAGATTGGATTAGCGAGATGGACAAGTACTTTGAATGCGAGGAAATTAGTGAAGACCGTAGGGTCAAATTTGCAGAAACAAAGTTGAAAGGACACGCAACCCTGTGGTGGGACAGTGTCCAGAATGAGAGGAAGAGATTGAACAAACCTCCGATAAAGACTTGGATGAGGATGGTAGCTAAATTGAAGGGCAGATTTCTGCCAAGAGATTACCAAATTGCGTTACATAGGCAGGTTCAGAATTTGAGACAGAGGGGTCTGACGGTGAAAGAGTATACGAAGGAATTTTATCGAGTAAATTTGCGAGCAGGATACACAGAGGATACAGCAGAAAGGACAGCCAGATATGTAAATGGGCTGAGGATGGAGATTTTGGATGAAATAAGTATTTTGTCTCCCAACAATATGGAGGAGGCATACCAGAGCGCGGTCAAAGCAGAGGAAAAACTTAATCGAAGGCAGAATGCCCGGAGAGGACGAGGGTCTAACAGAGGAAGAGGCCAGTCCTATGGCAGGGGCCAAACTGCCAGCAACAGTGAGGAAGCCAGCAGTTCGAGAACTTCGGGAACAACAAAAAAAGGAGATGGAACGAGAGGTGGCAGATCGTTTCAGCGCGGCAGAGGAAATGGCCGTGGAAGGGGAGCTGGTTACCAGTGCTACAGATGCCACAAGTGGGGGCACCGCTCTTTTGAGTGCCCAGAAATAGATTCAACTGGACAGCGAGGTGCGTATGTGGCGCAACCGGAGGAAGCAGCAGCACCCCCTCAAGAGGCAGAAAATGCCCCAGAAACAGGAGAAGCTTTAGTGCTGCATAAGGTGTTGTTGAAGCCAGTTGATGAGAGTATTGAGCAGACGCAACGAAAAGCTCTGTTCAGGACAGTTTGTAAATCGCAAGGTAAGTGCTGTAAAATGATATTTGACAGCGGAAGTACTGACAATTTGGTGTCAGTCGAGATGGTGGAGAAGTTAGGACTGAAGCGTCTGAAACACCCCAGTCCATATTGAGTTTCATGGCTACAGAAGGGACACCAGTTGTTGGTGGATGAGCAGAGTGAAGTGGAATTTCAGATAGGACGTTATAAGGACAAAATTATTTGCGACATTATGCGAATGGACATATGCCACATCTTGTTGGGCAGACCTTGGCAATATGACAGAAAAGTGACACATGATGGGGTGTTGAACTGTTATAAGTTCGAAAAAGATGGGGTTAGGCATACCCTTGTGCCTATCAGGGAAGAGAAAGAGGCAGCTGAAGTAAATGAACCTAAGGAGTTGCTTATGAGTGGAAAACAATTTTTAAAGCAGGTTGAAAACAACAAGATGAACTATGATGTAGTCAGAAAGACAAGGACAGTTTTGTTGCACACAGAAATCACAGATTTTCCTATAGAAATACAACAGATGTTGGAAGAGTTTACAGATATAGTAGTGGACGACTTTCCGGATAAGTTACCTCCCAAGCGGAGCATTAGTCACCATATTGATTTCATACCAGGAGCCAGCTTACCAAATAAGGTAGCTTATCGAATGAGCCCCAAGGATAATGAAGAAATCAGAAAACAGGTGCAGGAGCTATTGGACAAAGGATTGATCAGGGAGAGTTTGAGCCCATGTGCTGTACCAACAGTTCTCGCCCCCAAAAAGGGAGGAGAATGGCGGATGTGCACTGATTCCAGGGCCATCAATAAAATCACCATACGGTACAGGTTTCCGTTACCGCGTATGGATGATATGATGGACTGTCTGAGTGGGGCAACTTACTTTTCTAAGATAGATTTAAAGAGCGGATATCACCAGATTCGGATACG
This sequence comes from Pinus tabuliformis, assembly GCA_031772625.1. NCBI lineage: Eukaryota > Viridiplantae > Streptophyta > Pinopsida > Pinales > Pinaceae > Pinus > Pinus tabuliformis. The sequence continues at coordinate 876,641,567 of CM062807.1, forward strand.
TGAGGGAGACGAGTGGAAGACAGCTTTTAAAACCAATGAGGGCTTATATGAATGGCTGGTCATGTCGTTCAGGTTGAGTAATGCGCCCAACACCTTCATGAGACTCATGAATGAGATGCTAAAGGAATATATTGGGAAGTTTGTAATTGTTTATTTGGACGACATACTTATTTTTAGTAAGACACGAGAAGAACACTTCCGGCATGTGCGTAAAGTGTTGGAGAAGCTACAGCAGAACAAGTTATTGATCAATTTGAAGAAATGTATGTTTTTGCAGAAAGAGTTAATTTATCTGGGATTTGTGATAGTGGAGAACGAATTAAAGATGGATCCGGAGAAAGTGACAGCAATCATAAATTGGCCGTCACCGAAGAATTTGTTTGAGGTACGTAGCTTCCACGGATTAGCGAGTTTTTACAGGAAGTTTATTAAAAATTTCAGTGGAATTTGTGCTCCTATGTTGGAGACCATCAAAAAGGCCAGCCAACCTTTTCGATGGACAGAAGCAGCAGAAAAGAGCTTTCAGCTATTGAAAAAGAAAATAACAGAAAGACCGATTCTCAGGCTACCAGATTTTCAAAAATTATTTCAGGTACGTTGTGATGCTAGTGGAACAGCAATCGGGGCTGTACTCAGTCAGGAGGACAGACCGGTGGCATTTTTCAGTGAAAAACTGAATGAGAGTAGGCAGAAGTACTCCTCGTATGACAAGGAATTCTACGCAGTGGTACAGGCGCTAAGGCACTGGAGGCATTATTTGTTGGGGAACGAGTTCGTGCTGTTTTCAGATAATTCTGCATTACAATATGTAATGCAGCAACACAAACTTAATCATAAACATGCCAAATGGGTGGAGTACTTACAGAGTTTTAATTTTGTGCTGAAGCATATCAGCGGGCAAGCGAATAAGGTAGCCGACGCATTGAGCAGAAAAGCTTTACTATTGCAGGAAAGCACTGTGCAGGTTTCGGGCTTTGAACATTTACGGGATCTTTATAAGACAGACATAGATTTCAGAGAAGCCTATGAGGCGTGCCAAAATCCTTTGATAAGAGGAAATAGTCCTTGGTTGGACTATAACATACAGGAGAAATTGCTTTTTAAGGGAGGACAACTGTGTATCCCTAGCTGTTCTATGAGGGAGAACATCATTCGTGAAAAATGCAGGGGGGGTTTGGCTGGACACTTTGGTATTGAGAAGACTTTGGAGCAACTTAGTCACTTCTATTTTTGGCCAAGAATGCGACGGGATGTACAACGTTTTGTGGTTAAGTGAGCATAGCCAGAACACAGGATTGTATACACCATTGCCTATTCCAGGCAGACCTTGGGATTCAGTGAGTTTAGATTTCGTGTTGGGACTGCCAAAAACACAGAAAGGATATGATTCGGTAATGGTAGTGGTAGATCGTTTCTCGAAAATGGCACATTTTGTACGTTGTCGGAAAACTAGTGATGCCACTTACGTGGCCCACTTGTTTTTTAATGAGATTGTCAGATTACATGGGTTACCAACAACCATCCTATCAGACAGAGACGTGAAGTTCACGGGACATTTTTGGCGTACCTTGTGGAAAAAGATGAACACCCAATTGAGCTACAGTTCTGCTTACCACTCGCAGACCGACGGGCAAACAGAAGTTGTGAACAAAAGTCTAGGAAATCTGTTACGCAGCTTAGTCGGAGAAAATTCTAGAATGTGGGACCGAGTGCTAGCGCAAGCAGAGTTTGTTTACAACGATTCGCCGAATCGTAGCACGGGTCTCAGTCCCTTCCAGATTCTTTATGGCATGCACCCTCGTGGAGTGCATGAGCTTCAGGATCTTGGTTTATAGGAACGACGGAGTGCGGATAGAGAAGATTTTGCAAATGCAATGAGGGATTTACACGAACAGGTGAAGGCAAAATTACAGGACAGCAGCTCGAAGTATAAGGGACATGCAGATTTGAGGAGAAGAGAAGTTCATTTTGAGGTAGGGGATGAAGTTCTGGTACACTTACGTAAGGAGCGGTTCCCTAAAGGTACGTACAATAAACTGAAATACAAGAAGATAGGGCCTTGTAAGATCTTGCGGAAGTTTTCAGCGAATGCCTACGAAATACAACTACCACCTGGAGTAGGCATATCACCTATCTTCAATGTGGCAGATTTGTTTCCGTATACAGGCGATCTATTGGAAGAGAAGAAGGATGAACCCGGACAATCCACGCGGAACACCCAGGAAGATGGAGAAAGTTGGAAGAAACAAATGCCTTATGTCCAACCTCCTAAGATCGAAAGCATCCTCGAAACTCAGGTAGTTAGGCGTACTCGGCGGAAAAATTATTTGCAGTACCTGGTCAAGTGGAAGAACCGTCCGATTGAGGAAACCTCATGGCTTGACGCCAGGCAGATTGAACGAACAGGGACATCAGTGGAGGAGCTCATGAACCGGAGCCATGATCTTTTCTCACCCCGGGAGCCTGATGCAGGAGCATCCAGCTCACAGTGACGAGGCAGAAAGGACTCCAACCAGGTTCACAAGCGATGAACTGAACTGTTAAAATTCTATTGGGAATAATTTTTCTTTTACTTTATTTTACAAGTCAGCAACAGTTAGATGTATTTACTTTTCCAGTTTAGGATTACTGTAGTTTCATTGTTGATTAAAAGGTAGTTTATGTAATTAGGAGAAATAACTCTTAACTCTCCTACATGTCTTGTAATGTCAAAATGATTATAGTTACGGATAGAAACAGAAGTTATGTAACTGTCTTTGTAACAGAAAAAGACAAACTGTAAGCCTTAACTGAAGACAGAGGCTATAAAGCCAAAAATACATGTACTGGAAAGGGGGGGTTCAGTTCAGAAGAGAATAAGTTGAGTAAATTTACTAATAGAATTGTCAAGCATTCAAAACTAGAAAAGTACTGTCCATCAAAATTACTTTCTAAATTATTTGTTGATCTCTCATTCCTGTGTTTTTCATCATTTAACAGAGCTTTGTGTTATTATAAACTAAGCACACTGTCATGGCTATTGTACAAGTACGAGTTATAGTTAAATTGTAGACAAGCAGAGAGAATGTTAAATAAATTCCAGGCCACAAGACAAGCAGTCACGCTTACATACAAGCACACAACAATACAATTACGGATGAGCGAATGCGTTCAACGCACAGCCACTAAATGAAAGACAAGCAAACAAATTGAATGCCCAGCAACGTAACCAAAAGACAAGCGAAGACATTATAGGTATCAATCACCATAATTTTCTTTCATTAAAAACGAATTTCATTTACATTGTCTAGAATAGCAATTCATAGCTAGAATCGATAGGGTCGAGTTCCCTCACATATACAGAGACCAACATAGTCACGGCGAGTGAAAATTCAACCAGAAATTACAATTATACAGGTCAAGCATAAAACCCTAGGTTAGGGTTTGAAACAGATTTGTAACCGGGTTACGTTGAAGCCACATTTCCACACATAGGACTCAACTCAGAACGACAACGGCAAATAGAGGACCACACAGTGACCGGACAACCAACTATTGGACGGGCCGTCCTTCGAACAGTGACCCATATTCAGCAGAACAGAACAGGTTGCAGGCCTACCAAAAGATACGCAACCAAATGTCGTTGAACACAGGGGCTTGCACCGTCCAGGTCGCCTGAGAGGACCTGCAAGAACCAGGCGTGAATGAGTTCGAGCCACAGAAAAGCTCAGAGGGACGAAACCCTCTAAAATCAACATAAAGACTGATAACGAAAAAAAAAAGAAAACCCTTACCTGGAGAACGCGAGAGGAGAAGCCATATTTTTGAAGCAGAGTACGCCATAGAGCAACTGAAGAGAGGAGGAACAATTTGGGGTTAGACCCAGAACGAGGAGCAAGTAAAAAAATTGAAGCATGGAGAAACATTTTACCTGTATCAAAAACTGAAGTCGCTTCCCGGATATTCCTGTGCTTGCAGCCACAGACAAGGCAGCGTTACCAGAAGGCGAAGGAACCATAGCACAGCGCACCCGTCATTTTTTTCCATACACAGAGCTCGCAAACCCTCGGAGCCAACAGAACGATAAACAGAGAAGAGTCGAGAAGGCGCGTGAAGATTAGGGTTGTATAGTTTACCAAGGCAGGGTACTGTCACATTTACGTTTGCATTCAATGCACAGCTACCACAACTACAGAGCCGCGGGAGAGGCAACAGTTCACCGCCACGTCAACAAACCAAATATCATATAAAGCGCAAAAGCTACGCCAAGTGGGCTGGGTGCCATCATAATTCGTGCAAGTTCTAATTCATCTTTGAAGAAAATAATTATTCTTAGTATAACCATTGCACCTACTTGTTTGTTTCACTCCATCATCCACTAAACCCACCTTAGAGGGCAATGCGTGAATGGATAGGGAAAATACACATTGAAATCAGTGGATGACACTTGAGGAACAGAAAAAATCGAATATTTATCCGAGGGGAGTGTCGATATGAAAATGTTTTAAGTCTAAGTATTAAACATTTTTATTCTATTCAACTGTTTTATGAAAAAAATATATTACTTATTTTGATTACATTATAAAATTTTGACACGGATGTCAAATACATCATAATAAAATTTAGATAAACATATTAAAAATATTATTATTTACCACTTAAAAATCACAAAGCTTTCATAAACCGCTTTTTCAATCGTATCTTCCAATATTGAATATGAATATGTGCAAATGCTGATTATATCGTCGGACAGTACAGTCCAGAAAATGCTTCATTTGACTCAAAGGCTTTAAAGCTTATCTTTTATCTTCTTCTATCACAGCATGCTTGTACAGTGATAGCATGCTTGTACAGTGACATGCTGCATATTCCAGTTAGCATGTTGTACAGTGACATACTGCATATTTTCTGAATGCACTTTTCAATCTATCAATATCAACACCCATTTAGTTTCCATATTTATATAGTTAGTAAGATACTAAATATTCCATTTCTGCATATTTTCTGATTGCTTTTCAATCTATCCATATCAACACTCATTTAGTTTCCATATTTATATAGGTATGTGACTAATAACCAATATGCCTATAAGTAGCACAATAACAATGGGCTAAGGTCAGGGGTTAAATTGATAAATTTGACTGGCAAGGTTAGTGGTTAAATTTGATAAATATTTATGTTTTGGCATAATCATTGGCACTTTTTTTTATCAGAATTTTTTTAATTATTTTTTTAAAATCTATATAGATAGATAGATAGATATAATTGATTTTTTTATATAGAGTAACAAAGGGTTTTGAATTTTTGTATAAAATGCTAAGAAGTTGTAATAATATTTTTTTCATAATTAATATTAGAGATTTTGTTCTTTTAAATAGCTAATTATTGTGTTAAGAAGGTCTCCAACCCTTTGTTATGTAAACATTTTGACTCGATAAAACAAAAGTACAATAAAATAACAAAATAAAATTCATAATTTAACATTAATGACTTTTTAGTTCTAGGTTTTGCAACTCAATGTTTTGCCTAAGGTATTTGTTATGATGAAGTCTATTTAAAGACTCGAGAAATCTAATATGGAAAGTAAGAATAATGTAATCATTTTCTATATATCAATCGAGTCAAGCACGATACACTCGCTTGATGCAAAATATGTAAGTAATCTTTTCAACTAGTATAGATTTTTTGTAAGGCAATTTTCTTTTCTCAAAGATTCATTTATTTTGATTTGAATTTCTTTATATAAGTCACGTTTATTCATAAAAAAAATAATTGATGCTTAAGAGTGAAAGTACGCTTCAAAATCATTGTAATTTAGTTTCAATTTGAATTTATTTATTTGTAAAATCAAGTTTATTCATAAAATTTTAATAGATTACTTTAAATGTAGAGTAAATGAGTTTTAATTTGAATTTTCTTTGTTTGAATTTTATTTTTCGGTAAGAGAATTGTTTTTTTCTTAAGGAAAAGAAAAATAGAAGTGAACTCCTCACAATTCATGAAATTAAATACGTAGTAAGAAATAACTTTCAATGATACAAAATAACTTATTTGATATTTTTGAAGTAATATAAAACATAGACACATATATATATCTATCTATATATATATATATATATATATATATAACATAGACATATATTTTATGTTCAAGCTATATTTCAACAAATTACTAAGAGAAAGCACAAAACTTATATTGCGAAAAAAATGTTTTTATACTCACAAAAAAATGTAATACATTATATTTAAATGATGGATAAATATAAAAATCAGGGAAATTTTAAAAAGAAACCCATCCTAAAAAAAATCTGTCTAGAAAGATTGATGTGTGGTGAACCTTGCAAGCACCATGTCCGTAGGTTCTTCACAAGTGAGGAAAGATTCTATTTACAAACATCTCCTAATAATCATTTGTTTTGTTTAATTATTTATTTATATTACCAGCATAGATCCATCTTTTTAACCACAAATCTAACATGAGGGCCAAGATCAAATTTCTTTAGGTGTATACTTAGTTTAAAGTGCAAATGCTATTGATTAAATAACATGTGCATTGAAGCATTTTATAGTGCACATCAAAATGATTTTTTTATTATTAATGTATTTTTAAGCATGCGCTAATATTAATTTATATTAAAATATTTTATTCATAACTTATATTGGATATTTTATTACATACAGTATTAAAATATTATTTTTTAGCATTTTTTTCTATATATACATGAAGTTGATATTACATATAAAATATTTTTGGAAAACATAAAGTTTAAACATGTTATTCATATATTTTTTAATTACTTTTAAATCGTTTATTCTTTTAATTTAGAAAATATTTTATTTTTATTTTAAGATAATAAAAAAATATATTTAACTGTAGAATAAACCTTTCTACTCAATTATATTCTAAATTATTTTAAATAAAATATAAAACATAAATGTACACCTATACTCAACTTATATATAAAGTCAGATTCCTTAGCCATCTAAAATATGTAAAATTTATCTTCCCTCCTTGCGCAACTAAATCTCTTTTAGATCGCCTGTTTTACATTCGGATCGTGTTTGCGCTTAGATTTCTGTATTTGTCATTGTAATTATTGGTGCAAGAGGACTAGTCCGTAAATTTGCAGCTACGAATATCAGCATATGTGGTGTCGCCGATGGATTTTCTTCTGAAGCATGCTGCATAGTGGTGCTGAACTAATTGCAGCATATGGAATATGTTCTTGTTACTGTTGAAGACTCATTTTGTGCAGAACGGGGCATGTTTCTAATAATAAGTGATGTAGAGTGATTGCTCACTATTCGACAAAAGGATTTGATTGTGGTTAGTGTTGAATATGTAATTTCAACGCAGCCGTACCAACGCCCAAACCGCGCAGCAAAACCACAAACCACCTTGAGGGATATCGGACCGCTTTTGCGTGAAGGCAGTATCCGTATATTTGATCCCGATACAATATAGTGTAGACGCGTGGCTCTCAGCATACGTAAGCATTTCTGACTTCTCGAGAGGTAATGGTCAGTCATGTAAGGCCTCTCGATATCTCCATCTGTCGTTCGATCTGCTCCATCATTCTCCGTCGTCCATCGTTTCGAAGTTGCATTCGAGCCAACATTTAATACTTGCGTGGATTAAAAATTAAGTTTGAGTTTGACCGCCACTCCTGTCTTCAAAGAAATTAAGTGAAACTCTTCCAAATCATAGAAAGTAGGTAGAAATTTTTAAAGTTTTTTTTACGGCACGTAAAGCATTTATTTATGTTTATTGTATGTTTTGATACATATGTTTTGTATTAAGTTTTTTTTTATAATGGGCCAAGTGAAATATGCTCGTTGTTGTATTGGTTGCACACGGGAGAGTTGTTGCACGTAGCTCATAAAAACAGGGGAGCGCACATGAAGCATGGAATTAATTTTACACAGCAGTGCATAAAAGAAAAGCAGAGGAGCGCATTTGTTTTGTAAGCATGTGTAAATTTTGTTTTTACAGTAGTATGTAAAAGAAGGTTTTTACACCTGTAAGTAAAATGTTTTCACAACAGTGAATGTAAATGAGAATTTTACTCAGCACAGTAAATTCTCAGGTGGAGACAGAGTTTTTTTTTTTTGTTGGTTGAATGTATTCTTGGTGAATCCCTCTCAGCAAAGAGGATGAAGTTTGTAACAGACATTTTGTTTTAATGAATAGAAATGTTTTTTTATGGTGATGTAATACTCTATTCTTCAGTCATTTTTTTAAAGCTTCCCTGTGCACAAAAGATCCTGGAGTGAAGGAAACAGAGCATTGCCTCTGTGTGTGAAGTTTTTATTTGTTTTTGGGATTTTATCAGAAAAATCCCCAACAGTGGTATCAGAGCAGGCTTAGGCTCTTTGAAGGTGACAAAGAAGCTGAAGGGAGGAGTCTTTTGTTGCAGCAGTAGATCTTCTCCAGCAGAGTGAAGGCTCAGTGAAGAAAATACTCAGGTATTTCACAAAATTTTTTTTATGTGTTGCTGAAAAAGCAGTCAGTTGTTTTAAAATACACAGTCAAGAAATTGAAGCATAACTAAGGATGCAAGGAATGGACAGCACAAGCACTGGTATGGGTATGTTTAACACCCAGCTCCCACAGTTCAATGGGAAAAACTATGACTATTGGGCAATAACTATGAGAGCCCTGTTTGCCTCTCAAGATTTATGGGAAATAGTTGAAGATGGTTTTGAAGAACCAGCAGATGAAAATGAGTTCAATGCATTAACTCAGGGAGAGAAGGATCTGCTGAAGAGCAATAGGAAGAAGGATTCAAAAGCCCGTGTGTTGTTGTATCTAGCAGTAGACCAGAGTGTGTTTCCAAGGTTAGCAGCAGCTAAGACAGCAAATGAAGCATGGCAAAGCCTCAAGACAGCCTATCAAGGCATGGAGAGAGTGAAAACAACAAAACTACAATTGCTGAGAAAAGATTTTGAGAATTTGTGCATGAAGGAGTCAGACAACATTGACTCATTCTTCACACATGTGATTGGTTTGGTCACACAGATTAGGACTCATGGAGAAACCATTGAAGAAAGGAGGATTGTGGAGAAAATATTGAGGGTCTTACCCTCAAAGTTTGATGCGATTGTCACCACCATTGAAGAGACAAAGGATCTCTCAAACTTTTCAGTTGATGAGCTTCATGCATCACTGATAACACATGAGCAGAGGTTGAGTAGGAATGAAAACTCATCTCTAGAACAAGCCTTCAAGACCCAGATGTCCTTTGGAAGAGGAAGAGGTCAAGGCAGAGGAAACAAGAGAGGAAGAGGTAGAAGTCAAAACAGAGGTGGAAGGAACAGCCCAGCAAATGCTCAAGGAAGAGGCAGCAATCCAAATCAGAACCAAGGCCAAGGCAACAGCCAACAAAGAGGACAACATCATGCTCAAGGACAAAGGTATGAAAAATCCAATGTCCAATGCTATTATTGTAAAAAATATGGGCATTATGCCACTGAATATAGGAAGAAGCAACATGATATGAACAATAGATCAAATGCAAATTTCACTAGAGAAAACAACAGTCAAGATAATGTGTTGTTAGCTTGTAATATGGCTGAAACAAACAGTGAAGAGATATGGTTTTTAGACTCAGGTTGTAGCAACCATATGACAGGAAACATAGCCCTCTTTTCTGCTCTAGATCAGAATATGAAATCAGAAGTCACACTAGGAACTGATAGCAAAATTTTTGTTATGGGAAAAGGAGAGGTAAAAATATCTACAAAGCAAGGAGAAAGGAAAACCATAGCAGATGTCTACTATGTCCCCGGAATGAGATGTAACCTCTTGAGTATTGGACAACTTATTCAAAAGGGGTACAATGTTTTCTTTGTAAATGATGTGTGCACCATCATGGATATACCACCCAGCAAAAGATGCATTGCTGAAGTAAAGATGACAAGGAACAGGATGTTCCCTCTCAGGATCAGGGCAGATTTGAAAAACAAAAATGAAATTGTGGCACTTGAGATTTGGACATCTCAACTTTGGAGGTCTTAATTTGTTGAGCAGGAAAGGAATGGTAAGAGGATTACCATTGATAGAGAAACCGGACAGCCTATGTGAAGGTTGCATATTGGGGAAACAACATAGAGAAAGTTTTCCATCAGGTAGAAGCATAAGGGCAAAGGCACCCTTAGAGATCATCCACTCAGATTTATGTGGACCAATGCAAGCTCCATCATTGGCAGGCAGCCAATATTTCCTAACATTCATTGATGACTTTACAAGAAAAACTTGGGTATATTTCCTTAAAAACAAAAGTGAAGTGTTTGAAAAATTCCGAAATTTCAAAGCATTTGTGGAAAACCAAAGCGGGCTGCACATTAAAGTTTTGAGAACTGATAGAGGAGGTGAGTATATCTCCAAGGAATTCTATTTTGTAGAGAAAATGGAATTCATAAATAGTTTACAGCTAGGTACACCCCACAGCGAAATGGAGTTGCTGAAAGGAAGAACAGGACCATCATGGATATGGCAAGGAGCATGCTGAAGGCAAAGCATTTGCCAAATGATTATTGGGCTGAATCTGTAAATTGTGCAGTGTATATTTTGAACAGGTGTCCTACAAAAGCAGTGTTCAACAAAGTGCCGGAAGAAGCATGGAGTGGGAGAAAGCAAGGAGTCACCCACATGAGAGTTTTTGGATGTGTGGCCTATGCACACATTCCAGATCAGCTAAGGAGGAAGTTGGACAACAAAGGGGAGAAATGTATCTTCATTGGATACAGTGAGGAATCCAAAGCTTACAGGTTGTATATCCCATCTACCAAGATTTTTTTTGTCAGCAGAGACGTTCAGTTCATTGAGGAGGAAGCTTGGGATGGAAGCATAGAGAAAACAGTCAATGTTAAAAACTGTTTGTCTCATGATGAAGATGATGAGGAGGTGGCTGAAATGCATCCCCAAACAGCAGCGCCAACACAAGGACAGCAAGGGACACCATTGAGGATAAATGAGAGTGCTTCTCCAGGCACACCACAAGGAGGAAATTCAAGTGCGTCTTCAAGCACTTGCACACCAAATGAAAGAGGTAAGAAATTTAGAAATCTAAGTGATATTTATGATGAAGGAATGAATTCCTTATTTGCCTTGTATTGTCATGTTGATCATCCTATTCATTTCGAAGATGCAATCAAAGATAAGAAATGGATAGAAGCTATGGATGATGAGATAAATGCCATAGAGAGAAACAAAACATGGGATTTGGTTGAGCTACCAAAAGGCAAAGAAGTCATTGGAGTGAAGTGGGTCTACAAGACCAAAAGCAATGCTGAAGGCAAGATAGAAAGGCACAAGGCAAGGCTGGTTGTCAAAGGGTACAAGCAGCAGTATGGAAGAGATTATGAGGAGACTTTCGCCCCGGTTGCAAGAATGGAAACCGTGAGAGCAGTGCTGTCCATAGCAGCTCAAAACAAATGGAAAGTCTACCAAATGGACGTGAAGTCAGCATTCCTAAATGGAGTGTTAATGGAAGAGGTTTACATTGAACAGCCTCTAGGCTATGAGAAAAAAGGTAAAGAGCACAAAGTGTGCAAATTGAAGAAAGCTCTTTATGGGCTGAAGCAAGCGCCAAGAGCATGGTACAGTAGGATAGATTCATATCTATTGGATAATGAATTTGACAAGTGTGAAGGAGAACCCACCGTCTACATCAAAGAAAAAGATGGTAAAATTTTAATTGTTGTCTTATATGTTGATGATGTTATTTTCACTGGTAATGATGATCAGCTCATTGAGAATTTTAAATCAGTCATGAAAGAGGAATTTGAAATGACTGACATGGGTTTCTTGAGATACTTCTTAGGCATAGAAGTAGATCAAAATGAAAAAGGAATTTTTATCTCACAAGCAAGATATGTAAATCAAGTATTGAGCAGATTTAACATGCAAGAATGCAAGGCAGCGATCACTCCCACAGTAATGGGATTAAATCTCAGCAGAGAGGACAGCAGCAAGGATTTTGATCCTAGTTTGTACAAGAGTATTGTTGGCAGCCTTATGTATTTAACAACAACTAGGCCTGACATTATGTATGCTGTTAGTTTAATTTCCAGATTCATGGAGAGGCCAAAGGAGGCACATTGGCAGGCAGCAAAAAGAATTTTAAGGTATGTCAAAGGTACCAAAATGTTTGGAATTTTATATACTGTCTCAGAACATTCAGATTTGGTTGGATACACTGATAGTGATTGGGCTGGAAGTGTAGATGATCAGAAAAGCACTTCCGGTTATGTTTTTCATATGGGTTCAGGAGCCATTTCATGGGCTTCTAAGAAGCAGTCCATTGTAGCATTGTCTACAGCAGAGGCTAAATATGTGGCAGCTACAGTAGCAGCATGTCAAGCAGTTTGGATGAGAAGGATGTTGAGGAGCTTAGGCCAAGAGCAGGCAAAAGCGACGGTGATTTTTTGTGACAATAGCTCTGCTATTGCATTGTCAAAGAATTCAGTGTTTCATAAGAGAACGAAACATATTGATACAAGGTTTCACTACATCAGAGAATTGGTGAACAATGGAGAAATTGTCTTAGTACATTGCAGGACTCAAGAACAGGTAGCCGACATTTTGACAAAGCCATTGGATCAGAAAAGCTTTGAATTTTTGAGGAAGTGTCTGGGTATGACTGAATGCCCAGCAGTTGAAATTAAAGGGGAGTGTTGAATATGTAATTTCAACGCAGCCGTACCAACGCCCAAACCGCGCAGCAAAACCACAAACCACCTTGAGGGATATCGGACCGCTTTTGCGTGAAGGCAGTATCCGTATATTTGAGCCCGATACAATATAGTGCAGACGCATGGCTCTCAGCATACGTAAGCATTTCTGACTTCTCGGGAGGTAATGGTCAGTCATGTAAGGCCTCCCGATATCTCCGTCCGCTGTTCGATTTGCTCCATCATTCTCTGCCGTCCATCATTTTGAAGTTGCATTCGAGCCAGCATTTAATACTTGCGTGGATTAAAATTTTTGAGTTTGACCGCCACTCTTGTCTGCAAAGAAATTAAGTGAAACTCTTCCAAATCGTAGAAAGTAGGTAGAAGTTTTTAAAGTTTTTTTTACGGCACGTAAAGCATTTATTTATGTTTATTGTATGTTTTGATACATATGTTTTGTATTAAGTTTTTTTTTATAATGAGCCAAGTGAAATATGCTCGTTGTTGTATTGGTTGCACACGGGAGAGTTGTTGTATTGGTTGCACACGGGAGAGTTGTTGCACGCAGCTCATAAAAACAGGGGAGCGCACATGAAGCATGGAATTAATTTTGCACAGCAGTGCATAAAAGAAAAGCAGAGGAGCGCATTTGTTTTGTAAGCATGTGTAAATTTTGTTTTTACAGTAGTATGTAAAAGAAGGTTTTTACACCAGTAAGTAAAAGGTTTTCACAGCAGTGAATGTAAATGAGAATTTTACTCAGCACAGTAAATTCTCAGGTGGAGACAGAGTTTGTTTTTTTTGTTGGTTGAATGTATTCTTGGTGAATCCCTCTCAGCAAAGAGGATGAAGTTTGTAACAGGCATTTTGTTTTAATGAATAGAAATGTTTTTTTATGGTGATGTAATACTCTGTTCTTCAGTCATTTTTTTTAAAGCTTCCCTGTGCACAAAAGATCCTGGAGTGAAGGAAACAGAGCATTGCCTCTGTGTGTGAAGTTTTTATTTGTTTTTGGGATTTTATCAGAAAAATCCCCAACAGTTAGCCATTAAATTTAATGTTAATTTAAACCAGATAATTTCATTTTTTTATATATACTAAATAATAATTATCAATTCAATAGTGGCAATATGTATAATCATAATTTTTTTTTTAAAGTAACATCATAGATATGGGAGCATCTTCGATCCCCTTGATTCCAAAATAAGAACGGCATAATTAGCAGCAGCCATCGGCCGGTCAAATGATTGCAGCATCTGCTCTTGATAAGTTGCAACAGAGTGGCATTACATTTAATGTCAAGAAGTTTATTTAGAGTGGTAGCGTATTTTATTGTAATGAATATTATGTGCAGTAATCAGGTCTCTTGTTTTCCCTTCCAACGGGTAGTATTTTTTTTTTTTTAAGTGTTTTATTCGCCGTAGCCGTTTTATTCCAACTCAGGGTGGATGGAGGTTAGTTGATTTATTTTTTTAAGTGAATCAAGGAGATTTTATCTCACCAAATTATTTTTCTTCTTAGTGACTTTTCATATTTTTCGTCTTAATAATTCTTCTTTTCATGACCACTTCTACGACCATGATCTCTCCCCATGTGTGCAAAAAAAAATTGATGAATCTTTTTGATGAATATTTTTAAGCAGATTTTTTTATTGGAGTTGGGCATTTTAATCTTTTTTCTAATTATTTTTTTTATCTGATGGTCTAAATAAAAAGATGTCAATGTATTGTCGTGGTGGCCACTGAATCAATGGATGAAATTAAAAGCCATAACTTCCTTGCATATTTATATCAGTTATTTAAACCCTACTTAAATTAATTTTTTACTAAATGATGATTAAAATTTTAGTGTGCCTCATCTTCACATATAAGGATTAACAAAAATGATATTAAAAAAAACAATAAAAAGTATGTGAAACCATATAGAGCAAGAGTTTTCCTTCTCTATTCGAACCTGGCACATATAGTTACCTATCATTTAATCATGAAACATTTATCTCCACTTATCAGGATTAACAAATAGTTACCCATACCCATCATTTAATCATGAAACATTTATCTCCACTTATAAAGATTAACAAATAGTTACCCATCATTTAATCATGAAACGTTTATTTCCACTAATAAAGATTAACAAAAATGATATTAAAAAAACAATAGAAGGAAAAAACAATAAAATGTATCTCCACTTATAAAGATTAACAAATAGTTACCCATCATTTAATCATGAAAAGTTTATCTCCACTTATAAAGATTAACAAAAATAATATTAAAAAAACAATAAAAGGCAATAATTTTCTTTCCATATATGCAACCTGGCACATACAGTTATCCCAACCTTTAATCACGAAATGCTTAACAGTTGACATTCTCCTCCCCTAGTGAAACAAAGTACTCAAATCCACGACTTCAATTCAATAATTCAAATCACAATTATTTCCTACATCCAAGAGAATGTAAGCTAAGGATTGGGATTCGGGATTGTCACTGTAGCTATGGCAATGGCTATGACAACTGTACTATTCCTCTCTCTGTGGGACTCATTAATTTTCAAGTAAGTTTTTACTAAGTTTTTTTTACAAAAATTCAATGTAAACAATTCATCTTCTTTTCACAAAAATTGGAAAAAAAACAATCATTATTATTTTGATATCACCTTTTTTCATTGGCAATGTATTAGGTTACTTGACAAACCTGCTATAATGATGCCAGACTCTCCAACCTGGAATACTGATACAGGGAGAAGAAAAGAGCCAAACCCATAATATGTTTGCCCAATCAAACAGAGGAAACCAAGCTTATCTTGAGACTACCACCCATCTGGTTCTCTTGCTTAATCTTTAGAATGGTATTCTCACTGAGCATATTGCTCTTCCTGAAGCAAGGCAGTACCATGGATAGAAAACTGGGTCCCCAAAGTGCCAGTATCTTATCTTCTAGTAATTCAACCACTTTCTGCACTTGTTTCAGCGATTATGTTTAATCATTGTATTGTACCACTCGCCAGAAGAATAACACTCAATGAATTATATTGTATCACTCGCCAAAAGATTAACACGCAATGAAAGACGAAAAAATGCTCTTCAAAGGATTGGAATCGGCTTCCTTTTACTTATACTATCCATCGTGTCTGCAGCTACGGTTATCCATGTACTAACAGAAATTTATGATCAATTTATTTGTTACAGGCTATTTTGCTCGACTGCTTTATCACGGATTCCCTATTTAGGATAAGAAATCCTTAACCAGATGGCGAGTTCAGTCAATCGTATAGGTCGAGTTAAGGATGAACTGGCTTGCGTGAAGTTATATTTAATCCATGTTCGGCTCTCAAATTCCTTTACCGCTAATTTGTTATCTTGCTTTCATATTATAATTTCCTAAAAACAATCTAATGAATATTATGCCTCCACCCCAAGTAAAGCAATGTGGATGGAGTAAAATGTTTATCCGAGGTTTAGGTTTCGACCCTCTATTAATCTAGAATTCAGAAACCAAAGTCAGTCAATGTTTATCTGAGGTTTAGGTTTCTACCCTCTTTTCATCGAAAATTCAAAAACCGAAGTCAATCAAGTTTCACAAAGTCAAAATCAATTAATTGGAATTTTTCTTAGCATAACCGGGTAAAGCTGAAAAATGCATAAGTAGGTAAAAAGTGAAAAACGTATAACAGGTTAAAAAGTTTTTCACTCAAATTTACATTATAATAATAATAATTTATTTTTTTTAAATTATAAATTTTAAATTATAATTAAGTTGACAAACTGATCTATAAATTCACAAACTTATATGTAATATTTCTTCTTTATAACAAAACATAAACCTTTATTGAATTCCTAAAATTGATAGAATTGTACATACTCTAGTGACATAAAATTCTTCTGTTTTAAGTAAAAAAAATTAAAATTAACAAACATAAATTATCCTTTAAATAAATATTCCAAAAGCTTTCACAACTCTTCTTAAACTTAGGCTAATAGAAAATTCTAACATTTATTTTTAAATGATTAAATGAGGGATGGCTGCATGCGCCATGTTGCATATAGAAGGAAAACAATTTATCTAGGCGAGCATTAGAATACTTCAAGGGGCTGCATGCTCAGCTTGTGAATCAACTTTGTTAATGCCAACTGTTCTCAACTTTCTCTGGCAAGCATTCATAGTGAATGCTGAGTTTTGCATAGTGAAGATACAGAGAAATAAACCCAACAAAACCAACCAAGAATGGTTCGATATTTTTTTATATCGTTACTAAGAGTTTCGCTCATTTTTGGGTACCTCTAATTTTCCATCAAAGTTCAACACCAATGTTGCATAGACTAGATACATCTACAAAGGCATCTTGTTCCTGGGATCCAAGGGAACCTGCCATGGTTTTTTTTGCATGTATAATATCTGATATCTGGGAAAAACATGCCAAGCTTCCACACACAAAATTAATTTGAATGCACAGATAAGATGAATCGGATTTTTGATATCTAACGAATGGTTTTAATTTATCTAATATTTGATTTACATTGACCTAGCAACAAAATATATTCCTAGTCCTTTACAGTGTACATAGTCCACTAGAAACTCTGAAGCTTTCCGACCAGATTAGCCATACAATCCATATGCTCTTGTCACAATGAAGTGAGATTCCAGAACAATTAAAAATTTATAAATGTATAAAAAGTGAAGGAGTCTTATAATTTATCGTAGCATTTGGATTCAAATCACCCCATCCTTTTATTTTACAAAAACTAGTTGCCCCACTTCTATATGTTTAAGTTGAATTACAAAGAAAATTACAGTTTTATCATTAGTTAAGTCTTAGAAAATACTAGAATGGTTACACCCCATGCTAGTGATGTAAATAGTGTTGTAAACTGAATCTTTAATGTATCATGTTCTTCGGCATTTACAACCTCTTGAAACAACTATTTATTTACACCACTAAAGAAGGTTTCTTGACATTTCACAAGAACATATGAATGGTCAATAACAGAATTAACATATGTGATCTCCCATTTACAATTTTAGGTTATTAAATATTAAAAAATTAACATTTTAAATATGAGTTATTATAAATTTATAATAGTTATTATTATAAATAAATAACATATTTTAAAAATTATATAAATAAAAGTTATTATTATTAATAATGAATTTGAAAACAATATTATTAATTAAAAAATATTATAATATGGTTAACACAATATTAATCATGTTTAATAATATCTCTTATTTGAATAATATTATACACTTAAGTGGTTAATAAATTTAAGGATTTAATCTCTTAGGTTTATTAATTCTATAGTCACCATAATCAATGTTCTCAAATTGTGGTCAATGGATAGTTAACCATATTTATTTAGTGAACTAAATTTATTTTACGGCTTATAATTTTTATTTTAGGATTTATATACCTTAGTTTTATAATATCAATCTCTTGGTTTCAATATTATTCCCTTAGGTTTATAACATATTGGGGTTTTCCAATTATTCCCTTGGGGTTTATTATTCTCTTGGGTTTATAATATCAATCCCTTAGGTTTATTAATGTAATGTTTTGTATTCCTACAGTATAATATTATTCATAGATTTTATAATATTAATATTTGGGTTTAATATTAAAACTAAATCCAACGTACTAATCCTTTTATATATAAATTGCAATGAATAATTCATTTAGGTTATTAAATATTTAAAAAAAGTTACATTTTAAATATTGGTTATTATAAATATAAGAAATAGCATTTTAAATATTAGTTATTATACATTTGTAATAGTTATTATTATAAATGAATAATATATTTTGAAAAACATATAAATAAAAGTTATGATTAATAATAATGAATTTGAAAACACTATTATTAATTAAAAATCTATTAATAATATCATTAATACAATATTAATCACATTTAATAACATCTCTTATTTGACTAATATTATAAACTTAAGTGATTAATAAATCTAAGGATTTAATCTCTTCGGTTTATTAATTCTATAGTCACCATAATCAATGTTTTAAAGTTGCGGTCAATCCATAATCAACCATATTTATTTTAGTGAACTAGGTTTATTTAAGGGTTTATAATTTTTATTTTAGGATTTATATACCTTAGTTTTATAATATCAATTCCTTGGGTTTAATATTATTCCCTTGGGTTTATAACACTTTGGGTTTTAGAATCATTCCCTTTGGTTTATTATTCCCTTGGGTTTTTAATATCAATCCCTTAGGTTTATTAACGTAAGGGTTTGTATTCCTAGGGTATAATATTATTCATAGGGTTTACAATACTAATCCTAGGGTTTAATATTAAAGCTTAATCCACTATACTAGTGGTTTTATATATAAATTGCAATGAAAAATTCATAAATGTATATATATATATATATATATATATATATATATATATAAACTCATATCTGATCTCCACCATTTACAATTTTAGGTTATCAAACATTTAAAAAAAATAACATTTTAAATATTAGTTATTATAAATATTTAAAATATCAGTTATTATAAATATTAAAAAATAACACTTTAAATATTAGTTTTTTTTTGTGTAAGCTTGGTAGTTCCTTTTTTCTATTAATATTTTCTAAACATAAGTAAATGTTTAACAAATTTGGTAGGTGGTCTCAACCTGCCCACTGGATACCAGGTCTGTTGGCCACCTATCTGCATCAAATGTTGTTAAAAATTTAAAGATAGTTTTCATGACTATCTAGGCTATATTGGCTGTTTTATTTACTATAAGATTCCTATTAAAACAATAATTGTTAGCTAAGATTTAAACAAAATTCTACTTGAAGACCTGCTTCATTCATATGATTAATCCATCGGGGCTGGGGATTTCACACTGGAGCCCGGGATTTTGCTTCTCTTCATGTCCTGGATGCCCTGTTCAATCCTCCTTACCATGAAGCTATTTCAGTATAGTCGCATCTCGACAGATTGGATCTCCCTGTGTAGATCCTTCACACTAGGCTCCGTTGGTATGGCTTCCTCCGGTTCTTCTTGTTCCTCTTATGTTGTCATTTCTCGGGCCAGGATATTCTTCATGACCAATCACTATTGAATTGTTTGATGGAACAGTGCTTGACGTCCTCTGGTATTCTCGGTGTGTTTAACCATAGTTTCCCATTCCTCTACCTCTATCTCTTGATTTGCTATATTGTCATTTATCTCCCTCTCCCATTCAAATATTATTGCTTTCACCTTCGGTGGTGTTCCTATGATGTATGCATTTATTAGGTTCATAAATGCTCTCTTTCCTAGATTTCCTTTCGCTTTTACTTTCTCCCCTGCTAGATCTTGCTTCCAATCCTTTTGCCTTTTTTCCTGCCTTACCCATTCCTCTATTTCCTCTCTTTCCCACTTTGTTACCTTCCTTTGCCATCCCTTTCTCATTCTGGCTTAATTCCACCTTTTTAGGATGGCATACTTGTTCTTGGGCTAGAGCAAGGTGTGAGTTCTGAGACTCCAGAATTCTCTACACTCTAGTTTTTATATTACCTAAAACATAAACTAGTGAAAAATCCTTATAAGTCAGAATCATTTTGAACATAGTAAACATAGACTTCTCTGGCTTGAAATTTTATTGCTCCCGGCTTGGAGAATTGTAATTTCCCTCATTAACACTAAGGTTCCCCCCTCTCTCCTCGGGAAAATTGAGGCTTCTAACCTCCACTTCATTATAATGTTTCTCTACTAAATTTTGAAGAACCCAATTTACCAGTGCGCACAAGGTCTCTCTGTTTCTCCTACCAATTGAAATTTCTTTCCCCCGCCCCACCCCCCCCCCCCCCCCCCCTTGATTATCATCATGCCAATAGGCGAGATAATTCTTTTCCGAATGAACAATTGTGAATGTAGTCCTACCCTGGATCCCATTAGAGGGGCAAGACTGGTATTTTCTAAAATTTGTGTCCCTACCCTATTGCTACCCGTGATATTGCCTTTGATCTCACATCCTTCAACCATGTCTAGGCTTGGCTCACGTTGGAAAATAAGCAGCCTTGATGCAAGATCTAACAAGGTGACTAACCCCCCACACTTGACTATAAATCCTTCCTTCCTAGGCCACAAACTCCACCATAATAGTTCAACAGGTTTGATGCTACCACCATTTTGAAAACCCCAAAACATGTCCCACTAGGCCACAGGACCTCAGGATCTATCTACCCTGAGACCCGTAACAGTGTTTCTGATCCCCCTTCCCCCAATGGAATTCCCAACAAACTTGCTCCAGGTTAATAGGTTAGAGCCCCAAAAGAAATGGAAGGTCTCTACTCTGGCCACGTTCGGGGTTACCATTTCCATTAACCAGTATTCCTCTAATAAAATCATATTTTCTAGGTAGTCTAGAATGGGAGCCGAGAGAGCATACCAATTCTGGTAGATGAAACCCGATTGCATCTCGACGTCATCTAGCCCACTTCCACCACCTTCTGGAGCACATACTCCCTTCTCACTTTGCATGCAAATGCCTCCTCTCCTAACTGTCTTACTTTTTTGTTGCCTTGTCCAACTACCCTACCTGCCATCTGCAGGACTGTCCATGTGCCTTCGTCATCCTTCCACTGCCCATTCCCTCATTTTATTTACTCAGGTTGGGGTTTCCCTGACACTGCAATAATTTTCCTTCATAACTCCGCTACTACTGCCGGCTACTCCTACCGTGGGCTTACTCCATTCATATTTCCAGTCTTTCTAAGGCCGCATTAAAATGGTTGAAGACTCACAGTGAGGGGAATTATTTTTCCACGAGTTAGGATTCAACATGCTAGGTTTTAGGTTTAGTCATGCCATTATTTGTCCTTCCCGGGGATTGGTTTCCTAGTCCTCTCTGTACCAGTTCTCAGCTAAGATCATTTCTCTTATATTATAGACTATCATTTTCCATAATTCTACTATTGTTCTGCTTTCCCCTTTGAAGATTCTTTCATTTCTTTCATTCGATACTGGCAAGAGTAAGAATCCTAATCATATCTGCCAAGCATGATTCAGGATGGGGTTCTGGTAAGGCTTTCTTCTCCGTTTTTCCAATGTTTCTTTCATGCTTATTTGATCCCTGTCACTAACACTGAAGAGTTGTTCATGGTTTTGCTAGAGGATTTCGCTGTAGCTGCAGGCATTTGTTAGATGTTCCATTGATTTTGAGTTTCCTCCATAGGTACTACAGCCTGACGGACCTTGCAGACCTTTTATTTGGAGTTGATCCCAATTGAGGGATTTGCCATGCTGAATTATCGACAGAAATAAAGAAATTTTCGACCATGATTTATCTTTCCATATTCTTTCCCATATAGGTGGCCCTTGTTGTAGGTGGTGTGATGCTTGTATATGGTAGCCTTCTTGAATTGTGAACATCCCTTTGGTTTTGTACCTGTGCCTTATTATATCCGGCCCTTCTGAGATTGCAATTTTTTTGGTTTCCATCTCTTTCTCACAAGTTTCCCATTAGGTGGATTCCGGAGCACCTGACCAATCTTGTTTCTGTTTCCATTTCCTCCAATGTTCTCCCATGTCCAGGCTCCAAAATTTTTTCATTGTCTGATTTGCAGGGCTATTGGTGAATTGACATATTGCCCTTAGATTAGGTCTATTATGAAGTTTTTCTCTCTTCTACAATGCCTCATTCTAGAATTTTTCTTCATCTCCTTCCCTTATTTCCTAGAAGTTGTGAGTTCTTATCAATTCTCTATTTTCTGATGCTAAATTCCATATGGCTGATCCCTTGATGTTTTCATAAACTCTTAGCCTTCCTTTGATTGAACTTGGAATTCCATATTTCCTCCCCTATATTTCCTTCCATAGGTCTTCTCCTCCTTGAACACATCGCCACCATAGCTTTTCCCTCATGACTTTGTTGAGAATGTATGGGTCTCTGAGACTCAGCCCTCCTACTTTCAGTGGATTGCTGAGCCAGTTCCATGACAACAGGGCCCATTTTGTTCTGTTTTGGGCCCTTGCCACAGATTTTTTTTTAAATGTCAATCATCCCTCGACACATAGTTTTGGTGACTACTTAACATATTTAGTGATTTTAAGGTCCATTTTTCCATTCTCCCTTGGACTTTCGCTAGCAGAGTCTTCTAGTTCACCACTCTGGTTTGGTGGACACTTGACGGAATTCCTAAATACTTTGATGGGGACAATTGAGAATCCCATAATTCTTGCTAGGAAGGCTTGAGATGGGGCTATAGTATTAAAGAAAAATATTTCCAACTTTTCCTAATTGATCTCCATCATAGAGGCGCTTGTGAAGTCGTTAAGGATTTCCATCAGGCATTTGGCTTCCTTGAGGGTTTCTAGCCCACACATCATTATGTCATCAATGAACTATTGATGTGTTAATGAGAAATAATTGCCCCACATTCTGAGACCTGTAAATTGATCACTTTGCTCTTTTTGTTTTACATGCCTTCATAATCCTTCAGTAGCCAATATAAACAGGAACGGGGAGATTAGATCACCTTGTCTAAGCTCCCTGGTTTCATTTAATGACTCAGGGGGAGCCCCATTGAGTAGGATTGAGAATACTGGGGTTGAGATCATCGATGTTATCCAACTTATCCATCTTGAATCGAAGCCAAACACCTTTAGTATATCTTGTAAGTAATTCCAGATCAGGCAGTCATAGGCTTTTGATAAATCTAGTTTTACCAACATCCCTTTAGTTTTTTAGTCTTGAGGGAGTGTATTTCTTCTTGAGCTGTACCAATTCCATCCACTATTCATCTCCCTTTGACAAAGCCTATATGTTCTTGAGAGATTAAGGCAACTATGATTGGTTTGAGTTGATTCACCATGATTGTGGCCATGATTTTGTATATTACATTGTAGAGTGCTATTGGTCTGAAAGCTTGTGGTTATTCCGAGTGGTCAGTTTTGGGAATGAGGGCGAGGAAGGCGGAGTTCAGGGCAGGATGCATTCTTTTATTGTGTCAGAAATCCTCCATGATTTCCACAATATCATCTCCCATGAATGGCCACGTAGCCTGAAAGAGCTCAGCTGTGAACCCGTCGGGGCCTGGTGCTTTGTTTTGCACAAGGCCTTTGATTATTTCTTCCACCTCAGACTTGGATATTTCCCTTAGGAGGTCCAGGTTCTATTCCCTATTCACTAATTGGGAATATGATGATTTATTCTGGACATATTCTCCATCCTATCTATGTTGGGTTTAATCAACAAATTTTGAAAATGGTAAACTGGCAAGTTCTCCATATCTTCCTTTTGAATTAGGCGATTTCCTTCCTGATACACTAGGGAGAAGATCCTATTATACTACATGTATTGAGTCATCGCTTAGTGAAAAAATCAAGAGTTCCTTTCCCCTTCCTTCAACCACTGGATTCTTGATTTCTATTTCCACAGGATCTCTTATTTTTTCCTCCTTTCATCTAATTTATTTATCAGTTGTCCTTCTGCCTCTACTAGGGTTTCAGATCTTCCCTCATTAATTATCTGTTGTTGCACTTTCATCATATTAGCATGAATAAATTCATGTTCTTGTTGTATGTTACCAAACCTTTCCCTGTACCATTTTTTAATTTTACCTTTTAGATCTTTGATTCAAAATTGGAAAGTATGCATTAGATTTCTTCCTTCTTTCTCACTTTGTCTCCACCATTCCTTCAGTTTTCTAGTGAAGGTCGAATCTCTTAACCAAAAGGATCCAAACCTAAAGGGTCTCTTTGTTTTCCCTTGTTCCATATCCACCTCTAATCAAATTGGTCAGTGATCCAAGACCAATCATGGTATGATGGATGCCTCATAGTAAACATCTTTGCTGATGAGATTTTCTGTTGCCAAAAATCAGTCAAGTTGAGATGCAATTTTCCTATTTCCTCCTCATCTATTGTTCCATGTATATCTTCCATTAGTTTTTGGGATATCCACCAAGTGAAGCTCTTCTTGGATATCCTTAAATTATTCTATTTCTGGCTCCTCCGTTCTAATTCCTCCTTTTTTATCTTCTAACGATGTTATCAGGTTGAAATCACTTGCTATCCACCATAGCTTTCTGTCATGCATTTGGTTTAGGGTCTTTATACTTTGAAGGAAGTTTTCCTTTTCAATTGGGATGTGCAAGCCATAAACTGAGATAAAGAACCAACCTTTAGTTCCTATGAGGCGGAATTGACCTGTGAGGATGCATTGCATGCCTATCGAATAGTCTACTAATAATTTTGTTGGATTCCACAAAATTGTTATCCCTAAAACACTTCCTTTTGAATTTGTTGCCATTCCCTCATACCATGGTTTCATCTTGCTCATGATCTCTTTTTTTTTTCTCCTATGATCTTAGTTTCTTGGAGAAGCATGACTTTTGTTTTCTCAATCACTCAAATAAGTATCTATATTTTCCTCGGCTGTTTAGGCCTCTTATGTTACGGGATATTACTATCATTCAGAAACATTATTTAGTTGTTAGTATAGCGCTGACAGTGGTACCACCTTGCCTGTGTTCACCAACATTTCTCCCATTATCTCTATTGATTCCTATAGGTTTCTCCAACCTATTTTCTTCGGAACTCTTGATTTTTTTTAATACTCCTAGGGGTTTCTTGGTGCATTCCTAGTTTTTCTATGATCTCGACCTATCCCTATCCTTGCTTAGCTTGATATTGTTGAAAAGTCTCTTTGTGCAGTTTCTTTTGGTCTTCCGAAATGAATCTTTCATCTAAGTGTCTACATTCCTTCAACAATTTCTTAAGGACTTCTTCTTCCATACTAAGCTCCTCCCCCTTGCTTGGGTCAATTTCTATTATAGTGGTTTCCATCCCTACCTCTTCATCTTTAGCTATGAGGTCTCTTTGAGCTTTCCACTTAGGTGTTGTTTTTGCTTGACTGGAACTTCTCTCTTTTCCTTTTTCTTGACAATCCATGGGTTGGGTCTCATTTTTTGCTTCTTCTTACACCTGCAATACTTCATATCTCTTTTTACTACTTAACTAGGCTTGGTTTCTTTTTCTAGGTTATGGAGTCCCTTCGGTTAACTCTTAGTTTTAACTTCTTGGAACCCCTCATTTCCATTTTGTGGGGTCTTCAGTTGTTTATCCTTGGTCTCCATCTCTTCCTGATTTAGTGGGAATTCCTTGAATAAATGTCCATACTCATGTCACTTTCGGCATCTGAACATAATATGCTCATAGTCTAGGGTCTACCACCATACATCCTCATGGAATTCTAGCTCCACTAATTTGGGTATGGGTTCTGCTATATTGATGTACACACATATTCTTGCATAGGATGTATATCAACCTCTTTCTGTGGTTTTTTCTTTTTTGACAAATTTTCCTATCATGTTCCTAATTCCCTCTAATATTTCTGGATCCCAGAAGTCTGTTGGGAGGCCAAATAGTCTTACCCATACCGGGGCAGCCAGGAATTTCTCTTTGTCAGGGTCATTGAATTCCTCCCAATATCACATGAACAGACCAACATTATAATTGGAATAGGGGCCATTTTCAAATACTCTTTCTTTCTCTTGTAGGTTTGAGAAGATTATCGTAAAGAAGCTCTAGTTCCCAGCTTGAGTTTGATATGGCCCTTAGGTTTCCATTTCTATTGTATCCACTTGATGGGGTCTTTCTCCGTTGGCCACACTCTTATGAACTTGTAGATCATCACGTGGTCCTTCATGAAGCTTCTATATCTTTCTAATTTGTTCATTGGGATAACGAATCCCAGTTTATTTGCTGCATATGGCAGGAATTTTCCCCTACTACGAGCATACCAACGTGCCCAAAGGACAGGGCCATTTGTCTCATTCGTTTCTTGGGCTTGCAGCTGGGTGTTTAGTTTGTGGCAGTAATCACCCACTGCAGCATCCCGGTAGGAGGGGATCTCTCCCCCCCGACTTCTTTTGTCATCCCATCCTGTCTAACTACCCACAAGCTAGCTGAGTTGCTAGAACAGTTAGGAAATTAGGTTCACGACTTAGTTTAAGGCATGGCAAAGTCTTAGGTCTGCTAGGGTTGCAGAGCTCCCTTCATCAGTTTGCTTTGAATTTTTAATGGGGAAAACTGAGATTTTAAATATGAGTTATTATAAATATTAAAAATAAAAATAAATATTAGTTATTATAGATTTATAATAGTTATTATTATAAATAAATAATATATTTTAAAAATATATATAAATAAAAATTATTATTGATAATAATGAATTTGGAAAACTAATTATCGATTAAAAACAAATATTAATAACATCATTAATACAATATTAATCATGTTTAATAACATCTCTCATTTAATTATTATAAACTTGGGTGATTAATAAATCCAAGAATTTAATATCTTCAATTTATTAATTCAATAGTCACCATAATCAATGTTTTGAAAGTGTGGTCAACCCATAGTCAACCATATTTATTTTATTGAACTAGGTTTATTTTAGGGTTTATAATTTTTATTTTTGGATTTATAATACCTTAGTTTTATAATATCAATCCCTTAGGTTATTCATAGGGTTTATAACATTAATCCTAATCATTAATATTAAAACTAAATCCAATGTATTAGTGATTTTATATATAAATTGCAACGAAGAATTCACAAATAGGATAAAAAACACATATGTGATCTCCACCATTTACAATTTTTGGTTATTAAATATTTAAAAAAATTAACATTTTAAATATTAGTTATTAAAAATAATAAAAATAACATTTAAATATTATTTATTATAAATTTTTAATAGTTATTATTATAAATAAATAATATATTTTAAAAAATATATAAATATAAATTATCATTAAACATATTGAATTTTAAAACAATATTATTAATTAAGAAAACTATTAATAACACCGTTAATACAATATTAATCATGTTTAATAACCTCTCTTATTTGATTAATATTATATACCTAAGTGGATAATAAATCCAAGGATTTAATCTCTTTGGTTTATTAATTCCATAGTCACCATAAGCAATGTTCCAAAATTGTGCTCAACCCGTAGTCAACCATATTTTTTTAATCTCTTTAGTTTATTAATTCAATAGTCACCATAATCAATGTTCTAAAATTATGGTCAACCCATAGTCAGCCATATTTATTTTAGTGAACTAGGTTTATTTCAGGGTTTATAATTTTTATTTTTGAAGTTATGTACCTTAGTTTTATAATATCAATCCCCTGTATTTAATATTATTCCTTTTGGTTTATAATGCATTGGGGTTTTAGAATTATTCCCTTGTGTTTATAATATCAATCCCTTAGGTTTATTAATGTAAGGATTTGTATTCCTAGGGTATAATATTATTCATAGGGTTTATAATATTTATCCCACTATTTAAAATTAAAAATAAATGCAATGTATTAGTGCTTTTATATACAAATTGCAACCAAGAATTCATAAATATGATAAAAAACTCATATGTGATCTCCACCATTTATAATTTTTTGTTATTAAATATTTAAAAAATTAACATTTTAAATATTAGTTATTATAAATTTATAATTGTTATTATAAAAAATAAATAATATGTTTTAAAAAATATATAAATAAAAATTATCATTAATCGTAATGACTTTGAAAACAATATTATTAATTAATAAAAACTATAAGTGGTTAATAAATCCAATGATTTAATCTCTTTGGTTTATTAAGTCCATAGTCACCATAATCAATGTTCTAAAATTGTGCTCAACCCATAGTCATCCATATTTATTTTAGTGAACTAGGTTCATTTTAGGGTTTATAATTTCTATTTCAGGGTTTATATACCTTAGTTTTATAATATCAATCCCTTGGGTTTAATAGTATTCCCTTTGGTTTATAACACATTGGGCTCTTAGAATTATTCCATGGGATTTATTATTCCCTTGACAATCACTTAGGTTTATTAATGTAAGGGTTTGTATGCCTTGGGTATAATATTATTCATAGAGTTTATAATATTAATACTAGGGTTTAATATATATCCCTTGGGTTTCTAATCATGGTTAGCCATGGCCAATGTCACACGGAATGAGTCGATCTTGTGGACAAGATTGACATTCCTAGAATCTAACGATATCTAGTGACAAGCAAGCTAATCAAAAACTATCTTTCTCTAAATATGCAATTTATAAACAAAGGCAAACAAGTGTTTTAGGCCTACCTTGGGTCCAATGCAAGTTTGTGGAAGCCTTGCTCCTTTGGTCCAAATGAGACACCTTGTAGCGAATCTACAAACACAAACAAGCAAACAAATTAAATAGCACCTGAAAAGCCAATATGATAAAGCATACTTATCATGATGATCAAGGAATTCATGAAACAAATGACATAAGACAATTTGTTGAGAAAAATGAATCTGATTGTATTAATTCAAATCAAAGAAAAACTTTACAACCTATGCCTTGATGCTGTACAAGCTCCTCCCAGGGTCCAACAAGAAGTCTCCTCTACTTTGACAAGTTTCACTCTCTTCCCAATGAAGCCAAAAAGGTATGTGATCTCTCCTCTCAAGCTTAACTAGGAAGTCTCAATTCCATCAACATTTACCCTAAAAAATGTTCAGCTTCTAACCTCCCTAGCAACCAGCCCAATGCCTTAATTTATAGTGCAATGGAGGGAAGTTACTAGATCCTCCTTCAAACGGATAAAGCCCTCCTTCAAAGGGATAGCTCCTCTCATGAAGGGATTAGCTCCTTCTCTTTTGGGATGCATGAACCACCTAAGAGCAAATAATCCACGTCAAAATTACTTCTAGAATCATCTAGAATTAACCCAAAGTGAGTTTTTTAGAATAAACTTGCGCCTTTTTGACTTTCACAGAGGTCCACACCCATTCCTTTGGAGACAGAGTGGGCAGGTCCGCAGGTAATGTGAACATGGGGTGCGAGACCGCAGGCAACAGTGAGAGAAAGTGCGGAACCAGAGCTTTGTTGATTTTTAATGTCTTTCTCTCATTTCCGAAGCTTGACTTGAAGAGCTGAGGTCTGAGACTTTCTTAGGAGGACAGTATAAGTGGTGATAGACCCATGCTGACTGCAAATAGTCATGGTGATGATATTTTTGTGTAACAGATTTCCCCTAAAGTGCGAAGTTTGTAGTAGATGAGGATTTCATTTATCATCTAGGAAGAGTGAAGTACTTTATCATTTCGAGGATCATCTTGTGGAGAGCCCGGTTGGAACCTGTAAAAACATTCGATGCAAAATATATATATGAGATCATATCATCACTGAGGTAGGCATTCCCATACTCAGATCAAAACTGACTAGAAAACTAACTACTTCTCTGATATAGGGATGATCTTGTAATACATCACAAGTATAGACACATGTAGACACAGTATGGATGCAGCCATCTATTTATGAATAGTCCACAGTATAATGAATACAAAATTCCTCGCAGCCTAGATGATGAAAACTAGATCCAGGATCTTCATGTCTACTTCCCAAAATAGTACGATTCTATCCATGTGAATGAATGTGTTGAAGTCGAACATGGTAGAAACCACTTGATTACAAGTCAATGATGTAAACTGTTAACAAGCATGAGGGAAACCACCATTAATGTCAATGGCTCTCAAAGTACTCAGTACAATCCATGAGATGTGAATAGATGTGTTGATGTCGAACATGTCGTGGAGTCCTTTGATCGAAGGTCAATGATGCAACCTGTCGTCGAAGGCGAGAAACCTGCCATTGAGGCATGCAGATCCCAAGGCACTGATGATTTCTAGATCATCTTTCTAGATAATGAGCTGAAGTCGATAGAAAATGATCTGTCGTAGGTAAGCCCACAACACGAAATCATAGATCAAGTTTGAAGAAATTTAGTTGTAAGGACTGACTCAAGGATGGTCAAGATGGATGACAGATATTTTGCAGATGAATGGCTTATTTGCACTGACCTCTTGAACACATAACGACACGACAGATGGTTTGGTGACAATTGACCCAAAGTTAATACCCAGAAACTGGCTGAAGACTTTCAATGTGGTTTGATCAACTATTAGGCAAAGGATTTCCCAACCCAGGTGAATAAAAGTGTCATGTTCAAGAGTAGTTACAAAGTATGACAAACAGGCTCATTTTTCTCTCTTTCCCCACCATTTCTGGCAAGTACCTCTTTATTTTTGACAAGCTTGAGGAGGATAACATTTGCTTGATTATAAACTCATCCCTTGGATGAGTCCAACTTAGTTTAAATTAAAACCCTAAGAAGGAGTGGTCCGTTCTTGTTTGTAATTGAACAGGTCCTTTACTGTTAAATTATAACGAGTCCAGTATAGGAGAAATTCACCGTTTTTCAATTTTAGAGAGTCTGAAAAAACTTAAGAAGACTCTGGGGTTGATCTTTTTCATAAATTTGTGTCTCCCAAGCCCGAAAAAGTATAAAATAATACTTGAGAGAATCGCTCGATCATTACGACCAAGGAGTACTTTTCGTAATTAGTGCCTCTGATCCAAAAAAGTAAAAAAGCGATCAATGACATGTCGTTTTATAACCAATATCGAATTTGAAATGACAAAAATGCGGTAATCTTTTCATGTTTTTATGGTCAGGAAAAGAGTTGTAAGTGGACTGTATTTTTAGTTCCTTTTTAACGAGTTTAAAAAGAAAAACTCGGCAATCTTTTCATGTTTTAGGAGTCAGAAAAGAGCTTAAAGGTGACTCTAATGTTTTTTTGTCGAAAATGACTGATTTCGCCTGAAAAATCCATTATCCTAAACAAAAACTCAAACATTACTCATACATGTTTGAAATGGATAAAAATGTTGCAAAAGTTACCTTTCTAAAGTGAAGCATAAACAAATTTACAATTCATTTATTCAAAAAACTTATAAAAAGGGCTTTCGTCAATTCATTTTTACCGTTTGAGTTTTGGGTGAGAAAATAGGGCTTTTGGTCAGAAATTTCCCGTGAAGATTGCAGAAAATCCGTTCGTCGGAATCGAGCACCATCTCCTCCAGGTAATCCACATCATCCTACTCTTCAATTTCATCCATTTCAAATTGTTTTTTAGGGTTTCATTTCATTTTTTATAGGATTTTTAGGCTAGAAACCCGCGCGCGGGGGCCTGCAGGTACAACACAGGTAACCTACGGACTCCGACTTTTTCTCAAGGGGCAAAAAGTCAGGGGTCCACACCTACCATGAAGGCAAGGTGAAGACCCACGCATTGTCTCTAACAGAGAGGGTGCGGTCCCCGCAGCAAGGGTTTTTAACCCTAAATTTCTCAAAATTCGCCCAAAAATTTCTATTTTTAATATTCTAATTCGCCTTTTTGTTGGATGTAGAGTATACATCATGCTTGATTGGCAGGAACGGGAGCATGAGGATGTAGATCTTGCTGCAATAAGTCACCAACCTTTGATCGATGCATTGAAGGCATGCGGCTTGTATAAATTCTGCGCCATACCTGGCATGAGGGCCCAGGTGGACTTCTTGCAGTGGCTGGTAGACAGGTGGAGCATACAGGACCAGTGCTTCTTCGTTGGTGGTCACCACCTCGAAATGGAGCCAGCAGACATATACTTTTTGACTGGTTTGCCTAAGAGAGGTGAAGACTTGACTTTATTTGGGACAAGGCCAGGTGGCCAGTCTGTCGATAGCCTCCGGCTAGAGTTCTGCAACAACCAGACTAGAGACAAAGGGATAGACATCAAAGCCATATCCCGTCCTAAACTCATGGTAATCGCGTTTACTATTACCAGGCTCTGTGGAAGTGCAGCACTACATATAGCCACTGGATCCGAAATGTGGATGGCAGTTGACTGCTTTCGAGGCACCATCTTCAACTGGTGCGATGCTGTGTTGGCTAATGTAAAAGGAAAACTGACTAGAGCCAAAAACAGACAACTGAAGACCTTTGGATATGGTGCTTTAGTCGTGAATTTTGGTCTGGAGAGGGTCCCAATGTTGGTCCCATAGCACCTCACTGTTGGAGCTGGACTTCCTCGAGAGCCCAAACTGATGCGATGGGTTGCAGTTATGGCCCGTCATCCTGATGAGGGGATAGAGGTCGTTCGATTCAAACCTGAGTATTTCCATTGGTTGGAAAACCAAGTTTTTGCTATTCAGGACTTTCCTTATGCTGGAGTAGTTTTTCGCGGTGACCCAGACATGGCTCTTCCACCAGGAGAGCAATGGGATGACTCAGGTAAAATCATTTTCAACATTTTCCTAATTTAATTTTTTTTATTTTTATCTCGTCCCAAAATTGATAATAAAAGTTTCAAATGCAGATGTGGGTGCACAGTGACCAGCCTCTCTCCGGACTTACGGGAGGAAGCAACCAGTTGCAGTGGCACCAGCCCCACAGGACGAATCAACAGAGACCTTGGCCGAATTGGAGAGCCGTCTAGAGCGTTTGACAGGAGACATTCTAGAGACCGGCATAGATGACATTCCTCTTCGACTACAGCGCTATGTGATTGGGGTCCCAAGACCTTTTAGGAGGTTCCTTTGTAAGGTGCCCCGTACAGTGGTTTCTTATCGAGATCATCACTAGTGATAGGATGATCGCCTATTGTAGATACATATGACATTTTTGCTTTTTGTACTTATCATTTTTGCCGATCATAAGGTGTTTTTCAACCTATGATTGAGGACGATGTATATTTTGACACACTCCTATATTATATTATATCACTATTATCGACTTATCTTGTAAAACATGTTATGGAATATTTTTAAATTTACATGTATGATTATTGAAAATGTCTACTTAACATTCAAGAAGCAATTGCATCTGCTAATATATTTAAAGATCTTGGAATATGTTGATATTCAATATAATCAAATTCACGTTCTAAGAGACGCACACTCAAAAATAATCTCAATAACACTGGATTTCTAATGGCATATACTCTATTAAGCTATAATACAACGAGTTTAGAATCTAACCTCACTATCAAACTCCGAATCCCAAATGAAATAGATTTAGATAATAACTCAATCACTGCACTATACTCTGCAATGTTGTTCGTTGTTTGACTGAGGCTTACCCCATGCATAGATACCAACTCGTGAGAGGGCGAATAGATAACCCAAGCTGCGGAAGAAATGTTCCGTCTATTACGACAAGAACCATCAGCAAAACGAATGTATGTTTGGAGAGGCATCAACATCTGCAATATCAAGAGTAAAACCAAGATAAGCAGGAATAATGACGAAAAAACACTCTCTAAGCTAAGCACACTTTTAAAACTAAAACACACCAGCTAGAAAGAAAACTAACCTAACTAAAAATCTCCACACCCATTTTTAAGCATAATACCTCTTCAGGTAAAGACCATTTCTGGGTTTACCTAAAGAGTCCTCGTCAAAGTCTACCAATTCATAGGCCCCTTTTGCTAGCTTTCGTTTGACAACATAGGGACCATGCCATATAGGTACGAATTTTCCAGCGCCTAATTTATTATTTTCTTGATCATACAATAAGACTAGGTCTCCTTCCGAATAATTCTAAGGGGTCACATTTCGATCATATTGAGCTTTAATACGTTTTTCATGAGTTTCGATCGCCAATGCAGCATCACGTCGATTCTCATCTAGCTGAGCCAAGTATAACAAACGTTTTTCCTCTTCGGAAGTGGCTAGAAGTTACTCGATGGCCATTTACAATGACGGGATTTCGCATTCAATGGGTAACACAGCTTCCAGACCATAAACTAGTTGGAAAGGAGTGAAACCTGTTGATGTTTTTACTGAGGTTCGATACGCCCAAAGCACTGAAAATAGCATGTTATGCCAATTCGATCGATGAATCCCAATGATTCGTCGGATAATGATGACTAGAACTTTGTTGATGGCTTCAACCAGACCATTAGCTTGTGGATAATAAGGAGTTGAACTATCGTGATGCAAGCCAAGCTGGCCTTCAAGTTCAGTCATCATAATGTTTCGAAAATGACGCCCATGATCAGTGATAATCACTTTTGGAACACCAAACCTAGCAATTATATGATTGAACATGAAAATCACAGCTGTTTTGCCGTCTGCCTCAAATGTAGGCACCGCCTCGGCCCACTTGGTAAAATAATCTACCGCAAGGATGATATACGCATGCCCCCTAGCGGAGTGAGGGTTACATGTAATAAAATCGATACCCCATTTTGCAAACGGACCAACGGCAATTATAGGGTGGAGAGGAGCAGTTGGAGCGTGCATCTTTCAATAAAAAATTTGGCAGTTGTGGCATTTTCGGACCACGTTAATACAATCTTTAAACAAAGATGGCCAGAAGTAGCCAGCGCGCAATATCTTTTGGGCTGTGGCATACCTAGACATATGACCGCCACACGCTCTAGAGTGACAGTCATTTAGAACCCTTTTAGCTTCCTCATGAGTTAAACAATGTCGAAAAATAGAGTCCGTCCCACGACGATAAAGAGTATCTCCAATAATTCTGAATTGTTGGGACTGGAATCGTATTTTCTGACGTTCTGACCTTCATATTTCTGGCCGAAAGGATTGGGTTTGGAGATAAATGATGACATCCCCATACCATGGATCTAAAGTGCTAATTAGAAACAAGGATTCGTCCACAATGGGCTCCTCCGCCACAGTTTTCGTGTCAGCACGCGGGAAGTCACACATTAACTCCGCAAAAACTAAAGATTTCTTCGACTTAGAGTTTTCAAATTCCAAGTCGAACTCCTGCAGGATCACAATCCATTTGGAGTACTTGTCCCCTAGAAATTGCTTGGTCAAAATATAGATCATACGGTTGCAATCAGAAGTTACTATAGTTTTACGTAGTAAAATGTAATGACAAAAACGTTGGACAGCTTGAATAATTTCCAATGCCAATTTCTCCACATGTGAGTATTTTAGCTTAGTTGGATTTAAAGTGCGACTAAGGTAATATATCACATGTTCAGTACCGAATTCATCTTCCTGAACTAACACCATTCCGATGGTGGAATGGGAGCCGACGAGATACAAGAAGTAGTCCTGGTTGTAGTTGGGAGGATGCAATAACGGTGCATGTGTCAACGTGTGTTTTAGTGCATCAAAAGGTTTCTTAGTTATCTCATCCCAAAAGAATGGAGTATTTTGTTTCAACAACCGGGTAAAACCCTTTGTAATCTCGGCGTAGTTAGGAATGAATCAATGTAAAAAGTTTGCATTCCCTTGCAAACTTTGGATTTGGTGAAGACTCGAAGGAGGAGGTAATTTGAAAATAGCTTCAACCTTCGAGGGATCGACACGAATGCCGGCTTTTGAAACAACAAACCCCAGTAATCGACCCGTTTCTATACAGAAAACAAACTTCTATGGATTCAACCTAATCTGATAATGCCTACACCTCATAAAGATTGCTCGTAAAGGGATGAGATGATCAGCTCGATGTAATGAATGAGTAGGCAAATCATCAAGATAGGGTTGCACAATGTGCTTGATGTCATGAAACGCATAAGACATGGCCCTTTGAAAAGTTGCCTTGGCATTCTTGAGCCCAAAAGGTAATTTGCAATAAGCAAATGTCCCCCATGGACAAATGAAAGCCATTTTTGGTTGATCGGCAGGTAGAATATTGATTTGATTGTATCCAGAAAAACCATCCATGAAGGAGAATATTTCGCTGCCAGCACAATCATCAATGATTTGATCGATATAGCGAGTTGGGTAATTGTCTTTGGGACAGGCCCGATTAATATCCCTATAATCGATACATATTCTTATTGTCTCTTGCTTTTTGTTAACAGGAACAACATTCGATACCCAATCTGTTAACGGAATCAGATAAATGAAACCTGCTTTGAGTAATTTTTCAACTTCTGCTTTAATAGCAGTAGCTTTTCTCAGGTGGATCTGATGCAAACGTTGCTGGATGGTTTTATCGTCCAGGTAAGTTTTGATTTGATGAACAATAATTGCAAGGTCAATTCCTGGCATTTCTTCATATGACTAGGCAAACATGTCGCAAAATTCTTGAAATAGGACCTTATATATTTAAATTTCATCTTCTGTACACGAGGCACCTATATGAATGTTTTCAACAATTCTAGGCTTAACTGAAATATCAATAGGAATAGTTCGAGAAATGTTTCCCAAATTTAACTTTGAATCAGGATTTTTCATTGGATTCTGAGATTCCTTTACATATTCAGTCGTAAAAATTGATGAAAAATCATTTTCAAAACGATCACTCTCGGGTAAAAACGAAGATCTATGATGAAGATCTTCCCATGGTAAATCATCGACACATAGGATTTCACGAATTTGCTCATCAGTGTGAACAAGTTCGGAAAACGTTGTTGAATCCGAGTTTGATATTGAAATTGATTCTTCATGGACCACATTCATTAAGTCAATTTTGGTTGAAGATGGGTCGGAAAACGACTGCACGACCTGATACGCAATTTCATATGGAATCAAAGGCATAACATCACCAAATGAGTCTATCTCAGATTCAGAAGGTATGATACAAGGGTCATCATAAACAATGGTGTCTGATGAAATCATATGAATGGCTGCAGTAGAAGACGATGCGTTGATAGGAGGAAAAGGAAAAGTCCCCAGTAAACCAGCATCTTTAACTACTCCTACTCCAACATCGTTATACGGGATAGTCATTTTTCCGACATGTTGAATACCTTCAGAAGAGGCTGGGTCGGGTGAAAGGTAAGTCAGCTAGTCTATAGTTACGATATTTCCATTATGAGGGAACTTTATAAGCCGAAAGACCGATGAAAAGACAGTTGTCATAGCGTAAGACCAACTACGACCCAAGAGAAGGTTGTAATCTAGAGGGGCATCAACCACTACCACATCTAGATTAACAATTTTACCTTCTACCCCTATAGGTAAATCTTGTAGAATGCCAAAAGGATGAAACCCACGGCCATCAAAGGCCTTTAGAATTGTCAGGGATTGATTTAGTGAAGGAGAACCAAGCAATCTCCAACACTGTATCGACATAATACATGTTGAGGCTCCCTCATCAATCACAGTCCTATAAATAGGTCTGTTTTTGTCTAACACTAGGATCTGGAAAGCCATTTGATGAGGTAAGCGCGGTGTACTATTTTCTAGATCGAAAATTGTAAGGTTCGAGTCCTGAATGTCAATAGATCCTATAGCCAACAATAGTAATTTACGTTGTGCTCGACATGATTGCAGCACATCCAAAGCTGACATTGCTGAAGGTGAAACAACTAAATCTTCAACAATGTTATAGTTCTATGCCGCTCTCACATGTGGATTGAAAGCTGACTTTCGAAGTATACCCTTGGCGGGTGGTTTTATTACTAAGTTTGGATTAGGTTTCTCGGTCTGTAGCAGATCGGAACCAGGAGCTGAGGTTGATGGGTTAGAATGAGAAGATTCTACTTCTTTACCATCAACAGGACTTTTACTTCCATAATCATACGATCGAGTCGCAATCCTAATATGGGACATCATCAGTATGGGTTCTTCATTGGCATTTGAGGAAGAACCTATCATCTTACTGTCTTGACTCGGAAAAGGATCCTTCAAAACATCAGGCATTTGCGAACCTTTGACAATTTTCGCAACCTCTAGACGATGAGGGCAGTCTCTTGTAAAATGCTCTTCATCACAAATGAGACAAGTATAACGAGGTTTTCTTTTCTCATCATTTGATTCTGCTTTTTCTGGTTTCTCTTTCGAATTTTTATCTGTTTTATTTTTCTTCTTACCTTTCTTCTTATCACTGCATTTTGATTTGGCTGTAGATTACTCTAAAACATGAATATTGGTGGAAATTTCCGCGGAAGAATCTCCTGTCGGGGAATCTGGAAAGGCTATGATAGGATCAGAATTCTTGGAAGAATTCTTCTTACTTTTGGTATTAGCCGTACCAATTATACCATCAACGACATGAGACCCTGAAGGAGCTATAGCGATTTGATTTTGCTTAGGAAGATCTGGGATTTTCTCATGTAACGTACCTGACTGCGTACAAACTAAGTCAAGGTACTATGCTTGAGAAATTACTTGCTCCTCAGTAATGACTCCGGCCTTAGCTAGATCCTCAGTGATCTTTGGCAATAAAGATTTTACAAACCATTCAGCGAAGATCTGATCCAGAATAAAAACCTTCACTAAACGCCGTCGACGTCTCCATTCATGAATGTGATCTGAAATGTAAGTGGACGTTGACTGCTTTAATGAAGTTAGTAATTCCGTGCCATTGTCATATCTGACTAGAAACTGAAAATGAGTTAAAAATGAAGTAGCTAACTGACTAAAATTATAAAAAGTGGCTCGCGGTAACTCAATGTACCACTTGGCCGCAAGACCAATTAAAGTGCATTGGAAAAGCCTTAAACAGATTGAATCATCTGAAATGGAATTAGATGCACACCAGAGGTGATAAGTCATCACATGGTTCGACTGGTCCTCTCCTGATTTGCCTTCAAACTTAGGAATATCACTAGGCAACTTATTCGGCATTTGCAGCCAAAACGGAAGATAGTTAATGGGATCGTTCGTAAGGCGTGACAAGTAAGGCAAGTCCAAAGTTGCGATAAATGGTAACTGACGATTAGGGTCCCTAAAACTCTGGGTCATGAGACCAGCCCCAGGAGGAGGATATCCAGGATAAGTAGGAATTGGAATTGCATTTGGGATATTGTATCCTCTCGGAAAACCAGGATTAACTGGACTGTACTGGGGTTGTTGAGGTTGTTGATATGTATACATAGGGTACGGTTGATACTGATAGACTGGTTGTTGCACAACGGGACCGAATTGGTACTGTCCTTGGTACGGTTGATAAGTAAATTGAGGTTGACTTGTGACAACCTTACTTGAACCAGGTTGTCCTACAGGCATCTGAACCGATGTTTGAATTGTACATCCAGACTGAGGTAAAGATGTCTGAGGAGTTGATACGGGAATAGTAAAAACCGGAGCTGTCGATACTGCAGAAGTAGGTGGGGTAGATTGAACAGATGTTGCAGCAGTTGCAGTAGCCGTTTGAGGCAGAGTACGAGGCATACTAGTCCCAGGCTGAGAAACTACCGAAGGTACAGAAGTTTGAATAGTAGACTGGACAGGTTGTTGGGGTGAACCAGAAACTAAGGGTTGTCCAGTTTGAGATGACAACTGTACATTCAGTTGCAAGACCTGTTGAGTTTGAGATGGATCCCACATTAAGTTCATTCCAGGGTACGGACCCATAACAGGTTGAGAATATTGACGACCATAACCGGGTTGAGGGTAGGGTTGATAATTCAGAGGTACATTTCCAGTTCCTTGAACATATGATTGATCGGAAGGTGGTTGGAAACCTTGGTTCGAGTACTGACCTTGAGGTTGATAACCCTGAGGCACGTACTGATACTGGAGTTGACCTTGAGGAACATATTGATACTGGGGTTGACCCTGAGGTACATATTGAGTCTGGGGTTGACCTTGAGGAACGTATTGTCCCGTAGGTATGTACTCTCCTTGAGGTTGCCCCCCAGGCGCAAATTGGGTACATTGAGGTTGCCCCCCAGGCGATAATTGAGGATATTGAGGCTGCCCCCAGGCGGTAACTGGCCACCTTGAGGTTGAGGATTAGGAATAGTACCTGACATCATGAGAATATCTTCTACACTCAAACGCTTAGTACCATTGTTTCTAGTTAATAACCCTTGTTCAATAGGTTGAGGAGATGCTCCCGAAAAAGTACCAGTAAGTGACTGATTCCCGGAGGGAACAGAAGGACCGCCGTACAAAAATGATTCTGGAGATTGAGAAAACATGGACGACTGTCTTGACATATTTAACGGAGGATAGTAACCTCTAGGTGTTGGGTGATAAGGAATACGAGGTGGTGAAAAACTTAGTCCCAGGTTTTCCAAAAAATTGGTCAATGAAAGATACCAAGCACTTCTCCTAGGTGGACTGTAAAAGATTGATTCACGCTCCCTAAGTTCTAAAACAGGTTGATTTTCAGGGATAGGGATGCCTATTTCTTCTTCCGGAGTAGCAAGTTCTTCAATAACTATAAGTCCAGAAGGAAGATTTTGGGTAATTATTCTTTCTACCCTGGGTGAACCAGGACCACTAGAAGTTGGAGAGGTAAACCCCGATGTTGGAGTAGCAACAAATTCAGTTTCAGGTTCGGAAATTTCAGGTTCCTCACCTAAATCACTAGTAGATGAAAAGCTACCAGTAATTTCGGAAACAGACACAGACTCTGGATTATAATCTGCTACTAGAGCTTGAAAATCAGGATGTACCACCAAAGAAGACTCTCCTTCTTCAGGTGACCCAACTCTATTGTCTCTAGGAGTCACGATGGCTCTTAACCCTTCAGGATGGCTCGGTGAAAAATCAGGAGGTTGGCCCCGAAGTCTACGGGACTTCCTCGGTAATTCAGCGACGATTAAATATTTTAACTACTTCACACAAAAACAAAGTAAAATCTCAATGAAAACCACCTAAAGCCTATAAAGAACCAAAAAAAATTTGAATCACATGCCTAAAGAATCTAGGAGATCAAACCACACACAAACAGTAACTTTCCGTACTGAAAACACTAGTGGTGATGAAATCCAACGTCGCAGAGTTCAATACAGAAATGGCGGTTGAAACAGTTACCTCGGCAACCTGCTTAATGGATAGATTGGCACAAGTTCCTCCACTAGACCGTCTCGAGTGAAGAGAACCCCCCAGAAAATCCAAGTGAGTCTAGCCGGCGTCTTCTCCAGGTACAATGGGATCTTCCCTCTACCGTCACCTTAGGAAGAATCCTATAGACTATGGTCACTATGGTTACCAACAGAAACAAATATACCTGGGGGAACAGTCTATGATCTGATACGCACGCAAGGGCAGAGTAACAAGCTCAATCCCCTTGAAGGCTCCTTGACATAATCCAAGGTTTACCAGCAAGTGACCCTAGGCTCCTCGACAGTGGTTAATCCGAGGTTTACCATTTTTAATACGTGAATATCTGGCATCATTCCCAATGAGGAAGGATTGATTCCCACACTGGTTCAGACACGACCTCGTGCTTCTCCTTTAAGAGGAGCTTTCCAGAGCATAGATGCAACATTTGGATTTTTCTCCTACCACAAGATACAGCTACTTGTTTGTTTTACTGTCTTGGAGAGTTAATTACTCCCTATTCCAAGACACTAGCCTAAGCTATGTTGGTGTAATAGAGCCCTAGAAATGAAAAGATTACTAGATAGATTTTAATTTAAGTGTTATTTTTATTGGTTTTTGTTTAAGTCAAGAGGTGCGGAGATGAAACTTGTGGTGTGAAGACTCGACTCGAAATCACTAAAAAATGCACTTAAGATGATTAAGCAATATTTTCCCTTCAATGAATTTCTAGCTAGGAAAGAGTTTGAGAATGCAAATACTTGTAAAAACAAATCTTTCTTAACCAAAAAATCAAAAGAAGATCTTTTTGTCTTTTCCAATGCACTCAAAACGAGACAACTAGTTATTTTCACAAAATTTTCCCTTTTCTTTCAAACACTCAAACTCTACAGAAAACAAACTTTTTCAAAAGAGATTTTTTTTTTTTATAAAACACTCAAAACTATGGAAATAACTAATCTTGAGATCTATAAACTATAAGAAACTATTTGAAATCAAAGCTTACAAATTGTCTTTTTCAAGGATGTTTTACTTAGCTATAAGCAAACTAAGGACTAATTTGTCCAGAATCACAAATCAGTCAAAAAACAACCAATTTTTGTTTTCTTTTCTAAAAATGAAATCCAAACTTTTAACACAAGCCTTTTTGAAGTTTCACAAAGAGAAAACACAAGGTGGATTCTTCAACAAAGGTAGATTTTGCAAATGGTCAAACTCATAAGAAGGCCAGTAAAAAGCAAGGTGATCTGAGACTTCTACAGCTTCTAAGCTCTGAGCTACTACAAGACCAAAATGAAAACCAAGCTCGGCAACCAAAACTTCTAGGAATTTCACCTGAAACCCTAACACCAATGGAATTAACCTAAGAAAAGTTCTTAACAAGTCATATGTAGGTCTGGGCAGGGGATAACAAGATCTAAACAAAAGGTAAGCTGACTAAAAGAGAAAATCTTGAGTTTTCCAAAATTTTGACAAGGTCTGCAGGCCCGCAGTTCACACAGGTGTGGTACCTCGCTGTGCGAAAAGAAAAAGTGCGGACAGGTCCACACTGTGTTGCAAGCCGAGGGTGCGGTCCTCTCCCAAAGTTATGAAAAACAAAAAATAATCCTAGATCTACTAAATCTACCCAATTCCACACAAAACAAGCCAAAAACAGAAACAAAAACACATTTTCTCAGGTCAAAGTAAAGTAAATAAAGAAATCAAGTCCCCAGTATGGTTGCCATTTTGTCACATGGAATGAGTCGATCTTGCGTACAAGATTGACCTTCCTAGAATCTAATGATATCTAGTGACAAGCAATCCAATCAAAAACTATCTTTATTTAAATATGCAATTTATAAACAAAGGAAAACAAGTGTTTTAGGCCTACCTTGGGTCTAATGCAAGTTTGTGGAAGCCTCGCTCCTTTGATCCAAATGAGCTCCCTTGTAGCAAATCTGCAAACACAAGCAAGCAAACAAATTAAATAGCACCTGAAAAGCCAATATCATAAAGCATACTTATCATGATGATCAAGGAATTCATGAAACAAATGACATAAGACAATTTGTTGAGAAAAATGAATTTGACTGTATTAATTCAAATCAAAGAAGAACTTTACAACCTGTGCCTTGATGATGTACAAGCTCCTCCCATGGTCAACCAAGAAGTATCCTCTACTTTGACAAGTTTCACTCTCTTCCCAATGAAGCCAAAAAGGTATGTGATCTCTCCTCTCATGCTTAACTAGGAAGTCTCAATTCCACCAACATTTACCCTAAAAAATGTTCAGTTTCTAACCTCCCTAGCAACCAGCACAAGCCTTAATTTATAGTGCAATGGAGGGAAGTTACTAGGTCCTCCTTCAAAGGGATAAAGCCCTCCTTCAAAGGGATAGCTCCTCTCATCAAGGGATTAGCTCCTTCTCGTTTGGGATGCATGAACCACCTAGGAGCAAACAATCCACGTCAAAATTCCCTCTAGAATCATCTAGAATTAACCCAAAGTGAGTTTTTCAGAATAAACTTGCGCCTTTTTTACTTTCACAGGGGTCCGAACCCACTTCTTTAGAGACAGAGCGTGCAGGTCTGCAGGTAATGTGAACAGGGGGTGCGGGACCGCAGGCAACAATGAGAGAAAGTGTGGAACCAGAGGTTTGTTGATTTTTAATGTCTTTCTCTCATTTTCAAAGCTTGACTTGAAGAGCTGAGGTCTGAGACTTGCTTAGGAGGACAGTATAAGTGGTGATAGACCCATACTGACTGCAAATAGTCATGGTGACGTATTTTTGTGTAACAGCCAATGTCACATTGTAACAAAGATTGTCTAAATATGAAAATCAACCATGGGCTACCATGGTCAACCATAGTGTAACGTCACATTGTGCTAAAGATTGTCTCAATATGAAAATCAACCATGGTCAACCATGGTAAACCATGTCTATTTTTTGGTTTATAATATTTATCTTAGATTTTGTATTCCTTGGGTGTATAGTATTTATCCCTTTGGTTAAATATTATTCCTTTGAGCTTTTAGTATTAATCCATTTTGTTTCTAATATCAATC
Organism: Pinus tabuliformis; assembly: GCA_031772625.1. NCBI lineage: Eukaryota > Viridiplantae > Streptophyta > Pinopsida > Pinales > Pinaceae > Pinus > Pinus tabuliformis. Next base: position 876,685,786 of record CM062807.1, read on the forward strand.
CCTTATATTTATTAATTAAAAAATTATTTATTCGTAGGGCTTAATATTATTCATAGGATTTATAATATTACTCCTTGGGTCTAATATAAATCTCCTTGGTTTATGATCATGGTCAACCATGGTCCAACATTGCATTGTATCAAAATATTGTCTAGATATGAAAATAAATCATGGTCAACCACGTTGCAACATTTCATTGTGAAAAATATTGTCTCAACATTAAAATTAACCATGGTTAACCATGAAAATTTTAGGGTTTACAATATTTTTCTTAGGGTTTTTATATCTTGGGTTACTTATCCCTTGTGTGTAATATTATTCCTTGGGTGTTTAATATTGACCCCTTGGGTTTATTAATCTAAGGGTTAATATTCCTAGGGTGTACTATTATTCATAGGGTTAACAATATTAATTCCATAGTCACCATAATCGATGTTCTAAAATTGTGGTCAACCCGTAGTCAACCATATTTATTTTAGTGAACTAGGCTTATTTTAGGGTTTATAATTTCAATTTTAGGATTTATATACTTTAGTTTTATAATATCAATGCCTTGGGTTTAATATTATTCCCTTGAGTTTATAACACATTGGTGTTTTAGAATTATTCTTGAGGGTTTACTATTCCCTTGGCTTTATAATATCAATCCCTTAGGTTTATTAATGTAAGGGTTTGTATTCATTCGGTATAATATTATTCACAGGGTTTATAGTATTAATACTAGCATTTACTATATATCCCTTGGGTTTATAATCATGGTAAGCCATGGTCGAATGTCACATTGTAACAAATATTATCTGAATATGAAAATCAACCATGGTATACCATGGTCAACCATAGTCTAATGTCACATTCTGCCAAAAATTGTCTCAATATGAAAATCAAGCATGGTCAACCATGGTAAACCATGTCTAGTTTTTGGTTTATAATATTTAACTTAGGTTTTATATGCCTTGGATTTATAGTATTTACCCCTTGGGTTGAGTATTATTCCCTTGGGTTTTTAGTATTAATCCATTTGGTTTCTAATATTAATCCCTTATGTTTATTAATTAAAAAATTCTTATTCCTATGGCTTAATATTATTCATAGGATTTATAATATTAATCCTTGGGTCTAATATAAATCCCCTTGGTTTATGATCATGGTCAACCACGGTCCAACGTCACATTATGACGTGATTTTCTCAACATAAAAATCGACCAACATCCAGCATTTTATTGTAACAATATGAAAATAAATCATGGTGAACTATGTTGCAACATTGCATTGTGAAAAAGATTGTCTCAACATGAAAATTAACAATGGTTAACCATGATAATTTTAGGCTTTACAATATTTATCTTAAATCCCCTTGGTTTATGATCGTGGTCAACCACGGTCCAACGTCACATTATGACATGATTTTCTGAACATAAAAATCGACCAATGTCCAACATTGCATTGTAACAATATGAAAATAGATCATGGTGAACTACGTTGCAACATTGCATTGTGAAAAAGATTGTCTCAACATGAAAATTAACCATGGTTAACCATGATAATTTTGGGGTTTACAATATTTATATTAGGGTTTATATATCTTGGGTTACTTATCACTTGTGTGTAATATTATTACCTTGGGTGTTTAGTCTTGATACCTTAGGTTTATTAATCTAAGGGTTGATATTCCTAGGGTGTACTATTATTCATAGGGTTAATAATATTAATCCTTTGGTTTACTATAAATCCTGTGGATTTAGTTAATTAAATCGGGTTGATAATATTCATCCCTTTGGTTTAATATTACTCCAAGCAATAGTCAACCATAGTCAACTATAGTTAATCATGTTTATTTTAGGGTTTATAATATTTATTTTAGGGTTTGTATACCTTGGGTTTATAATATTAATCCCTTGGATATAATATCATTGGTCAACCATGTTGCAACATCACATTGTGACAAATATTGTCTCAATATGAAAATCAACCATGGTCAACAATGACAATTTTAGGGTTTAATTCCCATGGGTTTAAACCATGGTCCGACATTGCATTGTAACAAAAGATTGTCTACATATTGATGGGCCTTGGTATTGTAATAAGAATGTTTCAACTCCCAAGGCTACAACTTTAAATATCAACCCGGGGTTCGTACAAACTTAAGAGGTATCGGCACTATATGTGCAGCAAACAATGTGTCCTTTCTTTGTTGTCATGATGTAATGCAGTGCTCGTACTGAAGTCAAATCCTAAACTAATGAAATAAGATGAAATGCTTGAAATGGAACCTTAACCTATTGCAAGAAAGAAAGTACAAGGAAAGAGAATGAAATCAAATGCTAAAACACACCATTTTCTAACTAACTCCTAAGATGCTTTGCTGCAAAACAATGCTAAGTTAACATGTATGCAATCCTATTGTCCTAAGCATGTCGATCCAAACCATCAAAGCTTCTACTACTATACATGTAGATGAATAAAATAACTTTGTTTTTCCTTTTGTCATTTTTTGTTAACGAAAATGAGGTGGTAGGTTGTAATTCGACTATGGTTTAGCTTTGTAACCAATTAGCGCACACAAACAGACTCTTTACATGGATTTTCACCCTGAGGATCCCACTTATCTCAACTTTATCAAGTGCTTCAATCCTCCCCATTGATCTCACTTTGCCAGACCCAATGGATATCATGTTTCTCAACTCTTTGACGTTATGACCGGATACAAAACAAATTAATCATATTCAAAAATTTATCATGTCTGAAATCTAGATTAAATCACGTGCATCTTCCGACGTGATTACCGTTGGATCTCGTCCTTTCATAACGAATGACTATGACCGATCTGGAATTCAACTGGATTAAATCAAAGTCCATAAAACATTGCGTCCGAAATCTAGATTAAATCGTGTGCAACTTCCAACGTGATTACAGTCGGATTTGACCCATTTGATCCAACAGCTATCATGCAACCCACTCACCAACTAGAAAGGCCGATCTCTACCATCGATGCGACCCGTCCAATTGAATAGCTGTTGTGAAATCTTTCACGACCGTTAATACTCCGAAAGCACATGAGAAAAGTTTTTCTCTTATGCTATGTGTCACTCGCTAAGGGTAATTGCGTGAAATTTCTGAATATTTCTTCCCAACTTTAGGGCGTGTGAGATACCACTCACCATCCTTGGAAAACTATCCACGTGCTTAATACAAAAATTATGGAAAAAGATGTTTAACTAAGGGTTTAACACTTAATCTCAGGGTTAACTCTTAACACTAATCGATACAGAACTGAAGGAAAGATCTTAACCAAGGGTTTAACGCTAAGTCTCAGTGTTAACTCTTAATGCTAATCAATACAGAACGTAAGGAAAGACTTTTAAACAAGTGTTTAGTGCTAAATCTCAGTGTTAACTCTTAATGCTAATCGACTATGACTTTACTAGTAAAACACATAAACAAAGAAAAGCACCAGATTAAGGTCCAAAATGCTGATACATAGAGACAAATGAATTCTTGCACCACAATAGTGCATCCACACCACACTTCAATCAATTATACAACAAAATGGAAATTACAAATTCTTGGCCCTCTCGGCTCAATTACAACAGTTTGTCTAACCTCTATTTCAATTTCAAACCCTATCTCTATCACACCTCTCGCTTACTCACTCTATTCTCGATCATCTAAGCTCTCTATCATTACATTCTTTCCTCTTTTATGAATCAAATCCTATCCTAGCTACATTGACAAATCAATCTCTATTTTTATCACTTAACCATTAAATCAATCCTACAACAAGAAACTAAATGCGGAAATAGAAAGACATAAGAACTACAGGTTCATGTGAATAAGCAATAAAAAGAAGGAAAGACAATGATACAAAAAGGGCTCTAAGGATCCTGGGATGGACAAGGCCAAGGAAACTCAGAGACCTATGGAGGAGAACAAGATCTAGAAGATGAACATGACACCAATATTCATTATTTTCATCAAAAGAATTACATCTCTACCATAAAATACAATGGAGCTGCATAACTACAGGCTCTCTACCTTATAACAATAATCAAAATCTAAAGTCTGAAGATCCAAAAAAAAGTCCCCTAGAAGCAAATTTGACTTGGTACTTATCCAAAATGATTAGGAATCATTCCCCATGAATGGATGAATCTTTCCCCACCAAAATCCCTTGATTAGTGGATCTAGTCCCTTTGATTGGTGTATCTGCTTCCTTGATTAGTGGAACACATTCCTAGATTTTCTCAATCATTGGAGTTCCACCATTTGTGCCATAATTCCATAATATCTTGTTGACTTATTGTTTATTATTGATGCTCCAGTTATAGGGAATGAGTCCCTAGATGATCTCCTCCTCCAAGTCTTCATCATCTGCCCAATATCCTCATAATATTCCACAAAAGAAGTAATATTAGGCACAAATATCCAATTATTCATCAACCTTCCTAATGAATATATTAAAGTTAAAAATAAATTATCTAATGCAAAAGGAAAGTTTTAATGCGTTGAAGGGTGGTCATAGGCCTTAGTTTATTGTTTAATTTAGAGGCATTGGCCTTAATTTATGTCTAATTTAGAGGCTCAACATACCCCTCTGCTAAAAGGGTTGCTCATCCTCTGAGCAACTTAGTGTGCTCATTGTGCCTCCTACATGGCACTAGTGGCCTCTCTCTTGTGCATTAAGAATATTGGTTGCAAGTTCTGCAAGGACAAGCCAAAAAACATATCTATGCAAAGAAAATTTATTTTTTTCTTGTGACTGTTAGCTTGCTTTCTTCTCCTTATTCAAGATTGGTTCTTGAATAGTTTTCAATTTGGCAAGGCCTTCCACACCTTTATCAACCTTTTGCTACCTTGTTCTGCATTTGAACACCTCTAACATCACTGTAGTTTGATTCATATTTTGCTGGTGAATGCCTTTTTTTTTTTTTCCTTCTTCTTCTTCCTGTGGCCTACATGATTGCCTAATTGCCTTGGAGTTCTCTGTTTTGATTAGGTCTCTCTTAGGCACTATAATTTTGAGGTTTTAGCACAATTTTCTTTTCTTCCTTCTTGTAGCAGCATTCTTCCTTCCTGTAGTAGTCATTCGTTCTTCCTTTAGAGTCTTCTAAATGTATGGGAGTGATGAGAAATGGTGAAGAGGGATTGGATGATGATGTTAGGGCTCAAAGGGAGGAGTGTAGCTTTGTGAAAATGGAGTGGATTCTCTTGTCTGTTTTTTTTCAAGAATGAAATGGGATGGTTGAATGATGAATATATAGTGAATATGAAGTGGATGGAGGGCTTGGAGTGCTGTGGTGACTTGGCCTTTGCAAAAATTTCTTCTTTTAACTGTTGTCCTCATTCTTTGAAATAATCACCCTTTTGACTTTTCAACATTGCATGAGTGAAGGAGTAAGTTGCAATTAACTAGTTGAAGGTAGCTAAGACTGCTGACCCATCCTTAGCTTATAAAACCTCATCTCTCATGTGTTGACAAAAAGTTTCTAACTATAATATGCTCAAGAGAAGAGGTCAAGAATATTGCATACTTATACCTACCTGATGGTAGTTGGAGAGACATGCACATTGCTGCTGAGTTGATGTTGATGTGTAGGTGTTGTATGGTGATGATGATGATCCTAATGTTGCTGCTAAGCTTTGGAGGAGCTTCTTTGACCTCTAGATTTCCTTTAAAACTGCTCACTGCCAATCCTGTAGGTGTTCTTCTGTATCTTGTAGGTTTATAGGACAATGACTTGGTTTGTCCATATCTCCCAAACAGTAGACTTGATTGACATGAAACTTTTTGATCATGTTTCCATCATCATTATGCACCTCCCCATAGAAAACATTTGGTTAATGGATGCACGAATTTTGAGAAAATGAAAAAATCGTTGAAGGTGATGGATGCCAATTTCTTGGAAACCATGCACTAGAATTTGTTGAAATTTCTTGGGCATGTTACTATCATCCATATGCATCTCCCCATGAAATAATTTGGTAAATGGATGTATGGTTTTCAAGTTATGGTAAAAACAAATTTCTGCTCCATGTATTTTTATATCATGTACTAAAACAGAGCATTGTGTAGTTTCTTAGGACAACAAGCAAACTTAATGGCAGGAGCTAGAGAATAATGGGTGGATGTTGAAAATAGATGAGGGTGATGGATTGGCATGGCCTTGACCTTGTTGGAGCATTTGAGCAAAGGAGGAGAAAGTCAAAATTTGACCTCTTTTGACTAGGCTTGACCAAATTGTTCTTGTTGCTTGCAGATGTTGGACGGTACATGCATTTATCAAGGAGATGCATGGAGCTAGAATTTATTTTATTATTATTATTTTTTTAGGCCCACTAGGAGGTTTTCACCTATGATCTTTTCTTTTTTCTTTTTTTTTCTTTTTTCCTAACCCATTGACTACCTCATGGAGGTTTTCAATCAATAAGCCAATCTGAGGCGGCTCAAAGGAGTTTTTCACTTGAGATTTTTATTTTTTCTCTTAATTTTATTTTTTCTCTTATTTTTTTTTCTACCCTACCCTACTTGGAAAACAAAATCACTTTCAAGTATAAGAATACTTCCAATGGAGCCATGTGCACATGAAGATCACAGACAAAATGATGTGGAGGCTTGAAATGTATGCTTTGACATGTACCTGGACTTCAGAGACCAAATGATTTAACTTTCAAAGGATCAAGAATAGTTGAGGAAGAGAGTGATGCTACAACTTAGTGACTATCTGGAACCATATTTCAATGTAGTTGTGATATCCCTAGTCCATTTTCTAATTTGGATCATCTTGGATGTCTTCTTTTTTCATGATCTTCACTTCTTCCTCTTTTTGCCTATTGTTCTCTTGAACACATGGAGGGTTTGATGATAACCATGAGGGAGATCTCTCGATCTCTAATTTTGATTTTTTCTCTTCATCAAGTGAAACCTAATATTCTTTGATCATCTCTTTCGAGTCTTCTTCTTCAATATGTAGTCCTTCAATGATATCAAGAGAATCTCTTTTTTGCAATATTCTTCTTGAGCTATGGTGAATGCCATTGATCTCAAGAGGAGCTATTTGGAATTGCTGTACCTCAACATTATAAGTGGGCTGAGCTACTTCAATGTATCGGGTTGGAAATGGTGGTACAGGTAGTTTAGTGGGAGTGTATATTTGAGATGGATGTGGATGGGGTTGTGGTTGCGGTGGAGGTGAATGGTAAGGATAACATGGAGTTTGGTATGTGAGATATTGAGGAAAGTACTGAGGATATTGTGGATGGCTCCCATAAGTTCCTTGCCAACCTTATTGCCAAGATTGGTTTTGGGGTTGAGATGGCCAATGTTGCCAAGGAAAGGGTTTGTTCCAATTAGTGTGAGGTGGATATGCATGCGATTGAAATTGTGATTTAGGCTCTTGCATCATATCAAGCTGAATAGGTTTCCATGGTCATCTTGGAGCTACATAACATTGATGCATTGGAAATTGACTTGCTCCATTGTTCTCTTCGTGAACTTCCTTCAACCTTGGTAATGATGGACAATGTTTAACATCCTGTGATTCTGCAACACAAATATCAGCATTTTTGTTTCCTTCATCTTACATTCTTAACATTTTTACTTGTTTTGATAGATTGCTAAGAATTTTTTTTTTTAAATCATGAAACAAATTTCCAAGTTTAGCTTGACTTACCGATCTTGATATTGATTTACCTACTCTTGCTTTTCCTCTTGATATGTGTTTGCATGTTTCACAAATTTCCTCAAATGTTAATTCATATACATCATCTCTACTCATTATATTAAGGAGATCAATCCATTCATCCCTAATTGTTCTAAGTAAGAGGGTTTATAGTGTGTCCAATCCTATCATGTAGTTTTTTGCTCTTAACATTATACATGAACCTCTCTATTAGATCCTCAAGACTCTCATATTCTCTTTGATTCATTCTAAGGATTTCTTCTTTAAGATCATGATCTTTATATTTTTCTAGGAATATCTTTTCCATATCATTCCATGATATTATTGAATTAGTCCCTAAACTCATGAACCATTTAAGAGCTTTATCCTTCAATGCTACCAGAAACAATCACAATTTTTGAGTTTTTAATAAGTAACCATAAGATCTACAAACAATCTCAAGTTCAAAGAGAAAGGTTTCCGGATCCTCTAACCTTAGACCATGAAATTTTGGAAGAAAAGATGGAGGGATGTTCTTCATGTGCACACTTCCATCAGTATCTTGAATGGAAAATTCGGTAGGATCTTCCTCATTGTCATCATCGCCATCAATTTCTTCTACATTCTTCGCCTTCTTCTTCTTCTACCTGCAAAAGTGAATGGTGATATGGCTCTTACTGCACAATGTGATCAAATGTGGGGGTGGGTTGGTGTTGGAGAATTTTATTTTTTTCTTTATGATTGAATGAAAACTACAATGAAATGAAATTTTATACTTTTAAAATTAAATATGCCTAATTAAAATAATTTTTTATTTTTGCAAAAATTAAAAAGAAATGAATCAACTAGGGAAGAAAAAAATGCATGCTTTGACACCTCCCCGGAAATAGTTCCAAAAAGTGATGAGCCTTGGTCTTGCAATAATAATGCTGCAACTCCCAAGGCTACCAACTTTAAATATCAACCTGGGGTTCGTACAAACTTAAGAGGTATCGGCACTATCTGTGCAACATACAATGTGTCCTTCCTTTGCTATCATGATGTAATGGAGTGCATGTACTAAAGTCAAATCCTAAACTAATCAAATAAGATGAAATGCTTGAAATGAAACCTTAATCTATTGCAAAAAAGAAAGTAGAAGGAAAGAAAATGAAATCAAATGCTAAAACACACCATCTTCTAACTAACTCCTGAGAGGCTTTGCGCAAAAGAATGCTAAGTTAACATGTATGCAATCCTATTGTCCTAAGCATGTAGATTCAAACCATAAAACCATCTACTGTTGTACATGTAAATGAATAAAATAACTTTGTTTTTCTTTTTGTCATTTTGTGTTAACGAAAATGAGGTCGTAGGATGTAATTCAACTATGGTTTAGCTTTGTAACCAATCAGCAGAAAAAAATAGACTTTGTACATGGATTATCACCCCGAGGGTCCCACTTATTTGACTTTATCAAGTGCTTCAATCCTCGCCATTGATCTCACTTTGCTAGATCCAACGGATATTGTGTTTCTCAACTCTTTGATGTTATGACCAGATCCAAAATAAGTTTAATTCTATTCAAAACTTTATCACATTTCAAATCTAGATTAAATCATGTGCATCTTCCGACATGATCACCGTTGGATCTTCTCCTTTCATAACGAATGGCTATGATCGATCCAGAATTCAACTAGATTAAATCAAAGTCCATAATACATCACGTCTGAGTCTTGGCCCTCTCGGCTCGATTACAATAGTTTGTATAACCTTTGTTTCAATCTCAAGCCCTATCTTTGTCCCATCTCTCGCTTACTCATTCTATTCTCGATCATCGCTCTTTGTCATTACATTATTTCCTCTTTTATGAATCAAATCCTATCCTAACTGCATTGACAACTCAATCTCTATTTTTATCACTTAACCGTTAAATCAATCCTACAACAAGAAACTAAATGCATAAATAGAAAGACATAAGAACTAGAGATGCATGTGAATAAGCAATAAAAAGAAGGAAAGACAATGATACAACAAGGGCTTTGAGGTTCTTGGGATGGCCAAGCCCAAGGAAACTCAGAGGCCTATGGAGGAGAACAAGATCTAGAAGCTGAACATGACACCAATCTTCATTATTTTCATCAAAAGAATTACATCTATGCCGAAAAATTCAATGGATTTGGAAAACTACAAGCTCTCTACCTCATAACAATAATCAAAATATAAAAGTACGAAGATCCAAAAAAATGTACCCTAGATGAAAATTCGACTTGGTACTTATACAAAACGATTAGGAATCACTCCCCATGAATGGAGGAAGCTTTCCCCACCAAAATCCCTTGATTAGTGTATCTAGTCCCTTTGATTTGTGGATCTACTCCCTTCATAGTGGAACACATTCCTAGATTTTCTCAATCATTGGAGTTCCACCATTTGTGCCATAATTTGATAATAGCTTGTTGATGTATTGTTTATTATTGATCCTTCAGTAGTAGGGAATGAGTCCCCAGATGATCTCCTCCTCCAACTCTTCATCATATTCCCAATATCCTCATAATATTCCACAAAAAGAAGTAATATTAGGCACAAATATCCAATTATTCATAAACCTTCCTAATGAATATATTAAAGTTAAAAATAAATTATCTAATGCAGAAAGAGAGGTTTAATGTGCTGAAGGATTGTCATAGGCCTTAAGCTATTGTTTAATTTATAGCCATGGGCCTTAATTTATGTATAATTTAGAGGCCCTTCACATATGAAATTAAATCATGGTCAACCATGTTGCAACGTTGCATTGTGAAAAACATTGTCTCAACATGAAAATCAACCATGGTTAACCATGATAATTTTAGGGTTTCCAATATTTATCTTAGGGTTTATATATCATGGGTTACTTATCCCTTGTGTGTAATATTATTTCGTTGGGTGTTTAGTATTGATCAATTGGGCTTTTTAATATACAGGTTCATATTCCTAGGTTGTACTATTATTCATAAGGTTAATAATATTAATCCTTGGGTTTACTATAAATCTGTGGATTTAGTTAATTAATTTGGTTTGATAATATTCATCCCTTTGGTTCAATATTACTCCAACCAATAGTCAACCATAGTCAACTATAGTGAACCATGTTTATTTTAGGGTTTATAATATTAGTGCCTTGGTTTAATATTGTTCCTTTGCATTCATAATCCCTTGGGGTTTTAGTATTAATCCCTTGGGTTTATGCTTCCCTTGGGTTCATAATATCAATCCCTTAGGTTTATTATTAACTTTGGTTTATAATATGAATCATGGTCAACTATGGTCAACCATAACCAACCATGGCCAACTATCGTCAATCATGTTCTGATCTCGCATTATGACAAAAATTGTTTCCGCATAGTGTTTATATACCTTGGATTTATAATATTAGTCCTGTGGGTTTAATATTATTCACTTAGGTTCACAATCCCTTGGGTTTATTGTTCCTTTGGGTTTATAATATTAATCGCTTGGGTTTATTATTCCCTGGTCAACCATAGTCCTACATGGAATTGTGATAAGGATTGTCTCAATATGAAAATCAATGATGGTGAATCATGTTTATTTTAGTGTTTATAATATTTATCTTAGGGTGTATATACATTGCGTTTATAATATTAGTCCCTTGGGTTTAATATTATTCCCTTCACTTCATAGTCCCTTAGGGTTTTAGTAGTAATCCCTTCGGTTTATTATTCACTTGTCACAATTCTAATTATTATTGGACCACTGTTGTTATTATGAGTTAATGTTATTATTATTATAATAATATAATATAATAATAATTATGTTATTATATTATTATAATAATATAATGATAATATAATATTATTAGGAGTTAATAGTGTTATTATAATAATATAGTAATAATTATAGTATATTATTATAATAATAATATAATATAATTATTACTGAATCATAGTCAACCATGGTCCAATGTCACATTGTGAAAAAGAATTAATTATTATTATTAACTATTATTATTTAAAGATGAATTAATTATTATATTTTTATTTAATTAATTAATATTCATTTTATTATTATTTAATAATATTTAATTAAGAAAATTATTATTGTTTAACAATAATTAACTATTTAACTATTATGTATTAATTTTTATTATTATTAATATCATTAATGTTATTATCTTTATTATAACTTATAAAACAAAATAAAATAAAAATATTTATATTTTTTCTAAAAATAATATTAGAATTTTTTTTTTTTAATAAAATAAGTAATTATTTCTTTACATTTTATAAAAAATAATAAAAAAATATTATTATTATTATGTATCAATGGTTTGTGTCATATATAGAAATGAAGTCTTATGGGTATATTAGCCACATTTACTAAAATAATTATTATTAATTAATAATGCTAATATTATTATGAGTTAACATAATAATAATAATAATAAATTATTATTATTATTATTATTATTAATAATTAATATTACTGATATTATTATCATAATATTAATATAATAATCATAAATACATAAACATATAATAATATGATTGTTATTATTTATATTGTTGGTTTTAAAAAGAATACACATAATAATTATTAATGTGGTTGATATATTCTATTGACTTCTATTAATCACATTGGAAGATGCGGTTGTATATATCTTCATATACGCCTATCAGAGTGTATATCAACCACATTGGTAAATGTAGTTGTGCTAGTAATAAAGAAACTAAAACTATTTGGTCTGGCCAATGTGGTTGGTCACCGCTGTAATTTAATCCATGAAGATTCGACTAATGAATACTTTATTAAGGAAATGAAAACGTTTTGGTCCCACTGACGAGGTTGGTTGCCATTGCAGTTTAATCCATGAAGATTCCACGTGGAATGAGAAGAGCTACCGCTTCATTTCAATCGACTTCGAGCTCACCTCCCCACCTTCCATAACCGCCCCATATTTTTTTAAACGATAGTACTTTCCTTTCTTTGCAAAAAGAACTCATTTACCGTTAATTGTTGTTCTCTGGCATCACAGAGAGACCATAAAGACCAATGAAGAGCTTTTGTAGAAAGGGAAAAGTCAAGATGATATAGGTGGTGCTCAACAATCGGCTGGGGATAGGGAAGAAGGTTTGGGTGAAATGCAATAAGGAGACCTATTGGCGATCTCAGGAAGCTTGTTGCTGCTCAAACTAGAACCGCATCGATAATTTCCTTAAAACCATCGATTCTTTGAACTTTGGTATTATATCGTTATAATTGTGTATGTTATTGATTACTTATCCACAAGCTAAACACTGTTGAAACATCAATAGATAACGGTGTTTTTAAATAAATAAAATCTTAAAAAATAAGAGTCATACTGATAAGTAACATTTTGATGAAGGCACCCAAAGATTAGAGCTTCCTCTATCACTATTGAAACATCAATAGACAACGGTGTTTTTAAATAAATAAAATCTTAAAAAATAAGAGTCGTACTAACAAGTAACATTTTGATGAAGGCACCCAAAGGTTAGAGTTTCCTCTATCGAAAATTACAGTTAACTTCCGAGGAGGAGTACCAAGACCAAATTCTCCATAACTGAGCATTTAAATGATTCTTCAAAGGAACACATTCTCCTTTTGCAGATTCATAGAAGCTCAAATCCCCTCTCAAGCCATACCTTCTATTAGCTTTATTAGAAATCCCACCTTCAGTTGCAACAATCCTTACATCCTATATAGTTTTCTGATTCAATTCTTTCTTCAATTCAATTCTTGCTAAGATGTCATTAAGTCCAGAGGCTCAGATGTATAAAGTTGTTTGTCAGTCATCAAAATTTAATTGAAATTTTCCTCATGTCCCCCAAAATCAAAACTATGAAAAATATAAAAATAAAAAGAGATTAAATAACTATACAAAACATTTAAATAATTTAGACTCATAAAAAAATTTACAGGTGGAGAAATTGAATGCCTCTAGATGCATATTAGATCAGTATTTAAAATGGATGTATTCTGATTAGCCATAGAAAATGATATTAAGATGAGAAATACTAAACCAATATTATAAGTGATAAAATCCATGTGATCCAGGTTGCAAATTTTCATGCGGTCAGAGAGCAGAGATCTCAGATATATTTTACAATGTAGGATCCATTAAAATCTCTCAAAAAAATAGAAATATTGGCCAAATGCTATTCACACATATTAACAAGAAACTTGGCCATTGGGGTAAGGTTTGTGACCTACCTCTAATCCAACACATACCCCTACTTAAGTCACTAAAGAAAGCCCTTTTAAAGAGCATTTCAACAACATAAATAATATTAAACCCTAGCCATCCTTAAAATTTAAATTCTCAACAAGGTAATTAACTAAATCCAGTTGAACTTTCAAATTGCATGTTTAAGAATAATCCATGAAAGTATTGACGAAACTCCACCAGAACAAGGAATTTTACAGCAATTCAAGGACAAAAATCTAAATAAAATAGATTAAAAAACCTCAGAAATTTTGAAACTAAATCTTCATCAAATTAACCAAAAGAAGGCTCATTGATCATCATTTGAATTCTATTAAAAGAGTCAAAGCTTATTTTGCTCAAAATGACACTGGATCTTAATCATGATAATTATAATAACACTCATTGATTATTATTTGAGCTGTAAATAAAACATATTAAAAGGGAGTTGTTTTTAGTGCTACTTTTTGCAAGATTTTCCAATGGATTTTTTCTTTTCTAATTTCTCTAAAATCCAGCAGGAATTTATTGAAATCATAAGTTTGATGGGTAAACCTACACAATAGGAGTGCTTTACAGATTTCACGAGCTTTACAGATTTCACGATGTTGAATCCATATATACAGTCAAAAAACTAGTTTAAATAACACAAATGAAGATTTCACCACAATTTTTTTCTGCCGAATTTTGGCACTGGAATATCCAAAAAGTCGGACTAAATACAACTCCTATTAAAAGCATAAAAACTTGTTTTTCTCAATATAAACCTAAATATTCATCAAGTGAATGAAAATGAACTTCGTCAATCCTCATTTACATAACAGGTTGAAATTTCACACACATACTTACAATCCCATCTTAAATCATATAAATTTAAAAAAAAATTGCATAATATTCACAATAATATCTACTTTAAAAAAATATAGCAAATGTTTCATCAAAATCATATTCAAACCTCAAATTCCTTGACAGAGCCTTTAAACCATAAGAATGACAAAACAGTTTGAATTTAACAAAATATGATGAAGCCTTTAAACCACAAGAATGACATAAAATTCGAATTTAACAAAATACAGCCATTTGTGTCACATACCCCATTGGCACAATAATACCAACTACCTACTATGATCCATCGGATCCATGATGTGGAATTTTAGGTTCAATTATCAGGCTTAGTTACTACATTCCATATCAACCCTTCAACATTTCCCATGCATACATTATAACTCAGAGAAAAGAATCAATCATGGGCATTCAACATGATAAAATTATGCATTCAGATTTCATTGCCTTTGATGACTCAACACAAGAATTAATGGAAACATTGTCATAATCACACTATATCTAGCATTGCCATATATCGTGATCATAGTCCTACTGTCATAATCAAAAGTATTAACGACATATATCTTTTGCAATAGGAATCGTAGTGAATAAATAGCTAAACGAGCATCAGTGGATGCAATTCACCCCATGATACATAATTCATAGCATAGATAACCTGAACCATAGGTAATACAATTTCAAATCTTAAA
This sequence comes from Pinus tabuliformis, assembly GCA_031772625.1. Lineage (NCBI taxonomy): Eukaryota > Viridiplantae > Streptophyta > Pinopsida > Pinales > Pinaceae > Pinus > Pinus tabuliformis. The sequence continues at coordinate 876,701,181 of CM062807.1, forward strand.
AACATAATTATTCATCATACATAATTGTCTCATGCATAAGTATTCATCATCTTAAAAAATGAAATAGCACATAAGTTTAAAGATGTGACACATAACGTGTAAGGAGAAAACATACAGTACAATCGAAGCAATTGAATCAAACTAAGGTAACTGAAAGAAAGTCACTTTGAAAATCGAGCACTGCCACCGAACCTAGAACTGGCTACCTCCAATTCACCCTCGAGTCAAGATTTCTTACCATGGATCAACTTCCTTCTGTTCATCTCTTCAATGGGTATTTAATATCCTCTTTCATGATATTGTTTCCTTAAGAGGCATCCCACTTTTAGGTGGATATTTTTATCCATTTCCCTAGGCTTTTCATGGAAGAGATCGCCTTTCTCTCCCATGAGGCTTTTCCCATAAAAGCTTGCCTTTCTCTCCTACAAGGCTTTTATGTTTTTCTTAAACTTAGCATCTTTCTCCAGCTAAGTAACTTAATAGATATTTATCTCCAAATCGATTAAGCTTATCTCGAATTGGATCTAGAAGTCTGATCATGAAATAATTATCCATTTGCATTCACCAATGCGATTTCATTTGGAGATTAATTTATTTTTATTTATTAATAATAAGGTATTTACTCTCATTGTTACACATCATACCTATCTTTTCTTAGAGTGTTACATACATCAAAGGAGTGTTACATACCCCCCCCTATAAATTTACACCATCCTCAGTGTATTACTACATCTTATAATTTATTTCCTCATTCACAAGTAGTTCTTTGTGAATTTCCAGGTTCTCATGCCCTTACCACCTAAAACAGATCTTATGATATATAGGTTACAAAGGATTTCTACCGAAATTCTCCCTCCATTACTACATGTAACATTTTTTCAAATTAACTCAGTGAGAGACTTTAGATGCCATAAACACAAAACTCAATTTTTCTTACCATAGTTAATTTCATAACTTTATATAAAAGTACTACTATTTGAGTAAATATGTGTTAATGTTGCCCAAAATTTAACTATGATTCCTTATTTTCATTTTATGATAATAGGAAAAAATTGCATGCTCTTCTAATGCATTTGTGTTCTTGTCAAACACTTTCTTCCTACAGCCTACCTGCATTAGTCACAACAACTCAAACTAGCACTTTTGACCTATCAAAATGTATAAAATATTACCTCAGGTTAACTGATACCCATAAAAATCATAAACCATATGTAACCATCAAACATAGATTAGAACCATAAATCAGATGTATATAAAACATAAATAAACCAGTGATACTTATCTTTGAATTACTCCTTAGCTTCCACCTTTGTCTTTTTTCGGTATGTCTATGGATCGGTTGCTACACCCGTAAATCACCCAGTGACTTCTCCCCATCCATGTTGTGGTGAAGTAAAGTTATAAGTTCAGAAAAAAAACAAATTCCTCTAGCCTGATAATGTGTCTAGCCACAACATATACATTCTATGGAAGATTTCCTTAGGTTAGAACCAATTAATAGGGCCTACCTCTTAGTCTGTTTATCCTGTTTGATGGTTTCCTTGCATGCTCGCTCCATCTATCCCTCGCTTCCTTCTTCAAGCACCTGAAACAAGTAAACAACAACAAACAACAAATGTGATAATAAACAAATTGTAATTCAACCTACTTAACAAGTCAAGAAACATTAAGCCATGAATATGTAAGATGACAAATCATGTAGGAAATCACTCGATAGTTGCATATATTAATATTACAAAGAGATTACAACCATTTTTCTTGAAATTATGGTCCTCCTCTGGCAAGACTAGGTTCCCACATACTTCTGCTAGCATTCCATGATGGCCTCAATCAACAATAGTTTTAAGGATCTTCCCTTTAAGCTTCACCCCAAACCAAATCACACTTCTCCCTCACGCAACTAGATAGCTACAACTAGTAATAGATTGTTGTCTACTCCAAAACAAAATAGCATTAGCATACCAATACCAACACTTCAGCACTCACACTAACTTATGCTTCAGAAAAAGGGAGGTTTATATAGGATGATGGATGGGAGATGGATCTTCTTCTGATGGGATAAGGTCTTATCCCTTGAGGTAGTTCCATCATTATAAGGGAAATGAGCCAAAACTGACATCCTCGACCCCATCTGGCCAAACCATTTACCAAACTTTCGTACAAAGCTTATAGAGATGGAAGCTTCGGATCCTAATTTAAAAAACATTCCATAGCAAGACCGACGTGACTATAAGAGAGCTCGGTCATTCTAGTCGAGGTTAGGGATAGTGCCAATCTCTGCACATCCGCGTGGGGGAGATAAGAGCCATTAGCGGTGGTCTTGTAAACTAGGCAAAACATAAGTTTCAGGGGAAATGGTGCAAAAGGGAATTGATGTTCTCATGAAGAGGGACACAATGGGAGTTTCTTCATGAAGGCAAAGCATGCAGGGTTCAATGTAGAGGTCCTCTATGATCAAGGGATAGGGAGTAGAGGGACAGTGAAAAGATGTTGTGTAACAGATGCCCCCTAAAGCATGAAGGCTGAGCTAGAGTAAGGGATGAAATGCTTTATGAATTAGTACAAAGAACAGTAGTCTCTTGTCGAAAACCTGCAAGCAAGTACAGATAAATATGCATAACGTAGAACTTTCTCAAATGATATATGAATCATGGCATGGATGCAACCATCCAAAGAATGATAATGTACATGGATCCAGGTATAGGCACAACCATCCATTAACAAGGATCATAATGAAACCAAGGTATGGTCACAACCATCCGATAATGAGAAGGATCACATACGATAACTCATGGTCTAGTCACAGCGAACCATCTGAAAGAGACATGCATATCATCATAATCATGTCACACCACTTCGCAACCTAGACATTTTATGATCTGAGTTAAGGGTCTTGTGCTCCAACACGACCCAATCAAAGTACAAATTCTAACATTTGAATAGATGTGTTGATGTCGAACATGCTAGAAAGTCATTTGATTCCCAGTCGATGATGTAAACTGTTGACAAGCGTAAGAGAAACCACCAATAATGACAATGGTGCTCAAGGTACTATCAGCAGAATCCACGGAATGTGAATAGAGGAAGTGAAGTCAAACACCTGTGAAATCACTCGATCGAAAGCCAATGATGTGAACTTATCATCGAGTGTGAAGAACTTGCCATTAGGGTATACAAGCTCTAAGGTACCATAAAAGAGTCTCTCGGTCATCTTCCCGAATAATGAGTTGAAGTCGACGGAAAGTGACCATGTCAAAGGAGGGCCATAATGAATCCCACATCATCGACATGAGACGAAAAGATGCAAAATGATTTTGGATGATATAGGGAATTGAAGGTAAGTGTAACTGAAGAAGGAAAACTCTTGAGCATATCAATGACACAACTGGAAGTTTGGCAGCTTTTGGACCCATAGGATCAGTGGTCATGATGATGTGGCAGGGATCAAATTGAAGGAAAAAATGAATGGCCCAAACATAAGGAGGTCAACGATAGAAAGGAGGATATCCCAGCCCAACACGAGGCAGAGAGTGTCATGTTCAAGAGTGAGCTGCTGACACAACTGATAGATTTCAAATTTTCCCCCCACCATTTCTGGCAGGTACCCCAATTATTTTTTAATCACAAGATTGAAGTGGATATCATATTCTTGCACTGTAATTACATCCTTCAGACGAATCCAACCTGGTAAGTTTAACAAGCCCTAGGAAGGAGAATCTCATGTTCGTCATGGTGACGAATTCGATGTCATTTAATAGTTTAATGAGTCTGAAAAAGGTGTAACTCAGTATCTTTTTCATGTTTAGAGAGTTTGAAGAAGAAATGTAAAATAAAAGTCCACATGGTCCCTTTTCATATGTTTGTGTATCTTGAGCCTGATAATGTAGAAAATAATACTTGAGAGAGCCACTTGACAATTTCAGTCAAGGAGTACCTTTTTCGTAAATAGTGCATCCCAGCCCGAAAAAGGGGTAAATTTATACTAGGCACACGAAATTTCACATCCATTAATGAGTTCAAAAAAACAATGGCTCACTGTCTTTTAATTTTTAAAGGGTCAGAAAAGAGCTTGAAAGCAGACCCCCTGTTTTTATTCTCTTTATTGAGTCTAAAAGGGAAAAAATACTCGACAATATTTTCATCTTTTATGAGTCATAAAAGAGCTTAAAGGTGACTCATCCTAGAGGAATGAGTGGTATAAAGGGTAGATCCTAGTACCAGCAATGATGGAACTGCTCAAAACATGTAATGGTCAAGAGGCTGGCTAATAAAACCACTGATCATTACAGTTCCTCCGAAAAGGAAAAATAACCAAGTGAAAGCATATGATCAACCAAAGAGACGGTGGTGATTGAATGAAACAACCAAGGCTCATCTAAGAGAAATTAGCTGATAAAAATGGCAATCACAAGATGTAAATTGGGCATGGGTTCATTTTTACACAAGCTTGAACCATCGAGAACTGTACTTAGATTCAGTTTCATGTGTACATAAGCTTGAAATGAAAAACTATGATTGCTATAAGTTTTCATGCCCCTAACATGATGACTCAAATGAGGTACATGGCCCACAAGCTTCATTTCATTCAGCTAGGTGGAGGGAATGAAGGTTCACTTTCGAGATCCAGAAAAGACTCAACTGGGATTTTACGAGATCTCAAACAAAGAATCGATTTTGAAAAGGTAGTTGTTGCACTTTTTAACGAGGTTGACACAGTAAAAGAACTATTCGCAGACATTTGTTTCATTTTTTAACAAGGTTGATACAAGACAAAAAACTATCTTGAAGACACTTTCATTTTTTAATGAGCTTGACCAAAGAAAAAGAACCATGCTCACACCCTTTGTTTCATTTTTTAACGAGGTTGACACAAGACCAGGAACTATCCTCATACATATTGATTCATCTTTTAATGAGGTTTACACAATACTAGGAACTATCCTCGCACCCTGTTCATGAACCATACGAGAATATGGCTCCCAAGAGGTCTTCACTAGATGGAAGAACCATGCTCTGGGATGAATACATGTCAATTAGTACCATAGATAGATCGGGTTCCAATGCCCGAGTACATGACGTACTAGACCACCCGTGTCATCACTAGCAGACTCAGAGACAAAACGGGTAGCCACATAATTGACCTATGGTGGGGAAGGTACTACTTGCAAACTAGAGCCAATAGGGGATGATGGTTGGAAAGGAGGTGCCTAGTGACTAATGAATGACAGTTGATCTATAGTCACAATTCTCCCTTCATGCGGAAAACAAACCAAATGGAAAAGTGAAGAAAAATAGCTCCCATGACATAAAAATAATCGCATCTAAGGAGAATATTGAAATCTAAGGGACCTTGGACTACCATGACATCTATATAGATGGTATTTCCTCCCAAATTAATAGGGAATTTTGGAAGGATCCCTCTGAGCTGACTAGTTCCTCCGTTGAAATCCAACAAATTCTGGGTGACAAGAACAAGCTGTGGGTTACACAAAGCTTGCCAAATAGTGGAAGACGTGATGCTAACAGATGTGCCTTCATCTAATATAGTGCCAGGTACGACAGTATTATAGGAATTTACTCTGATTTGGAAAGGCACATAAGATGGGAGGAGGAAAATAGTCAAGTGACACTAATCGAAAGAAATGATAGAAATACTTGGTGGGGGCATCATATGATTGCCCCCATGCTTTGCAGGAATAGGAGAAGGACTCTCCTGAACAACTGTGTTGGGAGGGCCAATCTTCAATTCATGTGAATATGGGGAGACGAGAAGAACATGAGTAGTATGAGAACAGACTGAATAAATGAAGGCGGAGCCAAGTCGACACTCTTTTTGACCAATGGTTGGTCAGGAACAGACACAAGAGAGTCATGCTCGGGAAGAGCAGGATGGGAAATAGATGAATCCAAATCAATCTCTTTACCAACTAGGCGAGGGTTAGAAGAAAGCCTCTAATAACCAATAGGAAGTTGGGGTTGAGGAGCTGCAAGGTTTTCCAAAGCTTTGTAAGCTTTATCCATAAGACGACAAAGGTGAAGAATATGTTATCCTTCACATAACCTACCGGTAAATCTAGTCTTCCCCTTCTTCTTACCATCGTTAATCGAGGATGCAACATGGACATGATCTCCAGATGTCTATAGGGATGGTCGATCTATTTTTTGACACTATACCTCTAAGACTCTGGGAATACCAGGACATCCTCGAAGGAGATGGTCACCCTTACATAGCCTATAAGGGAATTTGACCTTCTATGGAGGATCAGAGAGTCTATCGATGGGAGGTGCATTTGGAGTAACAACTGCATGGTTGGCCTCTCACTTATCTGACTTCTTCTTCTTCTTCTTCTTAGCCTCCTGGTTACTGGATTTCAAACCTTCACCAAGCGAAGTAGAAGAGGAAGAGGAAGAAATAGGGGAAGAAGGGGAGAGTTCAACCTTAGAATCAACATGATGTGATTCAAATGAAGGAGATGGCAGGGTAGGAGTCAGGACACTTGGGACAACCGAGGTCGAAAACAACTAGACAGGTAAACCAATGGTTAACCCTGGAAGGGACAACGTCAGCATATAAGGAGCACCAACATTTCCAAAAGAAGGAAAAGGACCAGGATTCCCATCCAAGGGGAACCCTTGGCTGGTGGACTCTGGAAATGTTTTCATTGGAATCGACTCTAAAGAAATACTAAGGAAGATAAATTTTACCAGGAATGTTTTGTGGGAAGTTAATTTTATAACACTGAAACAAAACTTTACCTTTTCATGTTTTAAGAGTTTATAAAGGGATGAAATATGACTCTAGTCGCTTTCAGAGTTAACGAGCTCCAAAGGACAAGTGCTCAAATGATATTTAAAGTTTAATGAGTTAAAAAGATCTAATGGTGACTCAGGACAATTTAGGCAAAAAGGATTACTAAGTAACTGTGAACTGTAGAATACCTCCTGATGAACTGAGAAGTATGGGCAGGAAATATCCCTAAATGTTGTGTTTGGTGTATCATTTTTACAAGGTGGCAGACTCACCTTCAAACAGATAAAGGATTGCAAACCTTGTGGGGTCTCGCTTTATATATAGGATGGTACGGGGAGCATAAGTTCGTACTAGCATTGTCTAATGCTGAAGTGAATGACAACTTCTAGGCTTAAAGACGTCAAAACATGTCTCTAACCTAGAACACTAAGTGTGAGTGTTAAGTTTCAATGCTTCCTTAGGTTAATTCAATAAATTTTAATGGTTGATATTGAATTAGGTCTCAATTTCAAGGCCCTACCACTATCATCTGACAAAACTCCTACATGAAGCTATATGAGAAAAGAGATCTTTCTTCGATGAAAGTTAACACTAATTTAGAGATAGGGAACACAAAACCAATGCAACAATCAAAGAATGAAATCTTTCTCTAATAAATATCCTAAATTCACTTAAGCTTCCTTTAACAACAAAAGAAGTTTCATTTCATTTCCAATGCTTATGATGATGCAATTCTAGCTTCTCAATAACACTACTAATGCAATATTTTCACTTAAGTAAACTAGAATAATGTTCTCCTTTTCATAAAATGAAAAATGAATATTTCACATAAAGCACTTTAAATGAAAGTTTTCATAACTCTAAACAAACAAGCATCAATCAAATCCAAAGCATTATAAATGAAACTAAAAACAACTTCTTCCCTCAATTGAACAAACCAAACACATAAATGCTTCAATCGACAAACCAAGAAATGTAATCTATGCTTGGAAGGAGAAAAGAGACACTCAAAATAAGAGAACAAATGAGGCTCATTCACCCATTCTATTGAAAATGAGGCAAACAAAGCATCCTAGTCACTTCTGGTAGGAAGAAGAGAGTCTGAGGGTCAAGACACACTGGCACTCTAATGGGAGAAATTTTGATTTTTCTTAACTCAAATGCCAATGCAACTTTTGGGCCAAAAGTGGAACTGATCGACATGACCGACATGACATTCAAGCTAAAACTAGTGCTGATAGGCCTGATCGATGCGACTATTTAGCCAAAAATAGCACTAATCGAGGGATTCAAAGAAAAATAAAAACGAACTTTACAGAGGGCTGGGCATACCACATCAGAGGGTGGGCTAAACTGAGAGAGCACACAAACCAAGCTAAATGAATCTCTCTAGTCAGGGAGAAGATGGTCTAAAAGGCTTATGGGGTTGAAATCATGAGAGCAAAGCACATTGGTCAAGATTGGGGACAAACCCTAATCTTCACTTACAAGCATTGATGAGACTGCCTAACTGACAAAAAGCGCCAGAGGCTAATCGACGTGATTGTTTCTTAGCATATCACACTGATCAATGTGACTATCCATAGATTAAGCACATTGATTGAGGGAGCCAAGAAAAAGAAAAGAAAAAATTTAAATAGGGACCAAATCTACTACTATGAATTGCAAACTCGGGCCAGTAAGCAGAAGAAAAGAAACAGAACTAAAGGGAAAAACTGGAACTAGAAAAGTTCACACAAAATCATGAAATCTAGGACAAACAAAAGGATTGGTTTCCCAGTATGGTCACCAATTTGTGGTAAAGTAAAATTATAAGTGAAGATGCAAACAGATTCCTCTAGCCGATAATGGGTCTAGCCTCGACAGATACATTCTATGGAAGATTTCCTTAGGTTAGAACCAATTAATAGGGCCTACCTCTTAGTCCACTTATCATGTTTGATGATGTCCTTGCTTGCTCGCACCAACTATCCCTCGCTTCCTTATTCAAGCACCAGAAACAAGTAAACAATAGCAGACAAGAAACGTGATTATAGACAAATTGTAATTCAACCTACTTAACAAGTCAAGAAACATTAAGCCATGAATATGTAAGATGACAAATCATGTATGAAATCAATCGAGAGTTGCATATATTAATATCAAAGAGAGATTACAACCATTTGTCTTGACGTTGCAATCCTCCTTTGACAAGACCAGGTTCCTACACACTTCTTCTAGCATTCCATGATGGCCTCAATCAACAATCGTTTTCAGACTCTTCCCTTTAAGCTTCACTCCAAACCAAATCACGCTTCTCCCTTACATAACTAGATAGCTAAAGTTGTAATAGCTTGTTGTCTACTCCAATCCAAAATAGCATTAGCGCACCAATATCAACAGTTCAACACTCATACTAGCATGTGCTTAGGAAAGGGAGGTTTACATACGATGAATTGATGGGTGATGGATCCTCTTCTCATGGGAGAAGGACTTATCCCTTGAGGTAGTTCCATCATTATAAGGGAAAGGAGCCCAAACTCAAATCGTCGACCCCATCTGGCGAAACCATTTACTAGACTTTTGTTACAAAGCTTCTATGGTTGGAAGCTTCGCCGCCTAATTTAAAAAAAAATCCATAATAGGACCAACGTGACTAGAACACAGCTCGATCACTATGGTTGGCACTAGGGATAGTATCAATGTCTGCACATTGACGTGGGGGAGACAAAGGCCATTAGTGTCGGTCTTGTAAATTGGGCAAAACATAAGTTTCAAGGGAAATGGTGCGGAAGGGAATTGATCTTCTCATGAAGAGGGACACAATGGGAGTTTCTTCATGAAGGCAAAGCATGCAGAGTTCACTGTATAGGTCCTACAGGATCAAGGAATAGGGAGTACATGGATAGTGACAAAATGTTATTTAACACATCTGTACCTACACATAGTGTGCATCGCATACATACAATTATACATGACATATATCATCATACAATACATGTATTCATACTAGTACAATTTATACCGTTTGTACAAAGTCTCACCTGTACAATGTGTACACAATACCAATTGTCCATAGCATCACCTGCACCACATATATTTCATACACATGTTTTCAACCATGTTAGTATTATACCAAAAATTTCTTCAATTATTCAAATTTCCTTTAAGCAAGTATAGTCAAACCATGCTCGGTTTTTCGATTGGAGAATAAGAAATTTCATGGACTTGTTCAATTCCTAAAATTAGAGCATAAGTAAATAATTTTTATGTCAAACTATTCAAGTGCTCTTATTTACCTAATACTTTTCAGGTGTCTTGTGCTTGCAGGACAATTTCAGCAAAATAGTACCATAGAGGTAATCATGCATACTACAATTTTATCTTACCAATAGCTTTGACTTCTAGAATTAATCAGTTAGTAGACAAGGCCTTAATTACCATTGGAGTATGACCTATGACCCATCTTAAAACATACCTATTGACTATGATAGTTAGTCTAGTATTGACTTTATTATTATACTTGAAGTTTAGTAACAACTTTAAGCCTTGTCTTTAAGAAAATAATTGTTATGTTGTCATGTTCAAAACTAGACAACGTTATGAATGCAATTTTACAATGGTATAAAATATGCATCTCAAATTGAAGAATTATGAATTGATTTCATTAGATTTCTACATATTATTTTATTGATCTCAATCATTTTTATATACCACAATCTCAATTTCTAGTACCATTTTGTCATCAATATGGTTGAAGCATCCTATTGATTTAATGATGAGATGTTGCATGATTTTTTATCCTCTCTTTTAGTCACCTAGAGATTTTTTTATGTCACCTTACTTGGTGGATGTATTATTTTACTACTAGCATAATATCCTTAGATCATCACACCAAAAAAAAAAATTATTAGTTCTGACCAGTCATGTTCTGAATCTAGTGTGCAATTCCTACTAGTCATTAGGCTACTCTGAATTGCTCTAATGCATCAAGAATGACCATATATATTCTTCAAGTACATCTTGTTTATATAAAGTACACCAATCATTTTAATCTTATCACTTCTCCCAAGAAGTACATTTGTAAGATCTTCAATCATTCTGCAGATTGGAAATGTTCCTATTTGTGAGATATTTAAAATTGAACCCCATTTATATTTGGATCGATGTATACATTAAGGTTGTGGAGTTTGAGGTTGCACAATTTAAGTTGAAAAATTTCACACATTAGAATTTGAGTGAACTATTGGGGATGTGCTCTTAAGCTCAATATTGTCTTCTGCTATTAGCTGAGAAGCACTAAGAGTTGCGTTTACACTTCCATTATGTATTTGTACTTTTGGGTGCCAATCACATTGACCTACTTATGAAGGTCATACAATTATTAATGTATGATGTCTTCATGCATACCGTGAGTTTTATTACCTGTGTGCACACTCTTCACAACTCTGACCCTAGTTCTATCTAGATTGAGCATATGATTTATGCTTCTTATCTATATTAGTTACAATTATTTATATATTGCTTTACTCAAAAAGAGAAACCTATAGGTCCCAACTTATTAAATATGCATATTTATATTGAATATTAGAATAATTTCTTGATACATTTTAATTCTATTGAATCATTTTCCCCATAAGGGTGGATTAACAACTCAACCCATGGCAAAACCACATCCAAAAATCGACTATATCATTAGATGTTGATGCACCAATTATCACAAAAGATTAAATTGAAATATACTTTAAAAAAAATAAAAATAGTCTGATACCACATACAGAGACTTGTCTTTCATGAGCTTAATGATATTTCATGGGAATTTCATGTACAAAAATCCTTCAAAATCCGTTCTAGGTTGGAAACCAATTAATTAATCATCAATTTCGGACAATTTGGATAGAATGTCATGAAGTTATTTTGTTATGACTTATATGGATTCTATCTTTATACTTTTATTTCAATATTTCCTAAGATCTCTATAAGTATAAACCTCCTTCCATTAATCTATGTACTTGGATGAACTATATTTATTAGCATTAGTTTGTATTTTCTTCAACTTTGTCCTTGCATCGCAATCATACAAATCATATTTAATTTTAATATGAGAAAAGTAATTTGATGACAATATGGAAGGAGAGATCTATTATCACACAGTTAAACATAGGATTCAACTTTCCTTATCCATCATTTCCTATACTTTCATTCATATTTATAAAACATGATGACCACACCATAGAAACCCATCATCCAAACTTTCACTGCAATAACCATACTTTACAATTATTACGAATTTATTCATTCTTCTTGCTCTACTATGAACTATAAAACTATGTAAATATCTTAAACCAATTTTAAACCATCGTATATATTATTTTTTCCTTAAAAAAAAAAATTGGGAGAACTTCCACACTTATAATAAAAATTTAATATTCACATAATTCTTAGCATTTAATAAGTAGGCACAATAAAAGGTAACCAATTAATGGTTGACTATTTATACTTATTAAAAAAATCCACATGTTAGTTTTTTGTTGTTTCTTTGCATTACTCTTTACTGCACCACAATTCAACATTGCAGAATTATTTGTTCCAATGTAGAATTTCAACATTTCTCCTCCCTATAATGCTACTATAACTATCCAAAGACTTGAGAAATTTAATATAAGTGCAAGGATTAAATCCAACTTTGTTTATTCCTCAAGTTTTATTATATATATCTATCATCTTGAATTAGTTTTTAAATCATGTTAATTTGTGAGAATTTTGATCCATCCATGCATGTAAACATACCAACACAACTCATTGTAACCACACAAATGATCCATATAAGAAAGCTATACATATATGTAAGCACATGCATGTAATCACTGATGAGCCCCAAAAATGGACAAATATTTGGGCTCATCCAACCTTCTAATTTGACTTAATCCACCACTCTCATTTGTTTATTGCATGTTTTTGATTATATTTGTGTTAATAGAGTGAATTTGGTTAGTCATTATGCCAACAAGTCTAATGGGTGCTTTGTGTAGCCTTGTTGGTCAACTTGGAGACAAAATTGAAGGTCTTAATGAGCACTTGGCAGCCAAATTCGTGGGAGAACAAGCTAGAGGATTTGTAGGAAGGTGTCCCCCTCATTTATGGGCCCTTACCTCGAATTCTCCACCATCAGCTCGGAGTTCAAAGGCCACCAAATCAATGAGCACAAGGGCAGCCAAGCAAGTCAAGTTGGACTGCTGTTAACTCCAAGTCTTGGGCAGCCAAGTCCCTAACTTTTAGGAGGACTGTTGGGTCCTCAAAATTGTATAAATAAGAAGGCTTGGGGCCTCATTTTGGTTAGCTAGTGGGTAGTCATTTTGTAGCTAGTTAGTCATTTCGTTTTAGCCATTAGTCAGCTAGTTTGTAGTTCGATTTTTATGCAATAGAGTAGCTTTGCTTTCAGCTCATGTTCAAGCTCTCCTTGTGGACAGTTTTGATGTAACTTTTCATTTCTTGATTAATAAAGATGGATCCAGCTTTGCACCAGCTCTAAATCGCTCTTGGGAGGCTGTAGTTCTTGGGGTTGGGCCCATCTCAAGCGCCCAGTACCTCCCTTGTTTATATTTATGTGTTTGCTGCGTTCTTGAAATAAAATCTGCTCTTTAGACTTAATTCGTGCTTTGTTACTTAGGTTTCTTTTGATGGTTCAAGTAGCTTTTCATGTTTATAATAGATTGGTAGGAGTTTGTTATGCATTTAGATCTTTTGGCATGTTCTTGCTCACGTGATATATATGGTTCTCTTTGCAAACAAAGCTGTTGTTTATTCATTTCATTGATAGTTGGATTGAGTTAGCTAGGACTTGGTTTGTTTGCAAGAATTCATTGATTCGTTGAATGAGCATTGTGCAGGGCATCTCTATCACCTTCATCACCTCCTCATTCATTTGAGCCTCGTTCAGATCAGCTCCTCCATCACCAAGTCTGTTCCCTCATCTCCCATCTTCTCTTTTGCCAAGTAACCTTACCTTCTTCCCCATTGTTGTCTCAACCACCTTCAAGCCAAGTCAGCTTCCCACATCACCTCACCACTCCATCCATCAGTTCCTGGGTCACTTCAGACCCCCATCCTACCTCCATAACCATCCATGCATCTTCCATCAACCATCCATCCTCAAACATCCCATTTCAGAACATCCTGTAGAAGAGTTGCAGACCTTCCTGTAGAAACCCCTGCGTTTCCTGTAGAATCCCCTGCAGACATCCTGTAGGAGGCCACTCACTCGGTTGCTAAGCCTCTGAACGTGAGGAATCTCTGTGGACTGATGCTAAGGATCTCTGGGGACCTCTCCTAGCCTCCCCAACCTTTCCCAAGCTTTCCTTCCTTCCGCATCACATCTGCACAACTAAACCCTAATAAGCACAAAATCACAATCACTCCATCCACTTAAAGAAAAAATACAAAAACATGTCTTTTAAGCTGCAAGTAGATTAGATTCATGCATTTTCACTTATTAGAGGTAATGGCATCATTGGTAGAAGTTTCCTTCACATTCTTTGCATCATAGAGGTTAGACTAGTTAAATTAGGGTTTCCTAGGGTTTCTATGTTTTGATTTGCTTTCAGTTCATTTTTGCCAAGTAGATTAGTCTTCTTTGAGCTAGCTTTCGTCCATCATTTAACAAGCTTCTTCTGAGAGCCTATAGAAGTTGGCTTGAGCCCTAGCGGACTTGTGCTAGCTGACCAAGTGACAGCTGCGACAAGAGCTAGTACTTGTGCATATAGCACCGCCGCTTCCAAGTTTGTACGAACTACCGGGTTGATAAAATTAAGAGACAGGAAGCCCCAGGAGTTGTAGCATTATTGCTACAATACTGGAGCTCACCAATCACATCATGAGTATCCCCTTCATTTATAATGTGAATTAGAAACTTCGAAGATAAAGTATTCATATTCTCCTGTTGTATGCATAAAACAAAATAACTCATATAAAATGTATGCAATCTTCTATGCAGTTCGTTTATACACAAACTGCCCACATGTCATTTAATCTTGTAATGACTCAAAATAATTATGCCTACTAATCTAAAAAAATATCCTTATGATCAAGTAAATTTAAATTAAGCAAACCGTGGCATATATGTCGACAAGTTTATACATGTTTTGATGTTTTTCACACATTAACAAAATAAAATATGTGCAACACAGTCCTCATCCATAACAAATAACTCACATAATTATGCACACACACATACATAAGTTATTTGGTTGCACTACAATTAAAACTAACATTCACAAGCATCTTGATAATGTCTGCCCATCGTGTCAAAATGTATATTCTAATTCATATACTAATTTGGAAAGAATGTACCTTTCCTGATCGAAATGGGAGATTTGCATCGACCACTAGTTTCGATCGTCACAAAACAAACCTCACACTTTCTAGAAAACAAATTTCTAACTAAACTAAGAAACCCATCATGAGAATCGAACTCGATCGGGGTGTACGGAATCTAAGGAACTCCTTTAAATTGTGACCAACTTTTGCTTGAAAATAAAACTCTTCATGGGGCTCCCATAATTGTTGCTAACTCACCTTTGCTTTTTGCATCTTTGGTAGCTCTACCAGAAAAGAAGAAGCAACACTTGTAACAACGTCCAATAAAAAGAATGTGTCTAGTGTCCCGCCAAGAGGAGCAGTTATTCCTCTGAAGATATTACGATATGGATCGCAGAGTGTGCTACACTAAATGCACTCTGCATTAAATCTGATTTATATTAAATTCAGTCAAAAGTGTAAAAGAATTAACCACCAATATTCTCGCCATTTGTTTTCAATTTCACAACTAAGAAAAGGGGCACTTGTTCCATACTCAGAGACTTTGGTAGTCAAGGTAAATATTAGACCAGGGTTTAGATGGGCCAAATCTTGTGTGTGTGTGCTAGTGCTAGCATATCTATATAGTTGTATCACACATAAGAAATATATCACCGCAAAGGAAGAAATATCTTACCTTACAGGATTCATAATGACCAGTGGTGAATTAGGAAACGAGGTTAATACCGACCTCACTA
Source organism: Pinus tabuliformis (assembly GCA_031772625.1). Classification (NCBI taxonomy): domain Eukaryota; kingdom Viridiplantae; phylum Streptophyta; class Pinopsida; order Pinales; family Pinaceae; genus Pinus; species Pinus tabuliformis. Next base: position 876,716,964 of record CM062807.1, read on the forward strand.
TCACAAGAGTGTTGTAGATATTTAAAAAAATTCAAAAGTCTATTTGTCACCACCAATCCTACAATTTCTACCCACAAGTTTGTATTGGAGTTGAACTGATTTCAACAAATCCAAATAGCATGCCTGCCCATAATTCCACTAATCAAACACATGATTTAATTGGTTAGATGTGGAAGAATCGCCTTCGCTCGCACTCTGGATTTGAGATAGAACACACCCCTTTCTTATTATATGTTATGTAGTATCATTGAAACTAACCACGTGTTGTTTTATGGAACTCGATAACCATTCCCAAATGGAACGCATTTGTGGGATGACAACAATGATATAAATTGACTATTTTGAAAGCATGTCAACCATGATAACGATTATCATTGGAAACTTTTTGTGGCAACTCAATCCGCAATCATATGCCTCCATCTCAACAGATAAAGCAAGCAGAGAGGGAAACATCAACTCAATGGATAAAGCAAGCATCAGTTGCCACTCAAATTGGCAAGGTTGGTTTGTGTTTTAATACATATTACCGAAATCGAATGTGCTTTTCTCACTGTGACTTGTCCAAGTGGAGTAAGGATAAAAACTATATAACTTAAATGCTTTTATGAGTGCGACCACAAGGATAACCATCGTCCCTCGAATGCTTTTATGAGCTTGTTCATAAGGATAACCATTATCCAATAGGTATTCTCCTTATGGAAACGTATCCCACTCAGTCGGTAAGGTGAGAAAACAGAGAAATATTATATATCAAAAAGAGAAAAATCAGTTCCTTACTGTGATTTTTCCGTCAATCCAGTTGGGAAGGTGCATGTTGAGATTCAAAACTACCAGTAATAGAAATTCTTCCTAAAGTTGTCATAGTCGATCGTGGTATAGAGGCGTGTGGGTTTTTCTTTTGTTGCAAATCTCATGGGTTGCATAACAAGAAAGAAGTCAACAATTAAAAAAACATTACTCTCTCAGTTTTGAACATGAGCATTGGTACCACCATCACATAAGTGTCATGGCTTCTTGGCTCTTAGAGTTGATGTTCGAAAACACAAGTGTGAATCATCCTGAAATTGATATAATATCAGTCCTGGTAGAGGGAATCGACTTCGAACAATTCTTCATTATATTTCAATTCACATTGCGGGGAGCTAGAACTTGTCACTCAAAATGGTTGACTCTGTCTCTCTTATGGGACCATAGAGCTTTCTCACTCCCTTTCATTTTTATAGATCCTCAGGCCAAGTCAACTAGGATTTTTATTAACTAGTAGTCGAGTCAGGTTAAGGCATGGTAGTCTACATAATGTGTCTCCATCTTTGGTTCAGCATAAGACCATGCTTAATATCCAACATACCCCCTTTAAGGATTTCATGGCCCCAGATAATTGGGTAACTAAATTCAGTGATTGCATCATAACGTGACCAAGAGAATTGGCATTCCCATATCAACTTCCATAACGGATATCCATACACCATTCTAATCTTATCCTCTTCTTTAGTAGCAGCTAAATGACACCCAACATTTCACAAGATGTCAAAAGTTTAACCCTCTAAACAATCTTAACTTGATGCCTCATCAAATTCGTCACATTTCTTGTTACTCATGTTTTGCATTATGATTTTGTAGGCATCCTCGACGCTTGAGCCAAGTGCAAAAAATGCAACTTGTAATCATTAAGGTACATGGTATAGGTGAGTATGATTAACAATATGCAAGGTTGAAAGTACTCACGGGCTTATTAATGGCCCTCATAATATCAGGGTCCTTAAAGATAATGAGCTTGTATTCATATTCATGAAATCATTGCTACAAGATTTGGGTGAGAGAGTAGAAGGTCTGTAATGACTAAGAAGCTCAACACCCTTATCCACACCATACCATTTATCAATAAATGGAATTCCATTAGCACGATAATCTCTAGAAACCCCATAAGCAGAATATGGGCACTACTCTCTCGTAGAAAAGTACAATTCAACATCATGAGAGCAACCTGGAACAAATAGCGATCAAGTAATTTGCAATTTAGGATTGTTGAGAGCCTTTTCTATGCACATAGTTCTTATACCTTTCACCATACCTCATTTTACAATTTAGCTTCGGATTTTATCGTCATTCACTAAATTATGCTTGAGTTAAAATTGGTTTCTCTTTTGCACAATGGTGATGAAATTGGAATTTTATCCCCTATTCAAATTTCCATTTCCAATTTGCTAGAATATAACGATTTACAAGGGAAATGAGTTGCTATTATGGATTTCCCTCTAGCCTTTTTTGAATTATTTATTTAACAATGTTTTATCTCACAACTAAGGATCTGAGAGCTCAATTTAATCCACTACAAGCTCTACCGAGCTTTCATAAATTTTCTTTATTTCACCTATTCCAAGTTCTTACTAAAAATTCTACTAACATACCACTCCTTTGTATTCATAGATGGGATAGGGGAAGGGTACAACTCTACTTCTCAAGTATATATTTTTGCTTCCTATTCTTTCCCAATCATGAATTCCCCAATTATTATGAAGCATGGTTTATAACCCATTCTGCATCTTACAAAGATGAGTTGCCCTTAGGCTACGATATTTGAACTTAGATATCTAATACCATTTTTCACATAACCCCTTGGAACAATACTACCAACTACCTACTATGCTCCACTTGATCCATGATGTGGACTTTTAGGCTCAATTAAGAGGCTTAGTTACTACATTCCAAATCAACCCTTCAACATTTCCCATGCATACATTACAACTCGAAGAAAAGAATCAATCATGGGAATTCAACATGATAATATTATGCATTCGAATTTCATTGCCTTTGATGACTCAACACAATCATTAATGGAAATTTTGTCATAAACACATTGTATCTAGCATTGCCATATATCATGATCATAGTCCTACTGTCATAATCGAAAGTATTACTAACATATATCTTCTGAAATATGAATAATACTAAATAAATAGTTAAATGAGCTTGAGTGGATGGAATTAACCCCATGATGCATAATGAATAATATAGATAACCTGAACCATAGGCTATACAATTTCAAACTTTAAAAAAATAATTATGCACTGTACATAATTGTCTCATGCATAGGTATCGTCATCTTAAAAACCGTGATAGCACATAATTTTAAAGATGTCACACATAAGGAGTAATGATAAAACATAAGATACATCCCAAGCAATTGAACCAAACAAAGGTAATTGAAAGAAAGTCACTTGGAAAATCAAGCACCGCCACCCAACCTAGAACTGGCTACCTCCAATTCACCCCCCCGCCCAGAGTTCTTACCGTGGATCAACTGCCTTCTATTGATCTCTTCAATGTGTATTTAATACCCTCTTTCATGATATGGTTTACTTTAGTGGCGTCCTACTTTTAGGTGGATACTTTTATCCATTTTCCTAGGATTTTCATGGAAAATCTCACCTTTCTCTCCTCCGAGGCTTTTCCCATAGAATCTTTCCTTTCTCTCCTGCAAGGATTTTATGTTTTTCTTAAACTTAACATATTTCTCCAGCTAAGTAACTTGATATATATTTATCTCCAAATCCATTAAGCTTGTTAGTGTCAGTGCTTTCACACTGCCATCAGTGATCAAATTTCTCTTTTGCATTTCATATTAGGTGTCCCATTCTGATGAGTTGCACTCCATTAGGTCATGGATCAACTGATGGTAGGGTTTCATTTCATTTGTCCCTCATGCTATATACCTATTGACCTATTACACATATATTTTCTGTCATTCATAGTCATTCCAGTTTATTTCATTTATAAAAACCAGTCTTAGGGTTTAGTTTCACTGGATCTTAGGGTTTTTCGCCATGGTCCTTCAAAATGAATAAAAATGGTAAGCATACACATGAGTAGGTTAACAAAGTTGAGAAGATCATAATTTCCTTTTTGTAAGCTAAATAAAGCTCGTTAACCTCAAAACTTGTTTTGAGGTAAAACAGATCATTTGTATTTTATTGTTCCATTTCATGTAATTTGATGTAATTTTGGTTTCTATATGTATTAAATGTTCACATGCTACTCCTGGTCACTTGATGACATTGCCAACTCCTGCCACTGCACAAAGACAAAGAGATTAGCATCAGTTCACCTGTCAAAAGCCAAAAGTCAGATATCAGAAAAATAGAGTATTTCAGAAAAGCAAATAAACATTATAAAGTGGGTTTGGATAAATGAACAATCAAAGGGTTGAAAACCTATAAAAGGCCATCCATATCTTATGTCACCTCATTGTTGAAGTTTAGATTGCTAAAGAGAGCCCAAAACATGATTTTCAGTTGTCATTGAGAAAAAGGAAGTAAGCCACGGTGTTTTTGAAGAAATTTGCAGGTGCTATGCACCTGTCAGCTGGTGTTGTGCATTGGATAGGCGGTGTGCACCTGGAAGCTCCTACTAGTGTAAAATAACATTGGTGTTGTGCGTACAATTGGCTTCGCGCACCTGTTAAACACTCCCAAAATTCTGCTAATCGCTCAAAATCACCTCAAACCACCTCAAATATTCAAAGCTCATCCCATTTACAAGTATTATTTCCACTCTTGATTAAAAAGAAATTTTGCACTTAGTTTGTGGGGAGCTTGTCTCTTAAAAAATTAACCCTAGTTGTCATTAAAATATTTCCACAGTCCACTGTTTTATTGTTGTCATTCCTTACCTTGTTGTTGTTTCCTAAAACTTAACCCCCACACAAGTTTCCCTAAATATTATTCCCTTCATGTTTTCCCATTCCCACACATGACACTCCCAAAACCCTACTTGCATACACATTCCCTAAAACCCTATACCCTACATGCAAACCCTACTCACTCCCCTTATTCTCTAAATCCCCAAATTCTTCACTACATTCATCCATTCATATCCCCATTTCACCTCACTCATTTTCCTTCTTTTTGAAATCTCTTCATGCCCATTACTCATCCACCCTACTCCTTCATTCCTAACCAACATTTACAGTCATTAAAACCAATGGACAATGATTATGAAACTGGGGAAGAGACCCTCAGTGACAGTTCTAGGGAAAGAAATTTGCAGCAGAAGAGACCTCACAAAGGGGAAAAGATAACCAAAGAGGAGCCCATTAGTCTGAGAGAATTTCTTGCTCGTCCACTTTCCATCTCATGTTTCAAACATCAGTCTTGTTATGGTTTCTGTGAAATGGTAGAGAGGGTCAAATTCCATCATGAATTAGCGAGGGTATTTGTGACACACCTGGATAAAAGTGAAGTAAAACTTGCTGGAGTTACCTTCACTCTGTCACCTGCTATCATTTCGAAGGCTACACGAATTCCAAATGTAGGTGAAAAATGGAACACAAGACAATACATTAACAGGGAGTACTATGAGCCTTACATCAAGGCTACATACCATGGCAAACTGAAAAGAGTGTTTCCCTTCAAATTCTTGGAGGACAGGTTTGCCCCACTCATGAAGATCATCATTAAATATTTTAATTGTGAAGGTAGTTTTTCATGGTTGTATGCCTACCACATTAGATTATTGATGAATTTTACTAGAGTGAGAATGATGGATATTCCTTACTTCATGTTCTGGAATATTGAAAAGATGGCACACTATGTTAAGAAACAGCCATATCCCCAACAATTGAATAGCATCTACCACTTCTCTGTGATCAAGATCATTGTCTTACATCAGTCGAATCTACCGAATATACCAAGGGAAACCTTCATTTCTCATGAGGTGTTCAAAGGCCCTCAAGTATTTTCATCAGTGCATTAGGAGGAAAGTGGACCTTCAGGATATGAACAAGTCAAAGAAACTGAAACTGTTGGAGTGCCAGTGTTTGTCACTTATGAGAGAGGCACTAGGATACTTTTTGCATCTGCCAGGCAAGTATTATCTCCACAAGGAGTGGAAGGGGTCTCACCTTCATCTACAAGCCATAGGAAAATGCTATTTCCACAAGGAGTGGAAGGGGCTTTGCCTTCTTCTTTAGTAAAATAGGTACATGTTGTGCAGCACAACAAGGAAAAAAGTAAAGCCAAAGGAAAAATGCAAGAGGAGGATCCTAGTCAAAAGAAAGAGAGGGACTTTAACCTTGTTGTTCATGAGAAGACACAGGGAATTTATGTCATTGATGTTGAGACTCAAAGCACACAGATAACTAAGGAAATCATCAAGAAAAAAGAGGCTGACATTCAAACCTTGTCAATCAATTTGGAAAGGGAAAAGTGTATCATCAATTACCTTGAGCAGGAAAACAAGCAATTAACTGATAAGCAAGTTATCATGGAGTTGCAAATGATTAAGGAGAAGCGGCAAGAGGCAAAGAAGGAAAAAGTCACGATGACCTCCATTGAGCAAGAGATTGAGAATGATCGAGAAACTTAGCTAGAAATGGTCAAAATGCACCTTGAGAAGCTTCTTGAGAAGACCAATAAAGAAAATAAGATGCTTCGCCACATGGCCTATCACTATATGACCCGGAACAAAATATGCAATATAAGGATGAGGTAGTTTAAGGCAAGATTAAGGAAGGCTTTCAGAAGCAAAAAAGAGCAAAACAAATTGGAAATCCTTGTTGATGCTTCATTAGCTCATCAAAGCAGTGCATGAGGGTGCGTTGTGCAAATTTTGGGACAATTTTGGTAAAATTTTGTAATTTTCAAATTTTAAATTTTGCAACACAGGAAATCCCAATAGGTGTGTTGTGCCAACTTTTGACTGGGGCACTTTTTGGAAGAATGGTTTGCATTTTTGTATTCAGCATAAAAAAATAAGTAAACCCAGAAAGCTTCATCAAATTTGGAGTAGATCTTGGTAACCTAAAGGCCAAAAAGCCATCAAAAAATGACGTCTCTGCCACTTTTTGGATTCACAGGAAGCAGTCTTGGAAGATTCCATGTTTGAGGGGGGGAATGACCTCCAAATTCAGAAATTCAAGATGTTCCAGAAACGAGACAAGCCGTCCTTTCCGACAAGCCATTTTGGGCTCAGTTTGGTTAAGGGGAAGGCCCTCAAAACTAGCTTCAAAAAAGCACTATGCATAGGATCAGGGGTGCTGCGCATAGCATGAATTTGCCAGTTTTGCTCAAAAACCAAAATTTCGCCTAGTTTTTCTACAGTTTGAATCTTGCTCTCATTTAGGATGAATCTATGAATGTAAATGATGTTATGGTGTGTAAATGTAATTACAAAAATGACTCTTGAGGGTAGATTCATCATTTTGAGGTAGTTTGGGGTTGAATGAATCAGTTTCCATGGTTTTAGAGGCAATTTGTTCCACTGCCTATATTCCTGTTCTTAGTTTAGATATGGTTGAAACCACCCCTCTTCTCATGGACTCGACTCCTGATGGCTAGCATAGGTGTTTTGATGCCTATATTATGTACTTTCTTAGTCATTTGTAAAGGTTGTACTATTGTGGATGCTTTGAGCTTTATTGTACATCAGTATAGTAGTTTGGCAAGGAAAGAAACCAGGGTTTGCAACTATTTTTGTGGGATTCTTGTGGTAATGTGTCTTGGCATTGTTTCTCATTTTTTTCATTAGTTTTTCTCATTTTTTACATGTGCCAAAATCTATTTCATTCTTCTTAACTAAACGAATCAAGATAGATAGGTATAATACATTGATAACAATGCTCTGCCTTGGGAATACGTTTAGTTTTTTATGTTTTCAGCTGTTTGAAGAGGATTCATGACTTGTACATGCCCTCATCAGCCCCTCATTAGTCTTATACCTACCATCTCACTCAATTCTAAGTGCTAAAACACCTACCTACCTAGCCCCATAGAACACCCTGCAATTCTGATTTCATTTCCCAGACCCAAAATCGCCTGTCCATTTGATCTCGCAAAATACTCATCAAAATAAACCAAAAACTCTAGAGCTACTATACCTAGCCTAAAATCCCTATTCATTTCAGTCATCTCAACTGAGATTGACAAGGAGAGAGCCCTCTCCTGACCTGGTAAGGCTAGCTACCAGGTTAAGCTTGGTTTGTAGTTATCCTAGGATTGCCTCCCTTCAGCCTGAGGTTGATCTAGGCTCTAACAAAGCTTATCTAGAATTGGATTTAGAAGTCTTATTAAGAAAGAATTATCCATTCCCATTCACGAATGGGATTTCATTTGGTAAGAACCTCATCTCTTGGTGTCTCATTTTCCAAGTGATTAATTTATTTCTATTTATTTAATAATAAAGTATTTACTTTCATTGTTACACATCATACCTAGATTTTCTTATAGTGTTACATACAATAGAGGTGTGTTACAATTCCTTAATCAAAATTTTCAGATGCTATCGAGACATAATTTGAAATGAAAAAACAAAAAAAATGCAATAGCTAAGGGAAATAAATTAAAGGAAAATGTCCATCTTACCTCCAAAATCCACAGATACACAAAGATATGAGAGCAATGTCGAGTTCCTCTTTAAATCAACAAAGTGAAATAAGCATAACTATAGTGACTTCACTTGTATTACTTTAACGTTGATTTGGTTAGTTGTTTCTCTTTGTATAACACAGACGATGTTAGAATTTGTGTGTCAAAAAAAAAAAATGGTTTAACACGGAGCATTTAGTTCACGATTTTGTCACATGAAAGTCGTATGTTGCGTTTTGCGTCAAGGATCAAGTTCAGTGAGATAATCTTAGTGTAATGATTTTGTTTAAAAGGGACGCGTGGGAATTTTTAACTTAAAATGTTGTACTTGTAAAATAACATGAAGATTGCTTTAATGTTGACAACTTAGGATGGATTTGTAAAATTAGACAAAGAGTGTGTTTTATTTAATTGAAAGGATAAAAGGAAAACTAGGGAATTTTGTTTTTATTTGAATTAACTGACTGTTTTAGATATTTGAGTTAATTTGAATTATTAATGGAAATTATTTTGTTATTATCATTTGTATTTATTAGGTATTTGGTCTAATTAGGTAATTTTTTAGTTGATCTGGTTTAATGTGATTATAAATTGGGAAAATTGTAATTTAAGTTATTGAGTTTGTACAATATAAGTAATTGATTTATAATTGAGAAAAATGTAATTTTAAGTTGTTGAATTTACACAATTGATTGAGAGCAGGTCATCAAGGCTAAATGGGAAAGGCAACAACTAAATTTATCTATCTACAAATAACAATTACTATGATTCTTTCTTAGCAACTATCCATTTAATTATATTTTTTAAATATGAAAATGAAACTTATATATATATATATATATATATATATATATATATATATATATATATATATATATCAACGCTATGTAAACCTTGTGAATCTCAAGTAAAAATGTATTCCTTGTCAATGAAAGAAAATTTTTATAATATTCAAACTAATTGCATATTCACATAAAAACCTTGTAAACGTAAACTTTATTACCTATTTTTTAATTATATTATTTTCCTTTCTATAAATACACTATAAGATTTTTCCCTTATAGAACCATATGTTTCCCACCATCCCTTTAATTGGATTATGTCCATAAAATACATTTTACAACCATGGATTCACTCTATGCCCATGCACAACATGGGACAATAGCCTTGTTAGTTTGTTTATATGATATCTCCACTTATTCTTTGTTTGTATATTATTTCATATACTATTTGACGTTGAGTTGTCAATTTAGGTTTATGGAGGTTTTCTATTATTTGAAATGTCATCAATTGTGTAGAAGTTTAAGGATGTGGTGTGCAATAGACATGGTTTCAAAGCCTCAACTTCTTCATTCCATGAAGTTAAAAATAGCTTAAATTTGTGTAGTACCTATGAGTAATTTCATTGTTTGTATTTCTAATTATATGGTATGTGACCTTGTCATTTGGAAAAAAAGTAGAGCAGGTAGGTGGGGTTCCATATTTTGTGTAGGACTCATTTTCCATAGTGAACCATGGTCCCACATCGCATTGTGAAAAATGTTGTCTCAACATGAAAATTAATCATGCTCAACCATGCTCAAGCATGGTCCAATGTCACATTGTGTCAAATATTGTCCCAATATGAAAATGAACCATGGTCAACCATGTTTATTTTAGGGCTTATAATACTTATCTTAGGGTTTATATAGCTTAGGTTTATAATATTAATCCCTTGGTTAAATATTATTCCCTTGGGTTTATAATCTCAATCTCTTGGGTTTATTAATTTAAAGGTTTATATTCCTAGGGTCTAATATTATTCATAAGATTTATAATGTTAACCCTAGGGTTTAATATAAATCATTTGGATTTATAATCATGCTCGACCATGCTCAACCATGGTCCAATGTCACATAGTGACACATTTTCTCAATATGAAAATTAATCATGGTCAATCATGGTCAACCATGGTCCAATAATATAAATCTGTTGGGTTTATTAATCTAACGGTTTATATTCCTAAGGTGTAATATGATTCATAGGGTTTATAATATTCATCCTTGTGTATAATATAAATCCATTGGGTTTATAATCATGGTCAACCATGGTCCTATTTCTCATTTTAACAAAGATTGTCTCGATATAAAAATCAATCATGGTAAACCATGGTCAACCATGGTCCAACGTTCGATTGTGACAAGAATTGCCTCAATATGAAAATGAGCCATGGTTAACCATGGTAAACCATTTTTATTTTAGGGATTCTAATATTTCTGTTAGGGTTTATATATCTTGGCTTATAATAGTAATCCCTTCTATTTAATATTATTCCTGTGGGTTTAATATTATTCTTGTGGGTTTATAATACCTTAGGGTTTTAGCATTAATCCTATGGGTTTATTATTCCCTTGCATTTATTAATCTAAGGGTTCATATTCATGGGATATAATATTATTCATAGGGTTTATAATATCAATCCTATGGTTTAATATAATTCTCTCAGGTTTATAACCATGGTCAACCATGGTCTAATGTCACATTGTGACAAAGATTGTCCCAATATGAAAATAAACCATGGTCCAATGTCTCATTATGGAAAAGGTTGTCCAAAATTAAAATGAACCATGGTCAACCATGGTCCAACGTCACATTGTGACAAATATTCTCTCAATATGAAAATAAGCTATGGTCAACCATGATCCAACTTCGATTGTGAAAAAGACTGTATCAATATGAAAATCTACCATGGTCAATGATGTTTATTTTAGGGATTTTCGTATTTATTTTAGGGTTTCTATATCTTGGATTTATAATATTAATCCCCTGGATTTAATATTATTCCCATGGGTTTATAATCCCTTGGGTTTTTAGTATTAATCTGTTGGGTTTATAACATTAATTCCTTGGGTTTATTATTATAAGGATTCATCTTCCTAGGGCATAATATTATTTTTATGGTTTATAATTTTAATCCTATGGTTTAATATAAATCTCTTGGGTTTATAATCATGATCATCCATGGTCAACCATAGTCCAATGTCACACTGTGACAAGGATTGTCTCAATATTAAAATCAACCATGGTAGGTCATTTTCAACGATCATAAACCATGGTCAATCATGGTCACCCATGCTCCAATGTCACATTGTGACAAAAATTGTCTCAATATGAAAATCAATCATGGTCAACAATGTGCTAACATCGCATTGTGACAAAGATTGTCTCACTATGGAAATAGACCATGGTAGACAATTGCCAAGCATGTTTATTTTAGGGTTTATAGTGTTTATATTAGGGTTTATATACCTAGGCTTTATAATATTAATCCTTTGGGTCTAATATTATTCCCTTGGGTTAATAATCACTTGGGATTTTAGTAGAATCTTTTGGGTTTATTATTCCCTTCGGTTTATAATATCAATATTTTGGGTTTATTAATCCAAGGGTTCATATTCATAGGCTATAATATTATTCATAGGGTTGATAATATTAATCCTTGGGTTTAATATAAATCCTTTTGATTTATAGTCATGGTCAACCATGGTAAATGATGGTCCAATGTCACATTGTGACAAACGTTTTCTCAATATGAAAATCAACCATGGTCAACCATCGCATTTGTGAGAAAGATTTTCTCGATATGAAAATCAATTATTCTCAGGCATTGTCAATCATGGTGAAATGTCACATTGTGCCAAATATTGTTTCAATATCGAAATGAATCATGCTCAACCATGTTTATTTTAGGCTTTATAATATTTAACGTAGGATTTATATACCTTGGGTTTATAATATTATCCCTTAGGTCTAATGTTATTCCCTTGGGTTTGTAATGCCTTGGAGTTTTAAAATTAATCCCTTGGGTTTATTGTTTCCTTAGGTTTATAATATCATTCCCTTGGGTTTATCAATCTAAGGGTTCATATTACTAAGGTACAATATTATTCATAAGGTTTATAATACTAATCCTAGGGTTTAATATAAATCGCTTAGGTTTATAATAATGTTCAAACATGGTCAAACATGATCAACCATGGTACAACATCCTTCTTCTCTACACTGACGATATTCTTCTTCTCGCAAGGTGCCCATCTAATCTTGATAAGCAACTTATACTTCTTAAGGATTTCTGCTCTACCATGGGTATGATTGTTAACACTAACAAAACAAAAGTTATGATTATCAAATTGAGGAAGGACACTTATGCTAATTTTATGTATGACAATAGTAACTTGGAGGAAGTGTCTTCCTACAAGCACCTAGGAATTGATATTCATCACAAGCTCAACTGGAACTATAGCATTGAGAAAAGGATTAACTGGGGATGGAAAGCTTATTTTGGTCTTGAAAATAATTGTAAAACAAAAAACCTCGTAATTTGGGATAGAAATAACTTCCTCTTTGAAACTTTAGTCAGTCTGGTTATCTTATATGGATGTGAGGTTTGGGGTTGTAGCATCTCTAGAGAATCCTATAGAAGGATTGAGAAAATCTAGAAGTGTTTTATAATGTATCACCTCAAAATTAAAAGCAACACAACCTATCCTATTCTCCTTATAGAAGTGGGTCTTTCCCCTATCAAGAGCCCAGCTATGACTAGGCTTCTGTTGTACAAGAAAAAACTCAATAATATAGGAGACCATAGAATTCCTAAGCTGGCTTTAAATTCTAGCCAGAACCACATAAGGCTCAAATGAGGTTGGTATAAAGAGACCAGGGCTTGGTTAAACCATTGGGAGATCGACGAGAATGTTGCATTGCAAAACATTAATAACATTAAAAATATTGTTACTTCTAAGTTCAAAGAAAAAATGTGGTGTGAGAAAGATTTAGCAGCTAAAAGAAAATTAAGATATTATAAGGAGGTCATCAACCCCACCCTAGAAGATCAAAAGTATCTCTCTGTTTTAACTAGATCAAAGAAGAAAATTAATATAGCCAAGATTAGAATGAACTAGCATGAGCTCCATAGTGAAACGGGTCATTGGGCAGTTCCTAAAACACCATGGATGGAAAGGTTCTGCCATCTCTTTGAGAATACGAACATTGAGGATGAAAATCACTTCCTCTTAGAGTGCCCTGCATACAACCACATTAGATCTCAGTTTCAAAATCTTTGTTACAATATTGACCTTCCTAGCCTTTTACATTGTCAAAATTACAGTGAGCTCAACAGGCTTCTCTCCAAGCTTTTTGAGCATAGGAATAAAATCTTAAATCAAACTAAATAATTTGTTTCTTTAGGTCTGATAGACCAAAGTTTGGTCTCAGTGGATGTTAACCATCATCATCATCATCATAATCATCATCATCATCGTCAACATCGCATTATGACAAATATCGACTCAAAATTAAAATGAACCATGGTCAACCGTGCTCCAATGTCCAATTCTGAAAAATATTGTCTCAATATGAAAATCAACCGTGGTCAACCATGCTCCAACATCACATTGTGACAAATATTGTCTCAATATGAAAATGAACCATGATCAATCATGTTTATTTTATGGTTTTTTTGTATTTATCTTAGGGTTTATATACCTTGGGTTTACAATATTAATCCCACTTGCTTTAATATTATTCCCTTCAATTTTTAGTATTAATCTCTTGAGTTTATAATATTATTTCCTTGGGTTTATTAATCTAAGGGTTTATATTCCTACGATATAATATCATTCTTAGGATTTACAATATTAATCCAACAGTTTAATACAAATCAGTTGGGTTTAAAATCATGGTCATCCTTGGTCCAATGTCAGATTGTGACAAAGATTGTATAAATATGAAAATCAACCATTGTCAACCATGGTAAACCATGGTCAAACATTGCATCATGGAAAAGATTGTATTAATATGAAAATAAACCATGTTTAGCCACTGTCAACCATGGTCCAATGTAACATTATTGAAAATCTCCATCTCTCACTCTAAAATCAATACTGCACTGATATCCTCCTTAAAATCTCTCATCAATCACAATATTTCTCTCAACAACAATACTAGGTCTTCAGAAAACACCGGATTGTCAACCACACCATCACTCACACTCACAGAAAACAACTCGTCTCTAGAAATCATCACACCTACCCACACTAGATAAAATAACAGACTCACTTCTACACTAACAAATGATACATAGATCAACAACATCATGTTCCACAGCAGCCACCCAACAACAAAACCCACGCATCCCAGAACACCCCTTTCCTCCACTCAACACACACCCCTCAACAATCCATCTGTCATATCTGCTCTCACAGCACACAACCCATCCCCCACGCAATTCATTACACATAATACATCCCTGCTCTAGCATACGCATCCACTCCAGCCTATGATTTCTGACAACAATATCCCCTCTCCCGAGCAACTAACAACACACTTAAAAGCCCTCAAATCATGCAACCCTTACCCCACACATCCAACACTACAATCCAACCTCCCATACATAGCCGCACTCACACTCCAGCAACCAGCCACCAACATGCCGCTCCTCACTGCTACGCATCTCATTAAACAATGCAATGCTATGCTAATTGATAAACAACCCACCACATATGTGCCTACACTCCATATGCAATTAGATATCCCACCCCAACCCAAACTCACACCCTAGCAACCGGCCACCAACATGTCGCTCCTCACTGCTACACATCTCATTAACCAATGCACTGTTATGCCCATCGATAAACAACCCACCACATCTGCACCTACACTCCATATGTAATTAGATATCCCACCCCAGCCCAAAATCACACTCTAGCAACCAGCCACCGACATGTCGCTCCTCGTTGCTACACCTCTCAATAACCAACGCACTGCTACGCCAATCGATAAAAAACCCACCACATCTGCGCCTACACTCCATATGCAATTATATATCCTGCGCCATCCCAAAAAAACCATTTCCACACAATCCACCAAATCTGCGCCTCCACTCTAACCTACGCTACCCAGACCTAACATTCTAATCTCCTTCCCCACGCAACCTAACAACTAGTTGTCGCAATTAAACCATGATCCAATAAACCCTATTGATATTTCCATAGAAAACAACACTTATGATTCTCCACCTGATAACACAAACACAATCAATACAACCCCTTCAGAGCAACCAATTAATACTAAACCTACTTCACACACCAATAATAATAATAACTCCAAGAATAACAACGACAACCTGGTCATAAATCTATCTAACCTCTAGCTAAACGAACACATCCTCAACTTATTAAGGAAAGGTTTGAATTTCTCTATCACCCCTCGCAGGATTCATGTGGAAGATATTATGTGCAACATTGAATATGGCATTAAAAACCTTCCTGACACCATAAAAGAACAAATCAAACAAGACTATTCCATCACTCTTAGGAAATCAAAACCCCCCAAAAGCAATATCAGCAAACATGAGTATCTAGCTCTCAAAACCATGAACTCTAACCTTGATGTTGTAGTGTTGAAAGCAGACAAAGGAGGAGCCACTGTTATCATGAACAAAAGTGACTACAAAATAAAAATTCTAGACCATCTAAACAACAATGGTTGCAACAAAAAACTCAATAAAAACCCATTAAACAAGATCTCCAAAAAAGTATGTAACTTAATCAAAACTAGTAAGATATAAGACGACAAGAATCTCATAGTTAGCAATCCATACACACCTATAATCTATGGAGCTCCAAAGATTCACAAGGAAGGCATCCCTCTCATACCGATAGTAGACACCATTAATGGTCCCACATACCACCTAGAAAAACACCTGGACAAAAAGCTAAAAACTCCAGTGGGAAACACAGACTCTTTTGTCAAAGACTCAACCCAATTCATTGAAGAAATTAAGAACATCAAAATTGACCAAAATGACATTTTGGTTAGTTTTGATGTCACCTCGCTATATACCAATATCCCTATTAATGATCCCATGGAAGTCATCTGCAAACTAACAAATCTTGACACATCAAAGCTCATAGAAATTTGCCTAAGATCCACCTTTTCTAGCTTCATGGAAGACGTTTATGAACAAGCATGCGGAGTTTCCATGGGGTTGCCTTTATCTCCTATTATTGCCAATTTATTCATGGAAGACTTTGAAAACAAAGCCCTCATGAACTCACCCATAAAACCTAAATTGTGGAAAAGATATGTGGATGACACATTTATCATATGGCCTCATGGAAGAGAAACCCTAGAAACCTTCAAACAACACCTAAATAGTTTATACACTTCCATAAAATTCACTATGGAATTTGAGGTCAACAAAAGCCTCCCCTTCCTTGATATCCTTATCACTAGGAATGATGATGGCTCCATATCTCACCAGGTATATAGAAAAAAGACGCACTCCCAACAATATTTACATGCCTCCTCACATCATCATCCAACCCACAAACTAGGAGTCCTCAACACATTAGCAACCAAAGCCCTTAGAATCTCTGACAAGGAACACCCAGAAAAAGAAAAAAACACCTTAGTGAAGTTTTCCTAAGAAACAGATACAACAAACATCAAGCTTTCAAAGACAGAAATAAAGCAAACACTCGAACAAATAAGAATAAAAATTTTAATAATATTATAGGAAAAGTTAACCTCCCTTACATACTAGGGACCACTGATAAAATCTCCCGCATCCTAAAAAAGAATAGGATTTCAACCACCTTCAAACCTTTAAACACCATCTGTAGCTACCTTAAGCCGATTAAAGAAAAAATTGATCCAAAATGTCATAAGGGTGTCTACATAATTCCTTTCTCATGTGGCAAGCCCTATGTAGGTGAGACAAGGAGATCCTTTAACACAAGAATCTAGGAACACTCAGCTAACATTAAACATAATCGATCCAGATCATCAGCTTTAGCATAACATTCCAATAAAACTAAGCACCAAATTTGTATAGAAGATACCGGCATCTTAGCTAGAAGTGATCACTACTTCATAAGGAAATTCAGAGAAGTCGTAGAAATTAGCAAGCACCCTAATAACCTCAATAGAGATGACGGATGGACCATAAGTGAAAACTGGATTCCAATCCTATCATCCAATCTTACCCCTCCCTAACTATAATTCTCCACTAATTAACCAAGAACAAATAAAAATAGTTTAATGCTTTATAATTAAAATAAATTATCACCATAATAAAATAGAGTTTAACAAGAATTCAGAATTTAAAATTAACAATAAAAAAACTTTAAACAAACCTCAAATTAACTATATAATAAGATTTCCAAAATTAAGAAATAATTGAAATATACAATTAACATGAAATATAATTAAAAGAACAAAATATAAAGTAAAACTAAAATATAATTAAAATAATAAAATATAAATTAAAACAACTATGACCCTAATAAATTATAATTCAAATTAATAAATTAACAATAATCATATTTATAGTTACAATTATTATTATTAATTATAATAATAAATTAGTAAATCAACAATAATTAATAGAAAATAGTTTAATCCATTATAATTAAAATAAATTAACAAATTAATAATAATCATATTTATAGTTACAATTATTATTATTATTAATTATAATAATAAATTAATTAATCAACAATAATTAATAAAAATAGTTCAATCCATTATAATTCAAAAAAATTATGACCATAATAAAAACATAATTTAAATTTAGGATTGAAAATTAACAATAATCTAAAATTATCAATAATTTTTTTTTAAACAATTCTCAAATTAACTATATAATATGATATCTGAATCGTATAATTTTCTAAACTATGAAATAATTGAGATATACAATTAAAATGCAATAGAATTAAAATGGAAAAAGAAAGTGAAACAATTAAAACAAAATGTAATGAAAATAATAGAATATAAATTAAAATAACTATGACCATAATAAATCACAATTCAATAATAAATTAATTTATTAATAATCGCTAATTTCTGTTGCCAATGCATCTCATACATCTATTTATTAAACTAAATAATAAGATCAGTTTTCCATTAATCTTTCACATCCTGAAGGTGAACCACCGTTACTGTTTCAAAACATCGATCAAAATAAGAAACCTAATGCAATGAATCTGGAAGATGATCTACACAATTATGGAAAAGATTGTCTCAATATTAAAATCAACCATGCTCCAATGTGGCATTGTGATGAAGTTTGTCTCAATATGAAAATCGACCATGGTAAACCATGGTCAACCATGTTTATTTTAGAGTTTATTGTATTTACCTTACAATTTATATACCTAGTGTTTATATTATTAATCCCTTGCATTTAATATTATTCCCTTCAGTTTTTAGTATTAATCCCTTAGGTTTATTATTCCCTTCAGTTTCTAATAACAATTTGTTGGGTTTATTAATCTAAGGGTTCATATTCCTAGGGTCTAATATTATTCATAGGTTTGATAATAATAATCCTTGGGTTTAATATAAATCCCTTGGGTTTATAATCATGGCCAACTATGCTCCAATGTCACATTGTGACAAGGATCATCTCGAATAAAAATCAATTCTGCTCAACCATGGTCAATCATGGTGCACCGTCACATTGTGACAAAGAGTGTCTCAATATGAAAATGAACCATGGTCAACCATGACCAACCATGTTTATTTTAGGGTTCATAATATTTATCTTAGGGTTTATATACATTGGGTTTATAATATTAATCCCTTGGGTTTATAATATCAATTCCTTGGGTTGATTAATTTAAGGGTTCATATTCCTAGGCTTATAATCATGGTCAACCATAGTCCAATGTTACATTATGAAAAAGATTTTCTCAATATGAAATTCAACCATTGTCCAACGTCGCATTGTGAGAAAGATTGTCTCAATATGGAAGTGAACCATGGTCAATCATGATGAACCATGTTTACTTTATGGTTTACAATATTTATCTTAGTGTTTATATAACTTGGGTTTATAATATTAATCCATTGGGTTTAATATTATTCTCATAGGTTTAAAATACCTTGGGGTTTTAGAATAAATCCTTTATGTTTATAATATCAATCCCTTGTGTTTATTAATTCAAGGGTTCATATTCCTAGGGTATAATATTTTTTTTTTCTAGTTTAGACTAACCTAAGTACCCACGGGGGATTTGAACCGGTGACCTATCGCAAGGAGTTCCTTAACATCGCACCCATTCACCATCAATCCAAAGCCCCGTGGGCCAAAAATTCCTAGGGTATAATATTACTAATAGGGTTTATAATATTAATCTTAGGGTTTAGTATAAATCCCTTAGGTTTATAATCATGGTCAAACATGGTCAACCAATGTCAAATGCCACATTCCATTGTGACAAAGATTGTCTCAGTATGAAAATCAACCATGGTAAACCATGTTTAGTTTAAGGTTTATAATATTAATCCATTGGGTTTATAATCCCATGGGTTTTTAGTATTAATCCATTGGATTTAGTGTTTCCTTGGGTTTATAATATAAATCCCTTGTGTTTATTAATCTAAGGTTTTATATTCGTAGGGCACAATATAATTGATATGGTTTATAATATATATCCTTGGGTTTAATATAAGTTCTTTTGGTTTATAATCGTGGTCAGTCATGGTTCAATGTCACATTGTGACAAACAATTTCTCAATATCAAAATCAACCATGGTCCAATGTCTCATTGTGACAAAAATTGTCCCCATATGAAAATCAATCATAGTCAACCATGGTGCAATGTCGCATTTTGAAAAAGATTGTCTCAATATGAAAATAAACCATGGTAATCCATGGTCAACGATGATTGCTTTAGCATTTATTATTAAGAAATGGCAACAAGAAATTCTAGTTTAATTTTCCCTTGAATTAAACTGTGAATTAAAATCGAATTGTATTCTCATAGAAACTTGTAAATAGTTAAAGAAGGTTAATTAACTTAATTAGATTATAAATTTCGAGTTGGAAGTCTTTTAGAAGTCATGTATGTGTTCTCCCTAATTTTTAGGGGTCCAATATGAGTTTAAATTCATTTGGAAAATTAGATCACTCAATTTACTGAGTTATGTCTAGTTAAATTAGTTCCAAACTGTTTGTGGAGCTAATAGAGAGCTGGCAGTTAGTTGGTGCACTAGTGCACCCACAAGTCTCATTCTAGTTAACTGAAGATTCCCTCATCAAAATCTCATGTATGTTGATTCTGGGAAAGACCCAATTGAGACTAGAGTGCAAGGAAAATGTATTATCAGTGGTGTGATTTACTGAGCTGTAAATGTCATGCATGGAATCACGAAAAGACATATATTTGGATTGCAGAGTTTTGGAAGAATTAATTCCCTTTAAATATGTTCTATTCATTCTATAAATTACGCAAGAGATTAGGAGCTTGGAGATTTGCATAATTGGCTAAGTGTTGGCCAAGAGCTAGCTTGTGAGATTAGAGAGTCAAGCGCACTTGTGTAGAATTGTTCTAGTGAGACTAAGCTTTGTATCTTCACTCATATTTCTGATATATGCAATACAGAAAGTGGGGATTTGATCAATGGCTTTCCCCAGATACATATTGTGTTATGTGCCATTGATTTATCTTCTTCTTATTCTTATTGTTTTCATCGATCCATTAGCTTTTACTGGTTCAAAGTAGAAGTGGATTCTTGTCCTATGCTTTAGTACATTACATGAGCTTATGAATGTATAGGAATTTTCTATATGGTATAAGAGCTAAGAATAATATGCTAGAGAAGATTTTGATGTTTTGAGTTTTGGGTTACAGGGGAAATTCAAATTTAAAATACATACTTCAGGATTGGGAGACGGGTATCTACCGTTTGCGGCTTGAGTATGCCTTGGAAGGAAACTCGAATTTTATTGCCCGGAGGGATAGAGCGGAAGTTTTGCTAGAGGATAATGGCTTGAAGGAATTCGTTGATAAGGAAATTCCTAAGACAACAACATCGGATGCATAAAATTTGGTTGAATAGAAGAAGTGTGTGGCAAAGGTGAGGCAAATAATCCTTGAGGGAGTTAAATACCACATTGTCCTGAGTCCCCATAGAAATGAAACTTTGTATGCTATGTGGAAAGCATTGACGGACTTGTTTCAGAACAATAGTGAGGAAAGGAAATTGGAACTGGAGGACAAACTTCAAAAAATCAAAATGGAGAAAGGCGAGACGATTCCAAAATACTATACTAAGTTCACTCAGTGTCATGATGAATTTGAAAGTGTTGGAATCATGGTTGTTGAGGATGATATGGTGAGTATTTCTCTTATAGGAATATGTTGATGCCTCGAAAATTGCTGCAACATCATGGGGGAAAACCACCCAGTGAGGGACTTGAATATTGTCCCTTATTCGTTTGGATTAGTGGCTCCGACTGGTTTAACTAGGTCTAGTTACCTTCTCTCAATCTTTGATGACTTAATATATGACCTTCATTCATCAATGGAGAAGAGACATCAGATCAACCATCTTGCTGATTAGGTAAGAAAGTGATCCTTAAGTTGATTTGTGGCTCAACCAAGCCACGACTAAGTTATGACTTACAATTAGCCTAACTTATTCCAACCTAACTAGCTTTATGGTATTAAGTTAATATTAATTGTTAATCTTATATGATACTATGATAACGTTATGACTATGAAACTTGTTAGTTTAATACAATTTATTAATCCTAAAGTAATGCTATGTTAATACTACACTATCATTAAAGTCATGTGAGGTACTAAACTATTTCATATTTATCTCACATGTCAAATCTAAACTAATATATCCTATGATATTATACTAATTAACTAATTACACTATTCTACAATAAAATCACCTATACTATAATATATTCCTAAATATCACTAATATAGTTCTAACAATAATACTAAATATTTAATCTAGTTTATTATAAGATTATAATATATCTCTGATAAACTGTAAAATGAATGTTAATTAAACTAAATAATGTTATTATTATTCTAAGGAAACATTTAATTAAAATAAGATCTAGTTAAATACACTACTTAATTAAAATTAAAATTATTCTAATTCCCTTAAGTTATTATTATTTAGTGAAAGTTAATGTTAGAAAACTAATTAATAATTAGTATGCTAAATTTAACTCTAAAAAAGATAAGAAAAGTAATTTCAAATGTTAAGTGTTATTGATTAAAAATAAATAAATTAATATACAATATATTACATTAATCCTCATGATTTATTTATTTTTTAGTGTTTTGAATAAAGATTAAAATCAATCAAGAGGTTTGATTGATATAAGGGCTCAATCATGCCACTTAGGACTAGGATGTTTGCCTCTAAAGAAAGAAGACTTTATGCAAAATTAATTTGCAAATACAAAACTAATTTAAAAGGAAGATCCTATCTCGAACTAGAATGGGATAGCCCTCTCTTAATATGAGAGCAAATTAAATAAAACAAGGGGAATAACTAGTTTATGAATGAATTCACCAATCTGGGCTCCATTAAATAAACGAAATAGTTCATTTTAACTAATGGAATAAAAACAAAATACATTTGCGATTAAATGATAAATAGTTATCATTTATCTTCAACTAATTCATTGTAGAAAGATAGATAGCCCTCAATAAGGCTTCAACAACATATCAAAGTTGAACCAACAAGAGTGTTAGATATCAACCAGCAATATTATTTAAAATAAAAATTGAAATCAATTATAAAATTTTGACAAAAATATAAAAACTCAGCATTCGGGTGATAGTACACAAGAATAAGAATTTATTTAAAACAGTGCCAAAACTTCTTACAAAATATAGTCTTTAAGAATTTGAGACCTATGCTCTTAATGCCTGCAATAGTGCTAAGCAATTAAACAAGGACCAAAAACTCTATTTCATTCTTTACCATCATTCTCTTTGCGTAAAACAGAAGTGCTTAAGAACAAATCGAATAAAGAGTCGAAAATCCCCTGGGCTGGAAAGCAACTCCTCCTGTGCTTGGATCTGAATCGTCCTCGCTCCTGTGTTATGATAGCCTCATCTCCTTTTATAAGTCGTCAAGTAGTTTTTTTCTTCCCTCAATCTTAGGCTTCGAATCCTTCCATTTTAACCTTGTCATTTAATCCGTTCACATCCAATTCATTGTTTGTCATTGAGAAATCCTTCTATCACAACGATCCTGTAAACAAACAGAAAATCTTCAATGAGATTGATACGACCACAAATCCACAAAAATAAATAATCAATAATAAAACGTGGATCTGGAATCAAGGGGTGAGATCTGGAGCATGTATTTAGCATCTCGGCACATATGTTGGGCATGATCTCCTCATGTTCTTCGCATCGTTCATTTCTTTCAATCCAGTTTGAGTTGACACTAAGTACGTAGTTTGGTGGATCGGTGTCTCGAAAGAAATCTGGGATCAACGTTCCATAAGAAAACAATTGTCAGCCAAAATTCGATGTGTTGACGTTGAAGAGATGGCATGTTGCACTACGATTTCGCAACTAAATCCCATAGGATCCTCATCCCTGCAATAAAAAAAATAAATCATATTTAGTATAATAATATCACAAATATAGTTTTGATAACAATCTCCGGGGAATGCCGCTCTATCTCTTCTGTCTTATGCTGTTTGCTTCCAAAATATCTAATGCTAAATTATTTCATGGAACCGTTTTGTTCTTTCTGCGTAGTTGTCCTTCCTCTTGTATGCCTGGATTTGCGCATAAAAATTGCCACATGGAGCTATGTGGTGCACCCTGAAATTCTGTGTTTCCAGAGATAAAGTCAACAGCTTCAGAAAATACCTGCCATGGTCACCAAAACTGAGAATTAAATCTTAACATGAAAGTTGTGATCTGCAATTGTGATGATATGTGTGAATATACATACGTATGATAGGTTGCATTTCCCAAAAAAATGTGGTGATGGAATGCAACATTTATGCTACGTTGAACCATGAAAGTCGCAATAGAACCCTTTGAGTTAAACTCGCAGCGTATAGTTGTATTGTAGTAAAGCAAAGTGTGATGGGTGGATTAAAGCACTCCAAAGCTGATATTTTGCCTCAAAGTTTGGCAATTAGTTTGATGTCAATGAAATTCCCGTGATTATTGATTAATTTCCTTCTTTAAATTGGCTTGCGACGTTTTTCTTTGTGACGATTCACACAATTGGATCTGGAGATTAGGATGGCTTGTTTAGGTTGCAGAGCCACGTGGGAGGTGTTAGTTGCGTTTACTTTCTCACTTTGCAGCAATTATCCCACATGCATCGTGTTATTATAAAATATTTTGTGTAAATATGCAACGTATTTCTCTCTTCATCGAAGTAACAACGTGTTGGTCATTTATTTGGTTGTGGTCCATTTTCCAGATTTTAGTATTCAAGATTACAATGCGAATTTATAATTTGATATGATTGGTATAAAAACATTAATGTTTCGGTTATATTTTTAATATATATACACAATATTATTTTTTTTAATTAATTTATTACTAGCCACATTATGTACAATAATATTGTTTATTATCCATTTTATTTTCAACTAGTGTTTATTTACAACGTATTATAATATTCTCAACTAATTAAATTATATTATATTTATAAACCAAATTAATTAATATATATATATATATATATAGTGTGTTAAAATCTATTTACAAAAATGACTAAGTAATGATTAGTCATTTTTATCAATGCATGTATTAAGTCATGTAGTTGAAAAGAGCTAAGCAACATATGATCAGATGTGAAATGTGTGGTGATGTGGCCCATGAAGGTGCCATATTGCTTTATCGTGACCAGTAATGGAATATGGTCATGATCGTAAAGTCTAAACACGAAGCAAACAAAGAGCTCATTGCAACAACCCAGTCATGATCAACCCCTGAGAAAGCCTCAAAGTCAAACGGTTAAAACACATCCAATCTTCAAACAAGCATAATTCGCAAACAACTAATCCAAATGAGGTCAAACAAATTTAGCTAGATAGATAAAGACACGTTGAACTCATTTAGGCCATCCACATTGTCAAAATCCAATAATAATATTACCAAATGATCAGTTAAAAGGTTCCCCATGTGAGATTTAAAAGTGAAAAAAAATGGGGGGGTTGTGTTTTACCACAACAGACTCTTAAAGAGTTGGCATAGTTATCAGGACACTATCAATGATCGGGAAAAGCTTCCAAATTGGGAACGGTTGTGGTCGAATTTGATGCAGGAGGAGATCAAGAGGAACATCAAGTATGGCTCTTCATCAAAGACCGATGATGAAGAGAGTCGTGCGTTAGAGATTAAGGCGAAGAATGAGAAAGAGAAGGCATCCCATTCCAAATAGGATTGTTATCATGGAGGTAAGGAGATATAGATGACGAAATTTAATTGCTTCCATTGCCATGAGTTGCATCAGTTTGCTACAAATTGTCCACTCATGAAGTCCAAGAAGACATCCCTAGGAAGAGCGGACGGTGAGGCTTTGGCCTCTTAAGTTAAGCTGGAATTTTCCCTCATTGCATGCATTGTGTCATCAATGATGGTAAGTGTATGGCACTTACACAGTGGAAATTAATTCCACATGGCTGGTGACAAAGAGTTATTTAGTGACATGGAGTAGAAAGATCTCCATATGCATATCGACATGGGTGACGGCGAGAATTATAGTGTCATTGGATTTGGCATGAGCACTTTTGAGAGGGAGGATGGGGCTCCACTCACCTTGAAGAATGTTATTTATGTGCCCGGGCTAAATAAGAACTAGGTATGTATTTCCATGCTTGAGGATAGAGGATATGATGCGATCTTCTTGAAAGGAAAGGTGTTCCTTCGACACATAGGCACAAGTCAAGTAATGAAGATAGGATTCAGATGAAGAATATCTATAAGTTGGAGGTGGAGGAATGTGCTTCTTTTACCACAACATAAGAAATGGTGCAGAGTTGAGATATTGGTGAATTGTGGCAAAGGCAATTAGGTGACTTGAATCATGGGGCTTTGAAGATATTGCAATATATTTCTACCAGTTTTCCCAAAGGTACATTTGAGCAAGTTGATACATGCAAGCAATGTACTTTCAGAAAATTCACCAACTCTTCCTTTCATTACAGAGACAACCAAGTAGAGGCTATTCTAGAGCGAGAATAGTTAGATGTGTGTTGACTATTCTCGAAAACATACACATCTAAACATAGGTATTATGTTATATTTATTGATGAATATTCTTGTAAATGCTGGATGTTTTGTGAGTTTAAAACTTTGGTGGACAAAGAGTCGGGCAAGAAGGTTAAATCTCTACGGAGTGATAACAATTGTGAGTATGTCTCAAACAAGTTTAATAACTTATGCATAGTGGAAGGGATTAAATGGGAGTTGATGGAACCCCATGACCCTCAACAGAATGGGGTGGACGAGAGGAAGAATAGAAGCATAGTAGGGGAAGAAAGGGTGATGTTACATGATCAAGGCCTACCACTATACTTATGGGTTGAAGCATGCAACACATTGGTTTATGTTCATAACCGTAACCCACATCAGGTACTTGAGATAAAGATACTGGAGGAGGCATATTCTAGTAAGAGGCCAGATGTTGGTCACTTCAGGATTTTTGGGTCATCGGTATATTTCCATGTGACCAAATATGAACAGAAGAAGTTTGAGCCTACAACAGATTTGGGGATATTCGTGGGGTACATTGATACACCTCACAACTATCGGGTGTACTTTTTGACGAGTAGGATGACAGTGGTTTGCAGGGATGTCATATTTGACGAGGAGAAGTCCATGGGAGTTTCACTTGAGAGGGAGATTGAGCTACATGCGTATGAGGAGATTTCAGCTCCTAAGGTTGAGGAGCCTCAGATTGATGTGGAGAAACCACATGTAGAGAATCCAGGAGTGGAGACATTCACTCAGGAAGAGTCTTCCAATGAAGGAAGAAAGCACACCAAAGTATCTGACAGGTCGTTGGATGATGCATGGGAGAATGTGGGGGCACCCACTTCTAAGTGCAGACAGAGAAGGTCACCTGAGAGGTACACTGGATACATGGATCTTATGGGCAAATGTGTTGGGATAGATCCATCTTCCTTTAACGAAGCAGTGCAACAGTTAGCTTGGGTTGATCCCATGGTGAAGGAGTATGACTCCATAGTTTGTAACAATATTTTTGATGTGGTCCCGAGACCATAGGACAGGTCAGGTGGTAGTGTGGAGAAGAATAAGGCTAGATTTGTGGCCCGTGGCTTTTCACAGGTAGAGGGGTTTGACTCTGATGATACCTTTGCTCTTGTTGCAAGGTACTCACTAAGTAGATCTATATTGGCTATATTAGCACATATGGGTTGGAAGATACATCAGCTGGATGTGAAGACAACCTTCCTTAATGGCATGATTGAGGAAGAGGTGTACATAGGGAAACCTGAAGGTTTTGAGACCTTTGACCATGATTCACATGTGTGCTAGTTGAAAAGAGCATTGTATGGGTTGAAGCAACAACCCCATGTTTGGTACACCATGATAGATAGCTATTTCACTGGGTTGGGCTTCACGAAGAGTGAAGTGGATGCAAACCTGTAAAACATAGTGGTGGAAGGTAAAATGTTGATCATTGTACTTTATGTTGATGATCTCATACTGACAGGTGATGATTAGTTGATCGAGTCTTGCAAGGGGGACCTTGCAGGACAGTTTGAGATGAAGGACATGGGGCTCATGCATTACTTTCTTGGCATGGAGGTATGGTAGGGAGATGGGGAGTTTTTTGTGCCTTAGGGAAATTATGCCAACGAGATACTCAAGAGATTCCACATGGAGAGCAACAAACCCATGGAGACTCCTCTAGCAGGTAACTAAAGGAAGGAGGATGATACTTTAGGGGAAGTAGTGGAAGCTATTGTTTATAGGTAGCTTGTGGGTTCACTGATGTACTTGGTGAATACATGACCAAATATATTCTACGTAGTTAGCCAACTTAGTCAAGTGATGGTTAGGCCGACCAAGTTGTATTGGAAGGCAGCAAAGCATGTGTTGAGATACCTCAAAAATTCTAAGTATATATTATCGTACAGACAGACAGAGGGAGTGAAGATGCAAGGCTTCACCGATGCAGTTTGGGGAAGGATTCCTTCTGAATGTAAGAGAACATCAGGAGGGACCTTCAGTATTGGGTTAGTAATAGTTTCTTGGTACAGTAGGTAGCAGATATCAGTTTCCCTCAGTTCAGTAAACACATAGTACATGGCTTCAAGTCAGGCAACATGTGAGGCCATTTGGATGAGGAAGATCTTGGCTGGTTTGTTTTGTCAGCAGATGGATCCACCTGTGATTTACTGCAATAATCATGGTTGTATCAAAATATCTTAAAATCCATTTTGTCATGATCGATCCAAGTATATTGATATTTGATATCATCTGAGAGATTGTGTATTTAGGTGGATTATGTTTTTAGAGTACATTTCCATGGAGGAGAAAGATGTTGACATTTTGACAAAGGCATTGTCAAGATGTAAGTTCAAGTTTGACAGAGACAGGATCAGGGTAGCTGATAATCCCTTTCTTGTTAAGAGGGAGTCTTGAGAAACGGAAATAAGAAATTTCAGTTTAATTTGTTCGTGAATTAAATTGTGAATTAAAATCGAATTCTATTCTCATAGCAACTTGTAAATAGTTAATTAAGTTTAATTAACTTAATCATATTAGGAATTTTGAGTTGGAAGTCTTTCTAAAGTAACGTATATGTTCTCCCTAAGTTTTAGGGGTCCAGTACGAGTTTAAGTTGAATTGGAAATTAGATCACTCAGTTTACTGAGTTATGTTAAGTTAAATTTGTTCCAAATTGTTTGTGGAACTAATAGAGAGTTAATAGTCAGTTGATGCACTAGTGCATCCACAAGTGTCAATCTAGTTAACTCAAGATTCATTCATTAGAAACTCATGCATATTTATTATGAGAAAGACCCAATTGACACTAGAGTGCAAGGACAATGTACTATCAGTTGTGTGATTTACTTAGATGTAAATATCATTCACACAATCAAAAAAGGATCTACATTTGGATTGTGTCGTTTTGGAAGCATGAATTCCCTTTAAATATGGGTTATTCATCCTAGGAATTACACAAGAGATTAGGAGTTTGGAGAGCTCCATAATTGGCTAAGTGTTAGCCAAGAGTCAGCTTATGAGCTAAGAGAGTTGAGCATACTTGTGTGGAATTTTTCTAGTGCGAACAAGCTTTGTATCTTCACAAATATCTCTAATATATGCAATATAGATAGTGGGGTTTTGAGCAGTGGATTTCTCCAGATATATCTTGTGTTATGTGCCATTGATTTATCTTCTTCTTTTTCTTATTGTTTTCATTGATCTATTGGCTTCTGTTGGTTGAAATGAGAAGTATATTCTTGTCCTATGCTTTAGTACATTGCATGAGCTTGTGAATCTACACAAATTTGCTACATTTATAACATTTATCTTCTGGTTTATGTACCTAGATTTACAATATTAATCCCTTTGGTTTGATATTATTCCCTTTAGTTTATAATGTTAATCCCTTGGGTTAATATTATTCCCTTGGGTTGATAATCCCTTAGGTTTTTAGTATTAATCCCTTGGGTTTATAATATCAATTTGTTAGGTTTATTAATATAAAGGTTCATATTCCTAGGGTATAATATTATTCAGAGGGTTTATAGTATTCATCCTTAGGTTTAATATAAATCCCTTGGGTTTATAATTATTATCAACCATGGTCGAACGCCACATTCTGACAAATATTTTCTCAATAATAATTAACTAATTAATATATTAATGAACAATAATTAATATAATTAATAAACTAATTAAAATAAATTAATATAATTAATTAATAAAAATTCTTTGTCAAGTTATCTTTGATCCTCAATGCTTGACCTCTGGCTTGAGGAGTCGCAAACTAGGGTCATCTAATCCATCAAAGTGTAGAAAATCCTATAGATTCAGAAGCTAATGCAATTTTCTAAAGCAAGAGACAAGAATCTACTTCTACTCTTTACAACAGAAGCCCATAAACATTGAGAAAACAATAATCAATAGAGGAAGAGAATCTAAGGCACATAACACACTAAATATCTGGGTTAATCCATAGCTCAAAACCCCGCTATATGTTTCGTATTAATCCAACAAATCAAGATGAAATTACAATTCTTGTTCTCTCTAGAACAATCACATCACTTGGAAAATTCAATCTCCAACTCATAAGAAAGCTCAAGGCCAACACTTAGCCTCTTCACATGCTTTATCAGTGCAACTCATAAGAATCTAAAAGAAATAGTACATTGTCCTTGCACTCTAGTCTCAACTAGGTCTTTCTCATAATTGACATGCATGAGTTTCTAATGAGTAAATATTCATGTAACTAGAGTAGCACTGGTGGTGTTCATTACTGTGACCAGTAACTGTTAACTCACTATTAGTTCTCTCAATCCATTTGAGAACTAAGTTAACTGAACTGACTCATGAAAATGAATCTTCTATTTCACAATGCACAATAAACTCACACTAGACTCCTACAAAGTACGGAGAACATACACATGATGACAAAAATACTTCCAACTCAAATCTACTAAGTTAAGTAAGTTTAATAAACTAAATTAACTGATTTTATGTTTCTATGACAATATAATTTGAATTTAATTCACAGTTTCATTCAAGGACAAATTAAACTAGAATTTCTTGTTGCCATTTCTCAACACTCCCTTTCAACAAGGAAGGGATTATCAACTACCCCGATCTTATATCTATGAAACTTGAATTTACATCTTCGCAATGCCTTTGTGAAGATGTCAACATCTTGCTCCTCCATGGGAATCTAATCTAACAACATGATCCACCTCAATTAATCATCTCTCAGATGATGATACCGGATATCAATATCCTTGGACCGATCATGAAACTCTGGATTTTCATAGAGTTTGATACAACTTTGGTTATCAAAATAAGTCATTTCAGATCCGTTTGCTGACCAAACAAACCAACCATGATATTCCTCATCCAAATAGCTGCACATGTTGCCTATTTTGTAGCCATGTACTTTTCCTCTGCCGAACTGAATGCAACTGATCTATGTTTCCTGTTGAACCAATAAACTTCCATTGACCCAATACTAAAGATTGCTCTTGATGTGCTCTTACTGTCATATGGACTCCCTACCTAATCTTTATTGGTGAAGCCTTCAAGCTTTAGTCCCTTTGTTCATATATATGATAACCTAAACTAAGTAGTGCCTCTGAGGTATCTCAATAAATGCTTTGCCACCTTCCAATACAGCTTGGTTGGCCTAACCATTGCTTGACTAAGTTGGTTAACTTCATAGCACATATACAGTCGTGTGTTCACCATGTGCATGAGTGAACACACAAGCTACCTGTAAATAGTAGCTTCCACTACTTCCCCTAAAGTAGCATCCTCCTTCCTCCCGTTACCATCTAGAGGAGTTTCCATGGGTTTACTGCTCTCCATGCAGAATCTCCTGAGTATCGCATTAGCATACTTGCCATGATATGCAAACAACTCCCCATCTCCCTGCCATACCTCCATTCCAATAAAGTAATGCATGAGACCCAAGTCCTTCATCGCAAAATCTTTTACAAGGTCCTCCTTGCACGATTTGATGAGGTTATCATAACCTGTCAGTATGAGATCATCTACATAAATTACAATGATCAACATCTCACCTCCTACCACTATGTGATATAGGTATGCATCAACTTGACTCTTCGTGAAGCCCAACCCAGTCAAGTAGCTATCTATCCTGGTTTACCAAGCATGGGGTGCTTGCTTCACCCCATACAATGCTCTGTTTCAAAACCTTCGGGATGCTCTATGTACACCCTTTCCTCAATCATGCCATTGAGGAAGGTATTCTTCACATCCATCTGATGGATCTTCTAACCCATCTGTGTTGATAGTGCCAAAATATATCCGATTGACGAGTACCTTGCAACAGGAGCGAAGGTCTCATCATAGTCAATCCCCTCTACCTGTGAAAATCTACGGGCCATAAATTTGGCCTTATTCTTCTCCACACTACCATATTTAGCTTGTTGTACCTTTTAAAGCCAGCGGGAGCTCACAACTGACTTGTACTCTAGTGTCGAGACCACATTCTCAGACATTCTTTTAAACTATGGAGTCATACTCCCCCACCATCCTATCAACCGAAACTGGTTGCTACATTTCTTCCTAAAAGGAAGATGGCTCTGTCACAACAGATGCACCCATAAGTGCCATGTATCAAGTGTACCTCTCCCATGACCTCCTCTATCTGCACTAAGAAGAGGGTTCTCCCACATTCTCCCATGCACCATCCAACAATCTCTTAGCCTCTCTAGTGTGCTTTCTTCCCCCTCTGGAAGACTCTTCCTGAGTGGATGTATCAACTCTTTGAACCTCTGCATGTGGTTACTCCACATCAATCTGAGGTCGCTCAAGCTTAGGAGCTAAAATTTCTTCATCTGCATGTAGCTCAAGCTCTCTCTCAAGTGTTGGGTGTGGAGCCTGATTATCTTCTATATTCAAAGGTATCGCCACATAGGACCATAAAATATTCGTTGTAGGGGGGGTCCAGGGGGGGGGGGCGGTTGCAACCTTTGGGAGCCCCCCTTGGCGGGGGGTTTCAGGGGCGGCACCCCCGAAGCTAAAAACAGCTGTAAAATTGCCTTGTAAAAGTATAGTAATTTCTAGTCAATCTAGGCCGTTCATTAGGCAAATGATCTGATGGTAGAACTTATGTTTAGTTTAGGATTTTTTTCCCTAGAAGGCAACCCCCTCTCTTCGTATGAGGGCATTGTATTTGAGGCTGAGAAATAGATGTGTATTGTGAGAGCGAGAAACAGAGAGGTGAGACTGTGAGAGAAAACAGAGGATATTATAGCGGATTTGCTGTAGGTTATGTCTCTTCATTTTGCTGGATAATAGAAAGGAAGGACTGGCTGTTCGAGGTGGATGTAGCCCAAACTGGGTGACCCACGTATATCTGTGTCTCTCTTGTTTTATGCGTTTTCTGTGTTTATATTTCTGCAATATTTTATGTGTTCCATTGCTCCGTAATATATAATTTTCTAACAATTGGTATCAGAGCCGAAGGTCTATTTGGCTGATAAACTCGTAGGAAAGAAGGGTTCCTGGTTCGAGTGGGAGAAATGGCGGAAGATGGTAAGTTTAGGGTCGAGAAATTTAACGGCCAAAACTTCTTGCTGTGGAAGATGCAGATGGAAGATTATCTGTATCAGAAAGATCTATACCTACCATTGGGCGGAAAAACAAAGATGCCGACGAGTATGAAAGACGAAGAATGGAACCTTCTCGATAGAAAGGCACTCGGAAAAATACGGTTGTGCCTTGCTGCGTCAGTTGCCTTCAACATTTTGAAGGAAACCACGACAAAGAGTTTGATGCAGACGTTGTCGAAACTATATGAAAAACCCTCGGCCTCAAACAAGGTATTTCTTATGAAACGGTTATTTAATATGAATATGTCGGAAGGTGGATCTGTTGCAAACCATTTAAATGATTTTAATACAGTTACAAGTCAGTTAAGTTCTGTAGGGGTAAACTTTGGTGATGAAGTTACAGCTCTGTTATTCTTGTGCTCATTACCAGAAAGTTGGAATGGTTTGGTAATGGCCATTAGTAACTCCATTTCTGTATCTAGTACTTTAAAGTTTGATGATGTTGTCGGTGCTATCCTTAGCGAGGAAAT
The DNA here is from genome assembly GCA_031772625.1 of Pinus tabuliformis. NCBI lineage: Eukaryota > Viridiplantae > Streptophyta > Pinopsida > Pinales > Pinaceae > Pinus > Pinus tabuliformis. The sequence goes on from CM062807.1 coordinate 876,750,941, forward strand.
GCAATGGAAAAGCTCCGGTGAGACATCGAGAAATGCTTTGAGTGCAGAGTCTAGAGGAAGAAAAATGGAAAGAGGAAAGAGCTCAGGATATCGCAGTAAATCAAGGAAAGGAAAATCCAAGTCCAGATCGGGGATAGTGTGCTGGAAATGTGGAAAGAAAGGACACCTAAAGAAAGATTGTAGATCTCGGAAGGGAAAAGAAGGAGATGCACAGCAAGAAAACAATCATGAAGCAAATGTGACAGGTGAGGTGTTACAAGATGCTTTGATTCTTTCTTTCAAAATTATTACTGATTCCTGGGTGGTAGATTCAGGGGCTTCATTCCATGCCACACCTGATAAGAAATACTTTCATGACTATGTTCAAGGAGATTTTGGACAAGTTCGTCTGGGTGATGATAAACCCTGTAAAATCATTGGAATGGGTAAGGTTCTTGTAAAACAGCAGAATATAAACCAATGGTTATTAAAGGAGGTAAGGCATGTTCCAGATCTAAAGAAAAATCTGATTTCAACAGGGCAGTTAGGCGATGAAGGTTGTGTGACAACTTTCACAGATAAAGCTTGGAAGGTCACCAAAGGAGCCCTGGTAATAGCGAAAGGCGAAAAGGTTGGTACATTGTATTTATGCAATGGTATTTCTAACTTTGTTAATGCTTTAACTTCCAAAGGAGCAGATGCAACATTATGGCATCATAGGCTTGGACACATGAGTGAAAAGGGGATGAAGATTCTTCACTCAAGGAATTTGTTGCCGGGTTTGAAGAATGTTGATTTGGACTTCTGTGAGAATTGCATTTATGGAAAACAGAAGAGAGTCAGATTTCTCAGAGTTGGGAAAGAAAAGAAGAATGAAAAATTAGAGTTTGTGCATACAGATGTATGGGGACCTGCTCAGGTATCATCTCTCGGTGGCTCTCGTTATTATGTTACCTTTATTGATGATGCAACTAGAAAAACTTGGATTTATTGTATTAAGAATAAATCTGATGTATTTGATACTTTCAAGAAATGGAAAGCTTTGGTTGAGATTGAGACAGGAAAGAAATTGAAGTGTCTTAGATCAGACAATGGAGGTGAATATTGCAGCAAAGAGTTTGATAGGTACTGTTCAGAGCATGGAATTCGCAGAGAGAAGACGGTTCCAAGAACACCACAAGAAAATGGTGTATCAGAAAGGATGAACAGAACAATCATAGAGCGTGCAAGGTGCATGAGATTTCATGCAGGATTGCCTTTACAGTTTTGGGCAGATGCTATAGATACTGTTGTTTATCTAATAAACGGAGGGCCTTCAAGTTCCTTGGATGGTGGTGTTCCAGAGGAAGCATGGACAGGTAAAAAGGTAAACTACTCCTCTTTAAAGCCTTTTGGTTGTGAGGCCTTTGTCCATATTGATAAAGAAAATAGAACAAAGCTTGAGGCAAAGTCAAAGAAATGTACCTTTATTGGATATGGTGTTAATGATTTTGGTTATCGCTTATATGATTACGAAAATCAAAAAATCATTAGCAGCAGAGATGTAATATTCAATGAAAAGGTCTTGTATAATAATCAGTTGCAGGAAAAGAAACAGGAAAAAGAAAACAAGGAATACGCAGTTCTTGATGAAATCACTGAAAAGGTAAAGGTGCTTAAAAATAATAATAATCGACAACAGCAACCACCACAACAACAACAGGCACCCCAAACACCTGGAAGTGGTGTTAGAAGATCTACTAGGATAAGTAGACCCCCTGAACGATACTCTCCTTCATTATATTATTTATTGTTGACCGATTCTGGTGAACCCGAATGTTATGAAGAAGCAATGCAGGTTGAAAGCAGGAAGAAGTGGGAGGTAGCCATGGAAGAAGAGATGGACTCCTTAATGCATAACCAGACTTGGGATTTAGTCAGGTTGCCTGCAGCAAAAACTACATTGAAGAATAAATGGGTTTACAGGCTGAAGGAAGAAGATGGAGGAAAACAGAGGTACAAAGCTAGACTTGTGGTGAAGGGGTTTGCACAGAAGAAAGGTATTGATTTTGATGAAATATTTTCTCCTGTTGTTAAAATGACTTGAATCGGAACTAGTTTAAGTCTTGTAGCAGCTAAAGATTTTCATCTTGAGCAGTTAGATGCAAAGACAACCTTTCTCCATGGGGATTTGGAGGAAGAGATATATATGCAGCAGCCACAAGGATATGAGGTGAAAGGGAAGGAGAAACTAGTGTGCAAGTTGAAGAAGAGCTTGTATGGCTTAAAACAGGCTCCAAGGCAGTGATATCTAAAATTTGACAAGTTTATGTCTGAACAAGGTTATACTAGATGTCACTCTGATCATTGTGTTTATCTGAAAAAGCAAAATGATGGCAGCTATATTATATTGTTATTGTATGTGGATGACATGCTTGTTGCAGGATCTAACATGCAGGAAATAAATGTACTCAAAAGAAAATTGGCAAATTCATTTGCAATGAAGGATTTGGGAGCTGCAAAACAAATCCTTGGTATGAGAATAACTAGAGACAGGAAAAATCGTAAATTAACATTGTCTCAGAATGAGTACATACAAAAGGTGTTGAAAAGATTTAACATGCACAATGCAAAACCAGTTAGTACACCTTTTGCTAGCCATTTCAAACTTAGCAAGGAAATGTGCCCAAAGACCCAAGACGACATGGATTATATGTCTAAAGTTCCATAAGCATCAGCAGTTGGAAGCTTAATGTATGCAATGGTCTGCACAAGGCCTGATATTGCACATGCAGTGGGAGTTGTAAGCAGGTACATGAACAATCCAGGAAAGGAACATTGGATGGCAGTGAAATGGATTCTCAGATATTTGAAAGGTACCACAAATCAAGCATTATGCTTTGGTGGTTCAAACATCTCCCTACAAGGATATGTTGATGCAGATATGGCAGGTGACAGAGATAATAGGAGGAGCACTACAGGATATGTATTTACTATTGGAGGAACAGCTGTCAGTTGGGTTTCAAAAATCCAAAGTGTTGTTGCACTTTCAACAACAGAAGCAGAGTATGTTGCTGCTACAGAGGCTAGTAAAGAAATGATTTGGTTACAAAGGTTTATGGGTGAATTAGGTAAGGAGCATGATATGGGCACGTTATACAGTGATAGCCAAAGTGCCATTCATCTTGCAAAGAACTCAGCATTTCATTCCAGGACTAAACACATACAGCTCAAGTACCATTTCATACGATCAGTGTTGGAAGATGGAGAGTTGAAGCTGGAAAAGATACACACTAACCAGAATCCTGCAGATATGCTAACAAAAGTTGTAACCAGGGAGAAATTGAGAATATGCTCAGTTTCAGTTGGTCATCAAGGATGACGATGAAGATGAGAAACAACCAAGTCCAAAGAGGAGTCATTGTCTAGCAAATGGAGCAGCGGTGGAGTTGCTACAATCAGTCTGTAAGTGGGAGATTGTTGGGTGTGGAGCTTGATTATCTTCTATATTCAAAGGTATCGCCACATAGGACCCCAGTTCGAAATGGGGGCGGCAACGACGCCCGTAAAATATTCACTGCAGGGGGGTCTAGGGGGGGGGCGGCTGCGACCTTTGGGAGCCCCCCCCTGGCGAGGGGTTTCGGGGGCAGCGCCCCCCAAGCTAAAAACAACTGTAAAATTGCCTTGTAAAAGTATAGTAATTTCTAGTCAATTTGGGCCGTTCATTAGGCAAATGATCTGACGGTAGAACTTATGTTTAGTTTAGGGTTTTTTGCCCTAGAAGGCAACCCCCTCTCTTTGTATGAGGGCATTGTATTTGAGGTTGAGAAATAGATGTGTATTGTGAGAGCGAGAACAGAGAGGTGAGACTGTGAGAGAAAATAGAGGATATTACAACGGATTTGCTGTAGGTTGTGTCTGTTCATTTTGCTGGATAATAGAAAGGAAGGACTGGAAGTTTGGGGTGGACGTAGCCCAAACTGGGTGAACCACGTATATCTATGTCTCTCTTGTTTTGTGCATTTTCTGTGTTTATATTTCTGCAATATTTTATGTGTTCCATTGCTCCGTAATATATAATTTTCTAACATCAAGGGATACTTGCATGTTCTTCTCCTCATCGAACATGATATCCCTGCGAACCATTATCATCTGACTTGTCGACATGTACACCCGATATTTGTGGGGTGTACCAATGTATCCAACAAAGATCCCTAACTTTGTTGTTGGCTCAAGCTTCTTCCATGCATCTTTGGTCACATGGAAATAAACCGATGACCAAAAAAATCTTGAAGCGACCAACATCTATCCTCTTATTGGAATAACCCCCCTCTAGTGTCTTCATCTCAAGTATCTGATCTGGGCTATGGTTCTAGACATAAACCATTATGTTGCATGCCTGAGCCCACAAGTGTAGTGGTAGGCCTCGATCATGCAACATCGCCCTTTCTACCCCTACTATGCTATTGTTCTTCCTCTCGACAATCCCATTTTACTGTGGGTTATGGGATGTTGTCAACCCTAGTTTAATCCCTTCCACTACACAAAAATTCTTAAACTTATTGGAGATATACTCACCACCACTATCACTCTGTAGAGCTTTAACCTTCTTGTCAGACTCTTTCTCTACCACAGCTTTGAACTCACAAAATTGTGAAATTTTGATCCTTTTTCTACATAAAAGATACCCAACATTTACAAGAATAATCATCATCAAATATAACATAATCCCTGTGTTTGGCCATGGATGATGTCGAGAATGGTCCACACACATATGAATGGAATCTCTCCATAATAGACTTTGCTCGACTGTCTTTGTCTCTAAAGGAAGACTTGGTGTATTTTCCCAAAGTACAACCCTTGCATGTATCAACTTGCTCAAGCGTACCTTTGGGAAGACTGGTAGAGATTTTCTACAATACCTTCGAAGCCCCATGATGCAAGTTTCCCAATCACCTATGCCACAACTCGTCGACGTCTCGGCTCAAAATCATTTCCTCTTTTGAACTCAAAGAAACACACTCCTCTACCGCTATCTTATAGAGATTCTGAACTGGAATCCCTATCTTCTTTACGTGACCTATGGCTATGTGTCGAAGGAATGTCTTTCCTTTTGAAAAGATCACATCATAGCCTCTATCCTCAAGCATGGAAAGGGATACCAAGTTCTTCGTCAGTCTGGGAAAATGCATAACATTTTCAAGGTGAGTGGAGCCACATGCTCCCTCTGAAAAGTAATAGTGCCCACACCGGTAACGCTATACTTACCGTCATCACCCATCTCGGTATCCATCTTGAGATCTTTCTCCTCCAGTTCACTAAATAACTCTTTATCGCTAGTCATGTGGAAAGAAGCTCCACTTTCTAAGTACCAGACACTTCCCATCATTGAAGACACCATGCATGTAATGAGAGAAACATCCAATTTGAATTGGGAGGCCAAAGCCTCACCTGTCGCCCCTTCTGAGGATTTCTCCTTGGACTTCCTCAATTGACAATTTGTAGCAATGTGACCCATCATGTGATAATGAAAGCATTTGACTTTCATCATGTCCTTCTTCTTACCTCCATGATAAGAATCTCATTTAGAATTGGAAATTTTACCTTTTCCCTTCCTCACGTTAATCACGAAGGCACATTTTTCTTTGTCATTATTCTTTGATGAAGAGCCATCCCTGGTCTTCCTCATGATCCGATCCTGCATCAAATCTGACCATAGTTGTTCCCAATCTGGAAGCTTCTCCTGACCATTAACAAAGTCTTCATAACTATGCCAACTCTTTGGGAGTCTAAGAAGAGAAAGGCTCACCATATATTCCTCAAAAACCGTGATTCCAACACTTACAATTTCATCCCAACATTGAGTGAACTTGGTCAAGTAATTTGGAATCATCTCGACTTTCTCCATATTGTTTTTATGAAGTTTATCCTTCAGTGCCAACTTCCTTTGATCACTGCTATTCTGATACAAGTCCGTCAATGTTTTCCACATAGAATGTGGGGTTTCATTTCCATAGAGAATAAAGACAATATGATCTCAAAATCACTCAAGGATTACCCACCTTGCCTTCACCACACACTTCTTCCACTTGGCCAAGTTCTATGAATCAGTAATTGCTGGCTTAGGAATTTCTTGTTCAACAAATTCCTTCAAGCCATTGTCCTCAAGCACAACCTCCGTTATGTCCCTCCAGGCTATGAAATTTGAGCTTCCTTCAAAGGCATATTGGAGCCTCAACCCATGGAATGTCATCTTCTGATCCATAAGTATGTATTGCAAATTCGACTTTCACATGTAACCCAGAAAATCAAAACTTCAAAATTTTCTCTAGAGAGTTGATTTTAAATCAACGATATCTCCCTCATCCAAACTCCAATTCGGATTTTTTTTTTTGAATTTGGGTATATTTTCCCAAGGAATCTACATTTGCAATTTGTTTCTAAAAATTTTGCAGAGAAATGTTTATATATTTTCTACAAATGCTTGGTCCAAAAAAAAATATTTCTCTGATACCATGTATAAAATCTTGTAGATTCACAAGCTAATACAATTTGCTAAAGAAGGAGACAAGAATATACTTATACTCTTTACAGTAGAAGCCCATAAATATTGAGAAACCAATAATGAGTAGAGGAATAGAATCAAAGGCACATCACACAATAAATATATGAGGAAAGACACAACCCAAAACCCCACTTCTAGTTTTGTATTAATCCAGGAAATCAAGATGAAATTATAATTCTTGTTCTCTCTAGAACTATCACAACACTCAACAAATTCAATCTCCAAATCATAAGCAAGCTCAAGGCCAAGCTTAGCCTCTTCACAAGCTCTCCAAGTCTCTATTCCAATGTGTATTTGCTATGAAGGATAGCTTGTATTCAAAAGGAATTAAAGCCTCTAAAAACTACGCAATTCCTTAAGGATCAATTCCTGATTGCATGCACTATTAGTGCAACTGAGAAAAATCTAAGACAAATAGTACATTATCCCTACACCTTATTCTTAATGGGGTCTTACTTAGGGTTGACATGCACGAGCTTCTGATGAGTAAACATTTAGTTAACCGGAGTATAACTGATGGAGTTCAATAGTTTCACCACTGACTATTAATTCACTATTAGTTCTTTCAATCAGTTTGAGAACTAATTTAACTGAACTGGCTCATGAAACTAAGTCTTCTATTTTATAACTGACAATCAATTCACATTAGACTCTTACAAAGTAGGGAGAACATACACATGATGACAAAAATACTTCCAACTCGAATTTCCTAAGTTAAGTAAGTTTAATAAACTTAATTAACTAATTTTTAGTTGTTATGAGAATAGAATTCGAATTTAATTCACAGTTTAATTCAAGGACAAATTAAATTATAATTTCTTGTTTCCATTTGTCAACACAAAGTCACCCAGTGATGTTAGGATATTCCAACACATAGGAAATAGTTAAGTATAACATGATCTAGTGTATAGCTAGGTAAAGTGTGTTTCTGTACTATGTACTTTTCGTAACTTACAATCCGACGGTCACGATATGTTCTAGACATGAAGTGATCTAGTGGTTCATTATATCCTCTATATTATCGACACTTGATATATGGCTTAACACCTGATTGTTCCATGATCTCTATTTAAATAGCATGGAGGGTCATTTGTAAGGGGACTGTTCGTGAGAGAAGCTAACATAAATTTTCTCTCTTTTACATTAATAAATTGCCTAAAGTGGCTGTGCTGGATGAGGTCGTGGACTATTTTCCCTCCTTGAGGGTTTTAACCACATCAAGAATACTGGTGTACCGATCTTTGATATGTTTATGAGTGGTGTCCTTTGATGATCTATCTAAGGAACTTACCCTGCAAATTCCTACATGATATAAGAGCTATTTGAGGGTTGCATCCATTGGTGATACAAATATGAAGCAGGTACAACTGCATCCGACTGTTGTTTCCTAAATCTATTGTTTCTGACTGCTTTCAGACCAAGAGGGCTGCTCTATTATGTTAGGATCATATGTTGCAGTGAGGAGCTCCTTTCATCTCACGCGAAAATATTTCTGGTAGCCCTAGCTACATCAATTTTAAAATCTGGAGGTATACAATCTTTACTTGCAACTATAGTTATTTATCTCTCTGTTTATTTTGGTTTATAGTCGTCTATAATTTTTTTTATTACCGGATCTATACCTTTCATTTCTGTGTATGATCTTTTCCCCACAACTTTGTGTGATATGGGCAAACCAGAAATAGAAAGAAAGGATTTTTCTCATGTGTATCCTCTTTTCCACTGCGCCTTAGTGTGAACTCGGAAAATAAAAAACATGAGGAAAATATTTAGTTTCTAGCCAAATCTAACTTTAAGCGGTAAGGCTTGGATTTATTTTTCATGTTCGTTTTGTGTTGTGTGTTTTTTTTGTTTTGTAGGAAAAAAAGGTTTTTCAAGTAGGTACACACTCCAAATATTCAGTGAGAAAAAATTAAAAAGATAAAATCCCCTTCCTCCTTTCCAAAAATTAATAACCTTTTAAACAAACTCACTTAGTTCAAAGTTACTTTATGAGAATAGAGGTCTTGGGTTCAAGTCTTTCTTTTTGTTGAGTTAGCTTTTCAAAAAGAACATGTATCTTATGTTTTAAATTTATTTTATGTAAAAGTGTTTTCACCTATTACAAAAAGTGAGTTGCTTATAATTCTAAAGTCACTTTACCTTTTGTTTAAGTTACAATTTAGTTGGTAGTTCATAAAGTACCATTGTAAAAGTGACTTTCACTTATTTATAAAAGTGGGCTACATAAAGTAATCTTTTTAAAAAAAGTGAGCTAATTAGATTAAGTTCGGAAAGGGGGGGATTTTTTTTAAAGTATAACATTATCATTCACTTCCCAACATTCACATACTTCGTTGTCATCTTCAACACCTTTTCTTAAATAAGCCATAACTTCTTCATTCAGAAACCATTTTCAGAGCCATTTTTTTTAGTCGACATAATTTTTCAAGATCTTTCCATTGGAACACTTAGTTTCAACATGTTCAACTTCATTTCCTTTTAAAATGGAAAGTCCATGCCTAGTTATTCTTGACATCACCAACTACTTCCAATGGTTATCCTACATTTTGGATTTACTTAGAGGTAAAGGCCTTTATAAAATAGCCTCACACCAAGAATATAAACCTAAAGATGAAGATAAGCTAGACAAATGGGAAAAAAAGCAAGATCAAGCACGTGGGTTGATATGGATGTCTATTTCTCTAGACCTTAGATTCCATATCACAGAACTTGATACCCATGATGAAGCAATGAAACACCTCAATAAATATTTTGGAATTAATGATGAAATTAGAGCCCATCAACTCGAGAATGAGTTGCTTACATTAGACCCAAATAATTTTTCTTTCATTGAAGATTTTTTGTCCAAGTTCAAGACCCTTAGACTTCTCTTGGAAGGTGTTAAGGTTAAGAAAGAAGATGGTAGCCTTATATATTCCATTTTTACTAAGTTAGAACTAGCCTATTCTATGTTACTTTCCACCTTCCATTCTACTAGAGAAGCCTTTATTTCTCAAAGACGAGCCTACAAGTCTTCCTCTTTTGATCCCTTTTGTGAATCTTTAATAAGATAACAAGAAAAACTTTTAGATCTTGGTCTTATTAATACTAGAAACTCTTCTAACAAAGCCATAGCAGCCGAGCAGCAACCAAATTCAAAGAATCCTAAGAAGCAACATCCTCAAAAGAATGGTCCTAAACCAAACAAGGGTCCTAAGAAATTTCAGTCTCAAAATGAAAAATCAATTCAACAAAATGATAAGGAAAATAAAAGCAAAGGCAAGAAGACTGATAGACATTGCAACTTTTGTAATCATAATGGTCACTTAGAATCCAAATTCTTTAAGAATATGGAAGCCTTGGAAGTAGTAATTAAGAAGCATAACTTCCATTTAGAGCACTCTTCAACTTTAACTTCATCTTCAGGAATAACACTTTCTGCATGTGGTTTTCAAGCATCTCATTTTGGTTGTGCACTAAATGTATCTTATTCTTCTCATTCTCATGAGTGGCTCATTGATTTTGTACCTTCTGGCAAAAAACAAAGCCATGTTTTCTTCTTTAAATGATTGTAACACCAAAAATATATATGTTGTTGATGATAGATCTCTTAGTGTTGTAGGGACTGGAACTATTCCTATAGACAATGGTCAATTTAATGATGTATTATGTGTTCCTATCTTATCCTGCAACCTTCTATTTGTATATCAGTGAACTCATTCGGGTGAATGTAAAATCATTGAATTTTCACCTCATGATGTTGTAATTAATGACTTGAGAGATCCTAGATAGAGTTTAGCTACTAACATTGCCGATGATTCTACAAGTTATATAAGTTTAACAAATTTGGGTCATCAACTCTTCCCTCGGTATTTTTTGCTCATAATGATGAAGTGAGAAAACTTTGGCATGAGTGATTTTGTCACTTAAACTATAACTCCCTTCAAAATCTATGTAAATAAAATAAGGTGACAGGTCTTCCTATGGTATCCTACAGAGATGGTGTTTGTTCCATATGTGTATTTGAAAAACATCTTCGGGATAGTTTTGAAAAACGTGCCACTTGGCACACCTCAACACCTTTATATCTTGTGCATAGTGATTTAGGTGGTTTACTTCCAATTGTTTAATTCTCTGGCTACAAGTATTCTCAACTTTCATTGATGATTTCTCGAGGCACACTTGGGTATACTTCTTAAAGCTTGAGACTGAAGTCTTTAACATGTTCTTTGCCTTTTAGGCCTTTTTTGAGAAACAATCTAGACATCAAATTCTTAAGCTAAGATTGGATAATGGTGGAGAATATGTTAACAACGAATTCGTCAAATTTTGCATTGAGCATGGAATTCAGTTTCAACATATTGTTCCATATATTCCACAACAAGATGGTGTAGCTGAAAGGAAGAATCACACCTCAAAATAAATGGCAAATTGTATGCTTCAATCTAAAGGACTTAGTCCTAAATTTTGGGCAAAAGAAATAAATTGTGCAAATTACGTAGTAAATCGAACTCCTACTAAGGTTTTAAAGAATATCACTCCAGAAGAAGCATTGAACTCATTTAAACTAGATGTCAATCACTTTCATGTTTTTGGAAGTGAAGCTTGGGCCCATATTCCAGATGAGAAACATAAAGCCTTAGAAACTAAGAGTGAAAAATGTATTTTTGTTGGATATAATGAAGATTTCAAAGGATATAGACTTCTTCAAACCTAAATCCAAAAATTTTATCATTATAAGAGATGTAAAGTTTGTTGAAAATATATTGGCCTATGAGCCTAGTTAGGTGAATGTGCCACCTCTCTCTACTGCTTCTACTTTTGAAAATATTTCTTCTTTAGATGATGACAGTGAGGATGAAAATCCTCCCCCACCTTCTCGGGATCCTCCTTCAGCTCATCAGCTTCCAAAATGGGTCTGTGCTACACAGAATGCAGCAGGTGCTCTTGAAGGTGATCGATTATCGTTGTACACATTCTTATTTTGATAGAGCCTCTTCTTTACTAGCTCAAGCTTCCGTGAATTATGATCCTAACACCTTTGTAGAAACTTCAGGTCATCCAGATTGGGACGCAACTATGAGTGAAGAATATCATTCACTATTGGAAAATGACACATGGGACCTTGTTCCTCTTCTAAACTGATGAAAACCTATTAGATGAAAATGGGTTTACAGAACCACGTTTGGACCAAACAGAAAAGTTTATAAACATGAAGATCATCTTGTTGCTAAGGTATTTTCACAAGTTAAAGGCATTGACTATAGTGAAACCTTCTCCCCTTTTTGGCTTGTCATGGCCCGACCCAGGTTTGGAGATGATTTAGCCAAACAAATCCCAAAACTACCAGCACTTTTGGCAACAGTCCATAGTGCGCGGACTAAGGTCTCACCCAAGGTAGTATGGGAGGGTGCTGGAACCAAATTTCAGCACCCTAGGGATGTCTTCATGATTTTTGGAAGGTTCATGGTTTGACCCTTGGCACACACTGCTTCACGTACCTATCTATCCCTTGCAACCATGAAGCTGCCTTCGCGCAACTCAGTTTATAGTGCGATCAAATTATTACCCTGATTCCTTATAATTATTGTATTATTATTATATTACTTTACTTATTTGTGCAAGCCCAGTATTATTGTTTATCATTCAACATTCATATAAGTGCGCACAATCATCAAACAGTATAAATGTATAAAAGTAATAGGAAACGTAGATAGAGAGTATTTAGAATCAACCTTTTTTTATTAATCTTCAATCTCGATTATAGACTCGACACTACCCTATGCACTCAGCTGCAGGGGTCCATGCACTCAGATGCAGACTCTACTAGGTCTTTGCACACTTAGCTACAGAGCCTTCTCCTATTCTATGATCTAAGACTTAGATCTACAACTCAGAATTCTCGTATTGATTCTTCATTCTTCCTCGCTAATTCACTATCTTTACACTTAGAGCCTCGCTCTATTTATATAGTCCCATGGTCTATGGACCATGGATAGGCCGACATGACTTTACATTACATTAAAATATTTTAGACAGCTCTATGACTCATCCTCTACTTCGTGCTCCGCGCCCATAATTCGCAAAGTCTTACAAAACCTTTGACCAAAACTTTGGCTTTGAGCCCTAAAACCATGCTACGGGGGATCTGGTGCCCAACAGGCCCCCAACACAAACATCATGACTCATCCTCAACTCACTAAGTCGGTGCGTTGATCTTGGTGCAGAGTCCGTCTAGCAAGTCATGCGCTGCTCGGAGGTCTGCGTCGCATTGTTCTGCTGTTTGTTGCATTTGTTACACGTGTTGCTATGAAGCTTCCTTAGCAGGTTCACATACTTGCCTAAGCACGTACATTCGTTGCATCTGTGTGAGATTTCCTTCAATATTCACCATGATCGTGAAAGCTTTGTAAATCCATGGCTAGATGCATGCTTTAAGTACTGCTTCCTTTTGTCGCGCTACGTCCACCTGCTCCTTCAGTGTCATTGCTTGCTACATTTTCACAAGCCGTTGAGTGAGGAGGACTGTCTGCATAGTCCCTCAGACACTGTCATACTGCTCCTACAGCTCATGCGCCTCTGTTTCCAGGCATTATATGTTGGGATCCTCCTGCAATGATGTAAGAGTGGAAAGCACTTGATCCAACATACCGGTACAGTCTTGTATAACCCATCTTATTTCTTCCAGCCCCATATGGATAGTGCGGGCATGCTACTCTTTGACTTTTGGGGCCATGGATGGATGTGCCCTCAACTGCAACTTGATGATCTATAGATTCAACTCCAACTGAACTTTCATCGTTTCGGCCTTTGTCTCGTGGACTTCGGTCGCCAATTGGTGGATCTACGCTGCTACTAGTAGATTTATCAGAATGGGCAACTCTGGGATGTTTCTACAAGCATTCTCTACCACTTGTTCTAGTCCTTGAGTCTGCGCACCCAGTTCATCATGTTGTAGGCTAAGCTATTCCATATTGATCTTTTATTCACTTAATACCTGTTGCGCGCGACCTTCTCTAGCACAGAGCTTGGCTGTGACCCCATACTATAACTGGTACAGGGTATCACATGGAAGGGCAGCCAAGTTTTAGCCTAGTCCCTTAATCCTACCCATCGCAGCTCAGTCAACATTGTTCCCTGCTATTAACGTGCCCTTAGGGAACACGAAAGTGTTGCTCATTTGGGTGCACAACATCTATTCTGCCTCCGATGTACCTACTGCGACATATGGGGCCATCATTCCTATTTGTGGGGGTCGCACCTATAGTTCCTGTAATAATGTTGTTAGCGACCCCCAACATAGTGCTCTGCTCCATTATCACCTTTTGGAGCGCATCCTTAGTGACATCGCGAACTGTTTTGCCGATGTCAAAAAGATCACCTTCTGTAAGTGTGATCAGGTCGATGGACGTCTTCGATGCCTTAGCCTTCTTTTCGGGGACCAATCTCTCAGGGATGTGAGGCCGTTTCAACTGTTGTGAGGTGGTTTCTGGGTCTACGCATTCTTCGGCCAGGTCTATGTCCTCAACCCCCTACCCTGTGGACATCTCATGGCCCTCCTCGGCCTCTTCTATTGGCCCTATTGTTGTTTCTGCTATCTGCACTGCTGCTGCTGCATCGGTCGTCTGCTACTATGCGGATACCTCTGCTACTACATTTTCCTGGTGCCTCTTTTCTACCAGCTACGCGATGCACAGCTTGGCGTCCTCCTTCCTTAGTTAAGCTACGACCCTTTCCATTCCTGCTAAATTTGGGGTGCACCACTTCAGAGGCCATGTTTCCAACACCGCGAAGAGGGTGTCGTCAGTAGCAATGAATGGGAGCTTCATCCATTCCTTTACCAGATCTTTCCTTGCCCAGACATAAAGGTTGTGCATGTCTTCTTTAAACTCTGTAGAGTGGCGTACACTGTGGGAGACAACTGCGGTCTTCTATTGATCCACATCCGGATGCTTGCCTCTGTCAGCACCAAAAGAAACCTTGGTTTCATGAATCTGCTTCGCGTCCTTAGTGGTCCAGAGCGAAGCGTACTTCGTGGCCTCAGGTAGGTCCCTGTAGATATTCGGGAACTGGCTATCTTTCGGTAGTTAGCCCACTACCAACAAGATGGATAAGAGAAACCACACGTAGTGGAAAGTATTACCCTTCTCTTGTGCCTCCTTAGAGTTTGTCAAAAACTCCTCACAGAGGAACTCAGCCCAATTGAACTGGACCCCCTCCATGCATTGTTTGGCTAGCACAACCACATGCGTTGCACTTCATCGGCGTGGCAGTTCCACATTAATTTGCTGGCCAGGAGCTGGGTGGCTATGCGCACCCCTTTATCCTTAATTCTCATGATCACATAGCCTCACTTCTTCTTTTCCAGCTTGTATTTAGTTTTCATGGCTTTTGTGAGAGCCAAATCACTACTTTTTCTCGCTATCATCGCAGGGTCCTTTCCATTACAAGGAAGTCAAGAAATCTATTGAATGAGGGCAGTCGTGATGGGAATAGGCTCCTCTAGCCATAGATACCCATCATGCACCATCCATAACAGCTGCCTGATGACGAAAATGGTGATGGAAGTGAAAGTGGGGTATCCATCGTAGATGAAGTCACCCAACCTACTCTAAACCGCGCAGCCATTTTTGCAGCTCCAACGTGATTACTGACCCCTCTGAATTTTGTTTCATCAAGCTCTCTGTCACTAGGTGTGGGAACTTCTCGCTGTCTACGAGGTCCTAATATTAGAATTTCTTGGTAGGCACCCGTCCTAAGAGTGGACCTTTAAATGTGATTCCATCAGGGAGGAGTGGGGTTTGGAGTGCACTCTTTGTGGCCTCCAAGTCTTCGGGCACCTTATCTTTCCCTTTCTGCGGAGGGACGCAGTTGGGTAACTTTGCTGCAGAAGGCATTGGTGGGATGTCTACCTCCACGTCTTCTTGCTCCTCTATTTCATCCATCAGAGCCTGTAAATCCTCCTCCTCTTCATCCAATTCAATGGTGACGACCTTGCCTTTTTCTTCCATTGACATCTTGCCAAACCGCGGGTTTCTTCTGGACATGTGGACTGGTTCCATAGTCTGTTTATCTTTCTTTGTTTGCGGTGTCTTCGGTGGTTTTGGAACTTCTGCCACAACCATTTCATCTCCAGGCTCCTCATGGACCATATGGGGTTGTGCAACCTTGCCAGTGATATCTTCGAAAAATCTCAGACCTGGCATGGTAGCAGTCATTGTGTCTGCACGAGATATGTTCTGTCGCATACTCAAAGATGGTAAGATTGTTTGGTGCTCAATACTCTACAACTGCTCAAATATCAATCAATCAAGTGTTGTCTCATGGCTAGTCCATGGGGTTTTATAGCATATTTTGAATTTGAACTCGACCATTCCCCCCATTTCTAAGTCATTAACGCATGCTTGGTGACAGATCATCCCAAATCTAGCTCTTAATTCGAGTCTTAATTTCCTGTCACCCGCTCCCTTTTTCCTTAAATTGGACATCTCATCATGAATAGTGACACCAACAGTCACTTCCCATCCTACCCACGTGGTAGCATAGCCCCCTATTTGTGGGCGCGATCCTTGTGACATGCTGATCCTGCCTGCAACCCCCTTATTGTGCAGCTCTCCCACAGACTCTTTTAGAGTCCCGCACTCTCTTTCAACTACCTGGAGCACTAAGACTGTGCTCCCTACAGCTAGTCAGGTGGTCACACCACTTGTGCGAGACTTCAATCCTCTTCCAATCTATTCCATGGGAACTCCTCAATTACGTTTGGGACAGTCAATGTCGCACGTTCTACCTTACGCGATGCGCTCCCCTAGTTACTATGGTTAGTAAGGTGCGGTTGCAGCCATGGTAGTAGAGTCATAAACTCTCGGTGACAATATTCTAATGCAATGGTATGGCTCTCTGTATCTTGTCTTGGTTTATCAATGAGGCATGCTTACGCGATCCTGTCTTCCAATTTTTTGATCTTAGTGTCCATCAACATACTTTTCTTCCTTAATCGTACCCGATCTTCTTTGAGTTTGTGAAGTCTAAGGTTCCATCACTGAATGGCTTCATGAATCCTTATATGTTTGTCCTTGGGTAGCTATATGATTCCTTTGTCCTGGTCTTCGCATACTGTCCCAATTGTGGGAGCTATTACATGTGAAATTATGGTTTCGACTTTGTTTCACATCTTTGGAATCATCTCCACGCTTAGGTTTTTGCACATGGTCCTATAGGCCCATCGAACTAATAGCATGTGTAGGTCCCAATCAATTCGTTGCACCCAGTGAACCTTGTTCAAGACTCTACACACCCTATTCAATTCTTCCACATGGAAAACTTGTAGTACGCATTACCTTTCCTGTTGTTACGATTTGCTCTGAATTTCTATTCTGGAGTCCGGGTGCACTTGTGTGGGATATACAACATATGTCTATACCCATCGAGAAAGGTGGGTGTGCAAGTTGTTCTACCTTTGCAGACTAACTTTCATATGAAGCTGGGGTTTCCAAAAATGTAGATGCATCATCCTTTTGTATCTGCACCAATCCTTAAAATTTCCTTGATGCGTACCCTACATCATGTCGGTGTTGCGCATAGTGCCTACTTCAGTGCATCGAATCGCTTCTGTTCTAGTACTGCGCTTTCAAATTTACTCAAAAATTCATCCACCACTGACAATCCATCATATTTCGACAACTCTCTTGCCTCTGTTGTCACGCAATGTAGTGATCTAACAATCATGTTGCAATTAAGCGTTGTTACTTCTTGCAGCCAATTCTGCCATCGCTCTACTTCTTTATATGAATCCGAAGTGTAGGAGCTTTCACGCTCCCACGAGATTCTCCCATCTACAGTTGGATTCACCCAATCCTAGTCTCGTGCAGTTATCTTGTAAATGCAATCAAGATCATCATCACTATCATCGTCATGCACTTGTTCAGTGTAACGCGCTCCTTCGGCTAGATCCAGTGGTACTACTACGTGTAGTGACATTTTTTCGAAGATTTTTTTTGCGCTTCTTCAGATTTATGACTTCGTTCATATCGGTGGCCCAGTCTATTCCTAACAGTGAGGGATAGGGAATAATGTCATCGATAAACTCTATTACTTCAAAATCTGCCTGTGCGCTCACACCCTCAATATTTACTGTTACCCCTTGCAATATCCCTATTGGCAAAATCTTCTGTTGCTTCGCTATTCATAATTGAAGAGGGGACCATTGTAACGCAGTTCTGCCCATGTGTTCCCATGTTTGCTTTGGTAATACATTCATGTCCGAACCTAGATCTAGGATTACCTGATCCATTTCATACTCACCAATCTGTGCAATCAACCTCATTTCCCTTCCAGTGCATAATGCATGCCTCCCCAATTTTCGGACCACGCGTGGTTCTCCTGACCATGCACACCTGCTGATCAGTTCCTGTAGTCCCTTAACTACTTTTCTGTCGCGTAGTAGTTTCATGCATGTCTCCAGAAGGGTAGTGAGCATTGAAGGATCCATTCGTGGTTCTAGTTGATCCTTGCTACCTAAAATGGAGGCCTCCGTGAAGCTCTTCTTAGCTTCCATGAATGTTTCCGTTGCGCGTTCTAAGTAAAACTTGGGTTCCTTTGTAGGAGCCTTGTGAACCCACATGATTTCTTCAGGTTGCTTTCCCTTATGCTCTCCCCTTGTCATACTGCTTTTGAGCATCATGTTTACATTCGGGGCTTCCTCGTGCAGCTTAGACCTCATCATTTGTATATTTTGAGTCAAAGGGGCCTAGAATACCCCTTTTTCTCCCATCCTTGTGATTAATGAAGGACAGTATTCTATCTCATGATCAAACTAAGCACAATACAAACAAGATATCCTTGTCAGGTTAGTACAATCGTGGGCATAGTGCCATGGCCCTTCGCAATTGTAACAAATTAGTTGTCCATGACCCCTTCCTAGTCCCATTCCACCACATCCTCGACCACACCCATGAAATTCAGCACGCGCCATCCCTACATTTGGGTCGACGGGTCATGTTTCAGTCTACACTCTATAGGCAGGGGTCCAATCCATCATTAGTTCGTAACTATGGCAAGTGCGTTCATCATGGCCTACCGACCTGCAAAAATTACAAAACAATTGATGGGATGTCTGTGTATACTTATGCAACAAATGACAATTATCTGTAGTGTGTTTCCCTCCTATCTGACAAATTGCACACCATAAAGTAGGTGGCACGCTCAACCTTGCATGTGCCTCCGGTCTCAACGGCATCAACCCTCCTTCTGTCAAGTAGTTCATGAACACTGGACAATGATCTTTGTCGTGGCTTTGGCCTTTGTATTTTATGCACCATACTTCCTCGCACTCCTCTGGTTGAGGTGCCCTATCCTATTTCAAACTCTACATTTCCAGACACAGATTATGTAGCTGTGGATGGATTTGTTGGACTCCCAATGTAGTGTCTTGTATAGGGGTCTCATCTAATCTCATTGCCATTTCCAATGCTTCAACCTAGGTGGAAAGTTTCTGCTGTGACAACATCGTCCCCAAGTACGATGTTAGAGATGCTACAAACCATGTGCAATGTTGTCCATCTGTCAATGTCATATTGGCTTCGCGAATCGTACTCTTCACCCTTTGATCTAGATCCTAGGGGGTCTCGCTCGGAAGCATCACAATCTCTTTAAACCTAATGATTGATTGTGTTTCTAACTTTGGCCTGCTAAATTCCATATTCAACGTGGCCTATATTTTTGCAATTCCTACATTTGGGTGATCATTAGAATGTTTGATATACCATGTTAATTCATGATCTTGCAATGTGCTTACTAGCGTGGCTTTCCTAATATTATCATCCGTGACATCTTATGCTTCCCATACCACTCTTACCATGAACCAGAATTGGTCCGGATATTCATTCCCTACTCCTCTTGTTGGGTAGCGAATCCCCTGCATAATGGTTTTGGGGCTTAAAGCCCACAATTTTGCGTAATGGTATTGTAAAGGCTCCGCAAAGTTCCCAAAGCACGAATTGTAATTTGTCAAGTCAAACGGTAGTCGGCCCTAAAATATTCTAAATTTAATATAGAGTGTGTCGGTCTGCCCATGGTCTGCGGACCATGGGAATGTATAAATAGAGCGAGGCTCTAAGTGTAAAAGTTCATTTTTTGCGAGTTTGGATCTCAAGTATTATGGGTTTTTGAATGTGATATTCGCTCTGAGTCTATAAGTCTGAGTCTCAGGTGGTAGCAGTTGAAGGAGGCTCTGTAGCTGTGTGTGCAGAGGTCTGGTAGAGTATGCAGCTGTATGCACTGACCCCTGCAGCTGAGTGCGTAAGATAGAGTTGGGATTGTAACGGGATAGAAGTCAATAAAAGCTAAGTTGATTCAGAAATATTGGGCATCTATTCACAGAATTGTATGTTTATGCTTCTGTTATATGTTTATGCATATTTTTATAATTTATGGTTGCGTGTAATGTTTATAAATGTTGAATGATTAATAAAGAATACTGGGCCCGCAAGATTAAGTTAGATCTATAATAATAACACAGTAAGGATAAAGGATCTAGATAGCGCCCCGTCGTGCTCTATACAAAGGTATAGGAAGGCCAGACAGTTGCACAGCACGAGCGCGCAGGATTGGTTCGCGACCTTTCCAGACCTCTTCAAGACATCCCTAGGGTATGGAAACTTGGTTCCAGCACCCTCCCATAATACCTTGGGTGAGACTTCAATCTGTGCTCCATAAACTGTTGTCGAAAGGGTCGGTATTTTTTGGATTTGTTTTGCTAAAACACTTCTTAACCTGGGTCAAGCCCCAACAAGCTAACAAATGGTTCCATTGCCAGGACTGGGATCTCCCTAAGGGATGTCTAATGTCAGAACAATGGAACCCAACGAAGAAGGAAATCACAGAGTGGTTAGATCAGAAGATTCATGAGTTTGTGACACAGGAAAATCGAACTCTACAGCTATCTAAGAAGAGATGTCTGGATCACTATGTATATACGTAAATCCATGATATTTTCTTTGCATCGCTTTCAACAGAACTATATGATTGGATTGCAAGATTAGCCAATAGCTAGGGAAGATATAAGCTCGACAAACTGATAGTGTGGACTCTAGAGTTGGTGCACAGGTTAGAGGCATCAGAGGATAAGATTGCATGGGCTGTGGACCATTGGCTCAATCGGATAATAGGGGGTTCATCACTGAGTTCACGGTAGACATGACCGTGAGCTATAGCGAAGTAGAACAATGCTTTTTTAAGGGACCGTGAGGTAGGTACGTCAAATCCTTGAATACCTAGATTAGGATGCTGTTATGTGAAAAGCAGGTTATGCAAATACATTAATGAGTGGAATGATGCGGAGCGGAAAGATCTACAAAGGGATCAAAGGGTTAGGGAATAGTCCTTTAATTTCACCTTCGCGAGAGAGTGAGGAAGAGAATGCTTAGGTTTCTCCGATAAGTGTGGTTAGTTTGATAAGGCAGCGCATTCCCCAATTAGCACCACCACTTACACCATCACCCACTTCACCTCCATCCTCAACCACCGCACCTCCACCAAACCCGCAGTTCAGCATGGCGAGTGCGATCAAGCTACTTGTATTCAAAGGAGTAGGGAATGCGGATCCATATCAGTTCTAGTTTGTGGTAAGAGAGGTGTGGGAAGCACACATGGTTTCGGATGATAACATTAGGAAGGCCACATTGGTGAGCGCATTGCAGGATCGCACACTAACATGGTATATCAAGCACTTGAGTGATCACCCAAATGCAAGAATAGTGGAGATCCAAGATGCGTTGAACAAAAAATTTCGTCAGCCGAAATCAGAGACACATTCAATCATCGGATTTAAAGAGATCGCGATGTTTCTAGGCGAGACACCTTGGGATCTAGATAAGCAACTGAAGAGTAGATCTGCAAGGCTAATATGACGCTCACAGATGCGCAACACCAAGCATGGTTTGTGGCATCCCTAACACTGCACTTAAGGACGACGCTGTCACAACAAAAGCTTTCAACCCAGGTTGAAGAGTTGGAGGTGGCGATGAGGTTGCATGAGGCTCCGATATAGGATCCTAGGTTGGGAGTTCAACAAATCCACGTGCAACTATAGAACCTATGCCTGGAGATGAAAAGTCTGAAGTAGTATAGGGCACCGCGACTGGAGGTGTGCAAAGAAGTGTGGTGTATAAAATGTAAAGGTCAGGGTCATGACAAGGATCATTGTCCCATATTCGTGAACTATTTGGCAAGACAGGGGCCAATGCCATTGAGACAAGAAGCACAGGCAGGGCCAGGTACGACACCAGCATTATGCTGTGTGATCTATTAGATAGGAGGGAAACACATGATAGATAGTTGTCATCTGTTGCAGAAGTATACATAGGCCCCACAAGAATTTTTTTTCCAGTTCTATAGCTCAGTAGGACACGACGAGTGCACATGTCGGAGCTACAAGCTAATGATGGATCAGACTCCGACATATAGGATGCAAACAAAAACGCGAGGCCTTGATCCAGCTACAGGGATGACGTGTGTAGGATTTCACGGCGGAGGTCAAGGATGGGGAGGAATGGGACTGTAGCTCAGTAGGACACGACGAGTGCACAAGTTGGAGCTACAAGCTAATGATGGATCAGACTCCAGCATATAGGATGCAAACGAAAACGCGAGGCCTCGATCCAGCTACAGGGATGACGTGTGCAAGATTTCAGGGCGGAGGTCAAGGATGGGGAGGAATGGGACTAGGAAAGGGTCATGGACAGTTGATTTGCTACAATTGAGGAGGGCCAGGACACTACGCACGCGATTGTACTAAACCGACGAGAATGCCTTGTTCATATTACCAGTAGTTTTATGATGAACCGGTGGCTTGTCCTACGTTAATTTCACAAATGCATGGAAAAGGACTACTCTAGCCTCTGCAGACTTAGAACATCCATATGATGAAATCTGAACCCTGCGATGAAGATCCCAACATGAACACGATGATTAGAATGGCACGACCATGGGGGAAGATAAGGGAAAACAGCCTGAGGAAGATACATGGGTTCACAAGGCTCCTGCAAGGGAACCTGAGTTTTACTTCGAACATGCAATGGAGAAATTTATGGAAGCTAAGAAGAGCTTCACGAAAGCCTGAACTTTAGGTAGTAAGGACCAACCAGAGTTGGGGATAGATCCTTCTATGCTTACTATCTTTCTGGAGACCTGAATAAAGTTATTGTGAGACAATAAGGCAGTTAAAGGACTACAAGAATTCATCACTAGGTGAGCCGGGTCAGGAGAATCGCACATAATTTGAAATCTGGGGAAGCATACATTGCACACGACAATGGAAGCGACAATGAGCTGGATTGCCTTTACAAGATAACCATGCATGATGAGGATTAGGTGAATTCGACTACAGATGGAAAAATCTTGTGGGAGCGTACAGGATTCTACACCTTAGATTCAGATGAAGAAGATGAGTGCTGGCACAATCGGTTGAATAAGGTAACAATGCTAAACTGTAACACACTAATTCGATCCTTGCATTGTGTAACAACACAGGCACGTGACCTACCAACATATGATGGACTAACAGTGGTGGATGAATTCTTGAACAATTTCGAGAGTGCAATACTGGAGCACTAGTCGTTTGATGCGTTGAAGTGGGTGCTGCATGCAACACCTATGCGTTGGTGGGGAGCGTATCAAGGAAAATTTAAAAACTGGCGCAGCTGTAGGAGGATGAGGCGGCTATGGTTTAGGTAGCCAGAACTATGAATAGTCGAGAAATATGATGGATGCGATGACCCATGCACGCACCTCGCAAAATGGACCAAGGCCTATGGAGAAGAACCTCAGCCTGAATGGGTACACTTATTCTACCATACCCTAGTTATCATACCTAGAAATTGGTACACCGAGGATGAACTCCGACATGGTATAGGTGAATGGGATCGCTTGCGCAAGGGATTTTTGTTAACATTCTCATTTTAAGACCCTTGGTCGGATACTGTTGATGACTCACTGCAAGCCATGAAAGTTGTCATCTTCAAAATACCATAGGAGCCACAGGAAGTAGTTCAACCAGTATGGTGAACTTAGTTAAGTCATGCCCTAGAATGTTATAACGTGCAAGTGGAGAAGGACGATGACGACCCCTGAAATATTAATTATCCAGAAATTGAAGGGAGTCGCAAAGTTTGAGAACCATCAATCAATGACCCCAACATCACCAAGGATAATTTTAGGGGCGAATGTTCGCCCTTTGGCGAAATTAAGGGGTTTTAAATTTTTAGTGGGCGAATATTTTGTATCATAGTACATTTTTACAAATCACCTCAAATAGCCCACCTTATATTAAGGGAGAGGGTAAAAAAGGTAAATTTAGCCCTTGAAATTAGGACTTACAACCTTCCATTCGCCCATTTTCAAGAATAGGTTTTATTTAAGTGAATCCATTCGCCCATTTTCAAGAATAGGTTTTATTTAAGTGAATCCTATGGGCCAAATACCATATTTATGAAAGAGGTATGGTAAATTAATAAACATATAAATAAATGAGAGGTATGGTAAATAAATAAAACATTTTTTATATTTACTCCATAAGTCACCTTATATACATGTAAGGGTGTAAACAAATAAAAATACAAGTAAAGTGGAGGTATGGTAAATAAATAAAACGTATTTTTATAATGGTAAATAAATAAAAATATAAATAAATTAGACGTATCGTAAATAAATAAAACCTCTTTTTATATTTAGTCCTCGTAAATAAATAAAACCTCTTTTTATATTTAGTCCATAACCCTCCTATTTATGAAGGCTCAAGAAAGAGGTTTTATTTAAGTGAATCCTATGGGCCAAATACCATATTTGTAAAAGAGGTATGGTAAATTAATAAAAAATATAAATAAACGAGAGGTATGGTAAACAAATAAAACATTTTTTTATATTTACTCCATAAGACACCTTATATTTACGAACACTCAAAAATGGGTTATATTTAGGTGAAACCTATGGCCAAAATACTATGGGACAAATACTATGGACTAGATTGTTATTAATACCATGCAAAAAACCATTATTAACCCTAATATTAGAATTAATAAAAATAAAAATGGCACACGGTATTGACCCATGGTATTCACCAAAATGGAACATGGTATTGACCCATGGTATTCACCTGGAATGTAGCCTATTTAAATGGGGGAATTAAAGGTGAAACCTATGGCCAAAATACTATGGGACAAATACTATGGACTAGATTGTTATTAATACCATGCAAAAAAACATTATTAACCCTAATATTAGAATTAATAAAAATAAAAATGGCACATGGTATTGACCCATGGTATTCACCAAAATGGAACATGGTATTGACCCATGGTATTCACCTAGAATGTAGCCTATTTAAATGGGGGAATTAAACCAGCATGTAGCCTATGCTAAGATTCATTAGGACTTTACAAAGTTTTATTATTTAGTGAAAGACTCGCCAAGATCTTACAAGATTTTATAATTGAGTAAAATATTCTAATAAAAATAAAAATGGCACATGGTATTGACCCATGGTATTCACCAAAATGGCTCACGGTATTGACCCATGGTATTCACCTGGAATGTAGCCTATTTAAATGGGGGAATTAAACCAGCATGTAGCCTATGCTAAGATTCACTAGGACTTTACAAAGTTTTATTATTTAGTGAAAGACTCGCCAAGATCTTACAAGATTTTATAATTGAGTAAAATATTCGCCATGGTTGGTGAGAGATTCGCCAAAAAATTATATATACATATTATATTATTCATAAAATCTCCTTCCATTTTTCCTATATACCATGGAGATTCGCCCATTTATTATATTTATAAATTTAGGGGGGGTTCTTAAAATTTTCCCTGAACATCACTGCACCGCTAAAAACAAAGCATGTAAACATTGGTACAGATGCGGACCCAAAGTACGCGATGTTTGGGGACTATTGGGATGATTCTATGGTAGATAAGGTCATCAAGTTACTCTGCAAATATCAAGATTTGTTCCCGACCAAAATCACAGATTTAAAAGGGATCCTTGGCGACTTAGGGATGATGAAGATTACTCTAAAACTGGACGTGAAGCCAGTTAAGCAGCACCCTTACTGTTTGAATCCAAAGTATAAAGAAAAGGTCTGTGAAGAATTGGAAAAAATGCTTGCAGCAGGAATTATTGAACCAGTTGAAGAATCCAATTGGGTGAGTCCTATGGTAGTGCAGCAGAAAAAACAGAAGGGTGAAATTCAAATCTGCATGGACCTCAAGAAGCCTAATGATGCCTGTGTTCGTGATCCATTCCAGACACCGTTTACAGATGAAGTATTGGAGAATGTTGGCAGACAGGAAGCTTACTCATTCACAGATGGGTTCTCAGGGTACCATCAGATCAAGATCATGCTGGAAGATAGGAGCAAGACAACCTTTGTAGCCAAATGGGGTTGTTTTCAGTACACTGTTATGCCCTTTGGACTCAAGAACACGCCAATGATATTTTCGCACGTATTGGTGGCCACGTTCAAGGAATTCATCCACAAGTTTTTGTAGGTCTATCTGGATGACTGGACTATATTTGGGTTAGTTAAAAATCATATAACGAGCTTACGGTTGATGCTGGATACTTATTGATGACACCAGAATGCCCTAAATCCTAAGAAATTCACCTTCCTCATCACCTTTGGAAATATGCTCGGCCATGTGGTCTGCAAACAAGGCCTGATGGTGGACCCTACGAAGATTGCCGTTATTCTCAATCTAGAAGTGCCACGAAGTGTCAAATAGCTATGTGCCACGTTGGGGAACTCTGGTTACTATCGAAAGTTTATTAAGAGCTATGCACAAATCATGACACCAATGGAACAGTTGTTGAAAAAAGATGCGACGTATTGTTGGAATGATGATTGTACGAAAAGATTGGATGTCCTCAAGGAAAAATGGCCTCCACTCCCATTTTGGCCTTCCCAAAATGGGACATCAAATTTCATGTACATGTTGATGCATTCGTGTATTGCACTGGGTGTTGTACTTACGCAGGAAGGCGCAGAGGGAATGGATTACCCGATCGCATTCAGAAGTCGGCGGCTATCCAAAGTTGAAAAGAGTTATTCTACTATTGAGCGCGTAGGATTGGCGATGGTATATGTGCTCTAGAAATACTACCACCATCTACTTGGTGGGCACTTCAATATGTATACCGATCATTCCACGTTGAAATACTTGGTGAACAAGCCTATGTTGGTGGGGCGCATATGTAGATGGATGTTGCTGCTTGAAGAGTATGACTTTGAGGTCATCATAAAGCCGGGATGCTTAAATGTAGGACCATATCACCTATCACGAATTGAGAATGGTGAGGAGCCAAAAAATTTTGAGGAAGGACTGCCTGATGCACAGCTCTATGCAGTGCGTGTCACGAAGGCCCACTTTGAAGATATAATCCATTTCTTAACCATAGCGACTGCGCCTCAGGGATATTCAATCCAATAGAACAATGAATTGGTGGTACGTGCAGTATATTTTTCTGTCATCACGGGACACCTCTACAAAATGGGAAATGACGAGATATTATGAAGATACGTTCCTGAATTTGAACGAGGACAGATCCTCGCAGAAGCACATGGGGGGGCTGTAGGAGGACACTATGCGGGATGAGCGATGGCACAAAAGATTCTTTGCACTACACTATGGTGGCCAACCCTACATCAATATTCGAAAGCATATTGTCAGGCATGTGACGTATGTCAATGGATAGGGAAACCATCGCGAAGGGATGAGATGTAACTCAATCCACAGATGACACTGTAGCCATTCGAAAAATGGGCGATAGGCTTTGTAACACCGATCAAACCTCAGGGGAGGACGGGCACGCTCTACATCATCACCACGATAGAGTACTTGAATCGATGGACGGAAGCATAGCCACTTAAGGACTGCACAACTGCAAAATTTTTGTTCGACAATGTGTTGATACGGTTGGATGCCCGAAAATTCTAATGAGTGACCGCGGAATGCACTTCCTAAATGAAACTATCATTGCACTCACCAAGGAGTTCCAGTTGTATCATCAACAAAGTACGCCATACCATCCTCAAGTTAATGGGATAGTGGAAGCATTCAATAAGATTCTAGAGACTACACTGACCAAAGTATGTAACATGCAACGAAATGACTGGGAGTTTGCATACCTATCGTATTATGGGCATACAGAACCACATGCAAGAAATTGATGGGTCAGACACCTTTCAGGTTAGTCTATGGCATGGAAGCAGTCATGCCAATGGAGTACATCATACCCAGTTTGCGAATAGCAACGATGATAGGAATGTCAGACCGTGAAGCCTTGGAAGAGAGGATCATGCAATTGGAAGAACTTGAGGAAGAATGGTTTGTGGCAAGATTCCATCAGAAGGTACAGAAACAGTGCGAGAAAGCTTGGCACAATTGCCACATCATGTTGCAGACGTTTAAGATAAATGATTTAGTGTTTCTGTATGACAAGAAGTTCGAAAAATTTCTTGGAAAATTCAGAATACATTGGTTGGGACCATATGTGGTAAAAGAGGTCATAGACGGAGGCGCATCCACCATGTCAAACTTAATGGAGAGCCCTTCCCAGGAAGAGTAAATGGTAGTCGCCTGAAGCCCTACATGGGTGGGTTGGTTGTCTAACTAACCGATCAAAGCATAGTCTCACTGCTCCAGACAGTTAAAAGAGAGTGCGGGACTATAAAACAGTCTATTAGGGAGCTGCGCGACAACAAGGGTGCAGTTGGGGTCGGTATGTCACAAGGGTCATGGTTGTGTAGAAGGGGCTGCGCTGCTACATTAAGAGACAAGGAAGTGAACATTGGTTTCACTGTTCATGACAAGATGTCCGAGTTAAGGGAAAAAGGAGTAGGCGGCGGGCAATTATGATACGAATTAAGAGCTAGATTTGGAATGATCTACCCTATATCTCACATTAATGACCCGAATAAGGGGGGGATGGTCGAATTTGAATTTCAACAGGCCTATAAATCATAGTTGGTCATCCACTAAACAAACCATGGCATCTTGAGAATTAAGTTGTTGCGCTATCAAATAGGTATGGACCCGTCGAACTTCGACGCTTTGAGAGTAAGCCCAATGGTTGCAACAGTGCCAAAAGAGACGTAGGGCCTTCATGACAACATAATGCCAATAGCCAAGGACGTTGCGCCTAGCCGAACACCAATGATGGGAGATGTACCGGAAAGTCTCAGACAGATAGAAGGATCGTTCCAGATGTCGCCCCGAAACCCACAGTTTGGTAAGAGATCGATGAAATATAAGGGCAAGATGGTGAATCTTGAGACAAAAGATGGAATTATATTTAAAATTTTGTCTTTGGGCCACATGCCCACGACAAATCTTGAAGATTGGGACCTCGCGGATAGCAACAACTCTTGTAAAAATGTAGCACAAACTTCATCAGACATTGAGTATACTGAACTAGGGATCGCAAACTTGTTGTTCTTGCACAAAAATTTCACGCATTTGACATCTCAGCTAGAGCTAAAATCCTATGACGGGTTGGTTTTTGTTAATATAGTAGAGCAAAATGAGCATCAACAGTTAAGCGAATTAGTAGGGGCAATGGAGCAGGAGCTTGAAGAAGCATTGCAGGAGGCAATGACGTAGCAACAAATTGTAGAACGTCACTCATAGGGATGGTGGACCACGAAGCCTTGGCAACGCGACTTGCCACACTGATGGCATGAATTGAGGGTGAGTCACGATGTTTGTGTTGGGGACCTATTGGGTAGCGGATCCCCCGCGTAATAGTTTTGGGGCTTAAAGCCCACAATTTTGGGTAATGGTATTGTAAAGGCTCCATGAAGTGCGTGGAGTGAAAATTGTAATGAGTCAAGTCAAAGGGTAGTCTTCCTTAAAATATTGTAAATTTAATATAGAGTGCATCGGCCTACCCATGGTCTGTAGACCATGGGAATGTCTAAATAAAGCGAGGCTCTAAGTGTAAAATTTTAGTTTTTGCTAGTTTGGATCTCAAGTATTCTGGGTTTTTGAATGCAATATTCACTCCAAGTCTGTAAGTCTGAGTCTCAGGTGGTAGTAGTAGAAGAAGGCTCTGCAGTTGTGTGCGCGGACCCCTATAGCTGAGTGCACAAAGCAGAGTTGGGATTGTAATGTGACAGAAGTTAATAAATGCTAAGTTGATTCTGTAATATTGGGCATCTATTCGCAGATCTATATTTTTATGCTTCTGTTATATGTTTATGCATCTCTTTATAATTTATGGTTGCAAATACTAGTTATAAATGTTGAATGATTAATATAGAATACTGGGCCCACAAGATTAAGTTAGATCTATAATAATAACACAGTAAGGATAAAGGATCTGGATAGCACCCTGTCACACTCTATACAGAGCTATAGGAAGGCCGGACAATTGCGTAGCATGAGTGCGCAGGATTGGTTTGCGAGCTTTCCAGACCTCTTCAAGACATCCCTAGGGTGCAGAAACCTGGTTCCAACACCCTCCCATAATACCTCGGGTGAGACCTGAGTTCGCGCTCCATGGACTGTTGCTGAAAGGGCCTATAGTTTCGGGATTTGTTTGGCTAAAACACTTCTGAACTTGGATTAGACCCCAACAAGCCAACACCTCTGAATACTCGTAGTTTTATCACACTCACCATACTGAACTATGGGGGTGGCGGAGGTGGAGTTGGTGGGGATGGAGGTGAGGGGGGTGAAACGGGTGGCGGTGTGGGTGGAGGTGGTAAACACAGAATTCGCTGCCTTATCAAACTAATTGTGGTTCTCAGAGAAACCTTTGCAAGATCGTCCTCACTCTCCCGCGAGGGTGAAATTAAGGGACTGTTTTCTAATTCTTCACTACTTCCTCTTTTGTAGATCTTCCCACTCTGCATAGTCCCAAAAATTAATTTATTCTCATAACCCACTTTTCACACAATAGCATCTTAATCCAAGTGTTCAAAGATTTAATATACTTACCTCGTGGTCCCTTGAGAAAATGTTGTTCTGCCTCACTGTAGCTAACGGTCATGTCTACCACAAACTCAGTGATAAATCCTCCTATTATCTAGTCGAGCCAATGGTCCACAACTCACGCAATCTTATCTTCTGACGCTTCATGTCTACACACTAATTTCGGATTCCACACAATTGGCTTATCGAACCTACACCTTCCCTAGCTATCTTCTAGCTTTTTGATCCACTCATACAACACAGAAGGAAAGGATGCAAAGAAAATTTGGTGGATTTCTGTATACAAGTAGTGCTCCAACCACTGTTCCTTAGATACTCACGGAGTTCTATTTTCCTATGTCACGGACTTGTGAATCTTCTTGTCCAACCACTTATCAATTTCTTTCTTGGTTGGGTTCTAATGGAATGACATCAGACATCCATTATGAAAATCCTAGTCCTAGCAACGGAACCATTTGTTGGCTTGTTGGGGCCTGACCTAGGTTCGGAGGTGATTTAACCAAACAAATCCCAAAACTACGGGCCCTTTCGGCAATAATCCGCAGTGTGCAGACTGAGGTCTCACCCGAGGTAGTATGGGAGGGTGCTGGAACAAGGTTTCCACACCCTAGGGATGTCTTGATGATTTTTGTAAGGTTAACGGTTTGACCCTTCGGACATGCTACTTTGCATAGCTATCTATCCCTTGCAACCGTGAAGCTGTCTTCATGCAACTCTATTTACAGTGCGAAGAAAGTATTACCCTGATTCCTTATACTTACTGTATTATTATTATAGTGCTTAACTTATCTATGCGAGCCTAGTATTCTTGTTTATCATTTAACATTCATATAAGTCTTCACAATCATCAAACAATATAAATGCATAAAAGCAAGAGGAAACCCAGATACATAGTATTTATAATCAACCTTTCTTTATTAATCTTCAATCCTGATTACAGACTCACCACCACCCTACGCACTCAACTGCATGGGTCTGCGCACCCAGCTATGGACTCTACTAGGCCTCTGCGTAGTGAGTTGCAGAGCCTTTTCCTATTCTATGATCCAAGACTTAGATCTACAACTCAGAATTCTCCTATTGATTCTTCATTCTTTCTCTCTAATTCGTTATCTTTACACTTAGAGCATCGCTCTATTTATGCACTCCCATGGTTGCGGACCATGGGTAGGCCAACATGACTTTACATTACATCACAATATTTTAGGGTAGACAGCCCAATGACTCATCCTCTACTTCGCGCTTCGCACTCGTAATTCGTGGAGTCTTACAAAACCTTTGACCAAAACTTGGGCTTTGAGCCCCAAAACCATGCTGCAAAGGATTCGATGCCCAACACCCCTATTGCCAAAATGAACTCTATTTGCCTTGTTCTTTTCCTTGTTATCTCTTTCAAATGGGATGTCCATCAGATGGATGTTAAATCTGCCTTCTTGCATGGGGACTTGCAAGAAGAAATCTATATGGAACAACCTCTTAGCTTTATACAAGCAGACTCCAACCTTGTATGTCAACTTAAGAAATCCCTTTATGGTCTTAAGCAAGCCCCTTGGGCCATGCCAAAGTGGATATATTTCTTTTAGATATTATCTTTTCTAAGTGTCATTCTGACAATACTGTCTACACCAAGAAAGTAGGTAAGTCTCTTATCATTCTTATTCTTTATGTTGATGATCTTATCCTTACTGGTAGTGATCCAATACTTATAAAGCATGTGGAGTCTAGCCTTAAAAATCAGTTTAAAATGATAGACTTAGGACACTTACATTATTTTCTTGGTCTTTATGTCTTGCAATCCTAGGAAGGTATTTCCCTTTCCCAGTCCATGTATGCTTGTGATATTCTATGCCACTTTCACGTGGAAGACTATAAGCGAGCCCCTTCTCCCTATTAGTATGGAGCCAAACTTTTTGTCACTTGTACTTCCCTTGAAGTTGATGCTACCTTATACCCTCATCTTATTGGAAACCTTTTGTCTCTTACCCATACCTGTCCTGAGCTTTCCTTTGTTGTTGGCCTTATTGCTCGGTTTATGCAAAACCAATAGGAAAGTCATTGGAAAATAGCTAATAGAATACTTCATTATGTTCGAGTTACAATTCAATTTGGGATTCACTACAATGTAGAATCATCTCCTCTATTGGTTGGCTCCACTAATTCCAACTGGGTTGGTGATCGTGATGATCAGAAATCTACTACAAGTTATGTATTCACTCTTGGTTTTGGACCTATTACATGAGCTTGCAAGAAAGAAAGTGCCATTTCTCTTTCTTCAACAGAAGCAGAGTATCATGGTGTTGTAGAAGCTAATAAGGAATCCCTGTGGGCTTGTCAGATCCTATCAGAGTTTGATTTTTAGTGGCAGCATCCAACTACACTTTAATGTGATAATCAAATAGCCATTCAACTATGCAAATATATAGTCCAACATCAACGTAGAAAACACATTGAACTACAAATGCACTTCATCAAAAATCTCATTCATGACCATGCTCTTGAAGTGTAATATTTTTCAACCGATGATCAAGTTGTAGACATCTTTACAAAGTCTCTCACAGAGGCCATGTTTACTAAACTTCAATTTATGGTTGGATTTCAGGATGTTGTCACTAAGGGGGGGATAGGCTCTAATGCCTCCTTCCTTCTCTTATTGTGACATCATTGTACATTCTTCAATCCTACCCCAAGTTTTTCTCAAGGGGGGATGTTAGGATATTCCGACATATAGGAAATAGTTAAGTATAACTTGGTCTAGTGTATAGTTAAGTAAAGTGTGTTTATTTTATATGTGCTTTTTGTAACTTACAATCTAATGGTCACAATATGTTCTAGACATGAAGTGATCTGACGATTCATTCTCTCCTTGGTATTACCTATACTTGATCAGTGGCTTAACACCTGATTGGTCCATGATCTCTATTTAAAGATCACGTAGGGTCATTTGTAAGGCAACCGTTCATGAGAGAATCTTATGTAAATTGTCTTTCTTTTACATTAATAAATTTCCTGAAGTGGTCGCGTTGGTTGAGGCACTGAAATGTTTCCCTCTTTGAGGTTTTTAACCACGTCAAGAATATTGGTGTACTAATCTGTGATATATTTATGAGCAGTGTCCTTTGGTGCTCTATCTAAGGAACTTACCCTGTAAATTCCTATAGAGGATCACACTTTTCCGGGGCCACACTAGCCCTAAGCTGATTGGATTTTTTACCATGTCATCTGCCAGTTAGAAACCATATTAATAAAAGGTATAGAGGCTTGATCATATGAACTATCAAAACTATCAAAATATTCATAAGAGTTCGACCAAAAAAAAACCAAAGTTTAGTCTACTCTATTCTCTAGACCAACTTAACAGGAAAATAAAATACTAGAGTTGAGACAAGATGATATAACTAGCTAACATCAACATGAGAAAGTATGCAACTAAATAGACCCTAATAATCAGATTTGCTTTGCTGTAGGATTACGGTAGGAGAGGTTTGCACTCTTGTAGAAATATTTGGTCAACAAATTGAAGGTGTTGGTTTATAATTTCATAGAGAAAATGTTACTCCTCATTTCAATTGGTGTTCCTTTAGAACGTGACTCTATCCAACATCTCTTTCAACCTCCAATATATCTCCATAATGAGAAGATTATATTCACGACTTCCCCTCCAACACCCAATTCAAGTATCCAACTAACATATGGCCCCAAGAACTTCAGAATCTGAATAATCCACTTTTCGATATCCTAACTATTTTATTGCATGGTTGATGGAGTGTGCTTCCTATAGTGCTTTGTAACTTTTATGTGTGTGGGTGTAAGCTTGTGAATTGTTAAGATCATCATGATCTCTTGTAGCTTTGCAAGATCAGGGATGTTGATGTGGCATTTTTTTCCAAGAGGGGGAATTCACCATGTGCAAATTGAGTGCAGCGAAGGGATCAGATGGAGGGTGAGAATAGACATAAGTATGAAATAAAGCACACTGACTAGTTGAACACTTGTAAAAATAGAGGAGGGACAGACATAAAATTTAAGTAACCCATGTCTTACAAAATCTCCCTAGAGGCTCACCTCCCTTGAAGCAAACAATAGTTAGAGAAAGATAGGCTTGAAATTTTGACTATGGCTGGAAACAATGATGAAAGAGGATGGAAGGTGCCAGGGCAACAGGGCCTAGTCGTTCGACCAACTTGGAAATGGTAACTGTAAGAAAAATTCCACGTCAAGCAAAGAGTGTTCCAAAAGCATCCAAGGTTGAATATCCATTGTAAAATGTTGAAATGGGAAACATTCTATTAACATGCACATATTGTGTTGTGCTTAATTTGGAATTTTGATGCATCTATAGATTATTATCTTTTACATATAAGAAAAGATGTAAGCTCCCTAAAAAGAGTACAATGTGATGCCAAGAAAATTGAATTTAGAACATTCATATAAATGTGATTCAACCTTGATGAGTGTGTACTTGATAGAATATCTATAGAAGAAATGTTAATCCATTTAAGTGTTAATTTTCTTTTATATATATATATATATATATATTTTAATAAAAAGTATAATATTAATACATTATATATGTTTGTTTATATGAACATATATGATATTTAATTATTGTTGAATTGAATTTACATAGTGTAGCAACATTCCCAAATTGTCATCTGTCAGTTATAGACCACATCAATGACAAATATAGAGGCTTGATCATCTGAATTATCAAAACTATCAAAACATTCATAAGTGGTCTGCCAAAACAAAACCAAAGTTTAGTCTACTCTACTCTATAGACTAACTTAATAGGAAAATAAAGTAATAGAGCTGAGACAATATGATATAACTGGATAACATCAGCATTAGAATCTATGAAAGTAAATAGGCCCAGATAATCATATCCGCTTTGCATAGGAGTAGGGTAGGAGAGGTTTCCACTCTTGCAGAAATATTTGGTAAATACATTGAAGGTTCTAGTTCATAACTTCATTGATAAAATGCTACTCCTCATCTCAATTGGAATTCCTTTCAAACATGAATCTCTTAAACATCGCTTTTAACCTTCAATATAGTTCCATAGAGAGAAGATGCTAGTTATGCCTTCCCCTCTGAGCACCCAATTCAGGTATCCATCTAGTATATGGCCCCAAGAAGTTCAGAATCTGAATAATCCACTTTTCGATATGCTCAATATTTTGTTACATGGTCAATGGAGTGTGCTTCCTATAGTGCTTTGCGACTTTATTTATTCAAGAATAAACTTTTGCATTGTTGACTTCATCAGGATCTCCTACATGTTTCCAAGATTGAGCATGTTGATGTTGTAGTTTTTCCAAGAGGGGGAATTCACTCTGTGGAAATTGAGTGTAGTGAAGGGATCAAATGGAGGGTGATAATAGAGATAAGCATGAAATAGAGCACCGTGGATAGTTGAACACCTACAAAAATAAAGGAGGGGAATACCCAAAATTTAAGTAACTTGCATCTTACAAAAGATCCCTAGAGCCTCACCTCCCTTGAAGCAATCAATAGACAGAGTAAGATAGGATTGAAATCATGACCATGACTCAAAGAAATGGTGAAAGATGAAGGAAGGTGCGAGGGTGAGAGGTCCTAGTCACTGCACCAACTAGGAAATGGTAACCATAAGGAAAATTTCTCATCAAGCCAAGAGTGTTCCAACTACATCCCAACTTGAATGTCCAATAAGTTGAAATGAGAAACATTCTCGTATTATGCACATATCCTATTGCATTTATTTTAGAAAAGGTAACAAGTTAAATTAGGGTTGGAATTCAAGTGGAGAGTGTTAACGTGAAATCAAGGTAAGGAGGCTCATTGTAGAGTGAGCCTCCCAACTTGATGTTTGTGATTCTGATATGATAAGTCATGTGTAGTCCGCACATTATCCTCAAATGCGTGAGAATGTGGGGGTCACTTGGTAGTTGATGCTTTTGCCATCCCTGTCACCATATTCATCTCATCAGTCCTATGAATCCGAGCCATGTTAGCATTTAATGGAAGAGTTAACACCACCATCAAGGATTTAATGTGTTTCAAGATGAGAGCTTGATATTATTTATACTAGTCATGTTCAAAATATCAAAGCCAAGGATGGGTAATAGAAGATATTGATTCCTATTCATAGAAGATGTTGGAAAGGTAATATATGACTTTATTAGTTGATAATCACACATGTGATGTGAGAACCATTTAGATTTTAAGGAGAGAAGTCTAAACGTGCTTGAGATCATTTTCAAGCATCCAACTAAGAACAATTTTCCTTATTGTTGCCTCCATTCAATAAATGTTTGGTTATCCCAAGATTATACTTCCCTCAATGATGATTGATCTAGATTGGATTATCATATTTTTCTCATCTATCTCAATTTCCTCAATCAGAGTTTGTGTACAAAATTTACGCCACTCAAAAGTTGACCTTGCTTTTCTCACTGCCATAATTCAAGAGGATACCATGTCAGCCCCCATTATTCATGTACAAGGGGCTAGCCACATGATTATGATGAAGAAAAACTCTACAAGGGTCCATATTGTAACTTGGTTAAAAGTTAAGGTAGTCAAATCTAACCATGACCTAACCACTAGTAGGTTATCAGGGTGTGTTATGGCTGGGCCACTAGGAGGAAAATGGGTTTTATTCTTTTGAGTGCATTTGTTCGATAGATGAGAGAAAATAACCATAAGGGATAAGATGTAGAGCACATATAGCGGTTTTGTGCATTGTAGTAGCCCACGAGCCACAAACCATACTTCTTTCTACTCGCAACCATTTTCTATTCATAAAAAGAGAGCAGAGAAAACTAACCTTGTAGTTGGATTTTCTCCTAAAAGGGTTTCCCAGGTCATATCTTGTGTCAAAACATCGTTCGTGAGTTTTCATTTCACTGTTCTATAACTTTTGCATAATTTTAATTTTCATGTATACTCAATTAATAGTAATCTACACATCCAAAAACCTACAAATGAAATAAAACCCCAATAATGTAGATTTTGGATTTTTAAATATAGCTTTATTAGATATGTTGTGATGAATTGTCTAGTGGAATATCCACAATAGTTTAGATATCATATTTATATCATAGAAGGTTTATTTGGGTATATTGTGGAGATTTGCAGGGGATCTATATCGATTAGGCCAAAAGTTGTAAAACCTAATCATGGCCTACGTATCTATGAATGACCCTCATGATCCTGTAGAGGAGAGGTTTCTGTAGATGGAAGCAAAAGTTATAGATATAAGCCATAATATTAATATCCTCACACCAGCCTTGACCAATAATGTCGGGAAATTTTGAGAATATGGGGTTTCTAATGCATTATACAGATCAAATGGGAGATCAGGAGATCAAGAAGAAATAGAGAACCAACCAAAGAAATGACCCTAAAAAGATCAACCAAGTTCCAGTGCTATGCATCATTCACAGTGCCTTTTCAAAATATAAGTTGAGGTTGATATTGAGTCGTATGAGGGTTAGATCGGTGCTATGAAGCTAAATCGCTAGTTGCAACAATTAGAAGTGTATTTTAGTGTCCATCATATTGAGGAAGAACATAATATTTCATTTGTACTGCTAAAATTAGAGGGTCATGCCTTGACATGGTCGGAAAGCCACGCGAAGACATTGAGGTTAGAGGGAGATCCTCTAGGGACTAAGTGGGAGGACTTAAAAACCCTAATAAAGTAACATTTTAACACTATTGGATATGTAGGGCAGTAGTGGATAAGTGGCACTACTCCAGGAAGAAGTACGGGTAGAGTGTATATGGGTGCACGACAAAGTTCAAAAAGGTGGCCATAATGTTGGGTACCTCCCCAAAGAACTCAGATATACTCCTCAAGTATTTGGAGGTTTTACAAAACCATGTATGAAACTAAGCAATTTTTTTCAAGGCTATATCAATGGACCTTAAGGCTTCTGTATATGCATAGTACCTAGAGAACATTGGCTTGAAGAAAGGGAAATCAAGAGCATCCAAGTGGAAGGAGAAACATTACACTTATAAGGAGGGGAAGAAGAATTTGAAAGGGGGAAGGGAAAATAATACAACCACAACATACTAGTGAAAAGATCCTAACAACCACTCCAACATTGATGACCAGGCAAAGGAAAAGTGTTGGAATTTGCATCGAGAGCTTAACCCTTAGAAAAAAAGAAAGACAACAAGAACAAGAAACTCATTGCCATTGATTCGCATAACCAAGTTGAAAGTTTCCTATACATGGATGAGAATATTATCTTTATGTCAATGTAGAAGGAGATGAATTTGAGTAGCCTTCAACAATTTGAAGAGAAAGAAATGACCAAAGTCTTCCACATAAATATATAGGTCAAGAAGACAAACATTTATGCTCTCTTTGACTCAATATTGTAGGTGAATCTCACTACATTACAGATGGTCAACACATTTTAATTGGATGTTCGTGATCATTTGAGATGATTTCCATTGGGATGGATAAGTAAGGATGCATATTTAAAGGTAACCAAAGAGTCTAAATGATTGTATTGATAAAGTAGAACTAGATGAAGTTCCCTTGCATGTGTGAAATTGTGTTTGGAATTCCATACATGTACATGAGAGATCAAATAATCATGTGGAGAGCCAACCAGTGTCAGGTTATCAAGGATGGAAAAGCATTCACCATCAACACACTCAAAGGAAAGTCGAAAATTTTGGAAGTAAGTGCCAACCAAGCCAAGAAATTGATCAGTTCAAGAAAGAAGTATGCATTAAAGTTTTTAAGAGAAAATAATTCTATATAAGAGTCTATAAGAGCAAAGGCATCCACGCAAACATGTACTTAGAAAAGAAAAAAAAATAACTAGAAGAATTCCTACAAGTATATAAGGATGTGTTTCAGGAGCCTAAGGGGTTACCACCCAAGAGGGAAGTGGAACACATGATCCAACTATTACTGGACTCCCAATTGCCAAACATTGGGATGTAGAAAAAGTGTGTAATAGAAGCACGTGAGGTGAAGAAATAGTTTCACAAACTACTAGAAAAGGGTTTCACTTGACCAAGTACATCACCATGTGGGTCACCCATCATCATTGTGCCAAAGAAGGATGGGACTTGGTGGATGTGTATTGATTATAGGGCATTGAAAAAAATCATGTTCAAGAATAGGTACACCTTGTCGAGGATAGATGATCTGCTGGAACACTCCCTGCAAGAAAAGTACTTTAGTAAGCTGGACTTAAATTATACATATCATCAATTTTGATTTAAAGAAAAAGATACTTGGAGGACTACTTCCAAAATTAGGTAAGGGTTGTATGAGTGGTTAGTCATGAAATTTCGCCTATGCAATGCACCAACTATATTTGTGACGTTAATGAATTATTTATTTCGCACTTTATAGATTCATTTGTTATTTTCTATTTGGATGATATACTAGTATACAGAGCTACCTTGGAGGAGCACATCTCACATTTAATGTAGGTGTTACTGACATTGAAGAAGCACCAACTACAAGAAATCTCAAGAAGTAAGAGTTTGCATAGTAGTCTTTGGTGTATCTGGAGTATGTGATAGGCGGAGGAGGGTTGAAGATAGATCCTACGAAGAAGGAGACCATCATGAAATGGTCGATGCTTACTAATGTTTTTGAGGTTATGAGTTTCATTAGGGAAGCACAGTACTTGAGGAAATACATAACCTTGTTTTCAGTGGTATCAACAACTCTCCACACCATAAAAAAAACTGGCAAGAATTTCTAGCAGGAAAATGGTCTATATAGGGAATTTAAATAAGAAGATTAATCAAGCACCAGTTCTTGCATTATCGAACTTGTAGTGGCCCTTTGCAGTGGATACAAATGTGAGTGGGTATTCTATGGGAGTGCTCTTGATGTAGGGAGGAAGACCTATATGCTACAATTTTGATGTATTTTAGTGGGATGTTCCTGATTACCCTACCTACAATAAGGATTTCTATTACTTGCTGCAAGTTGTAAAAAAATGGAAGTGCTCTCTAATGGGAATGGAGACAAAAATCCACATATATCAATCACCACTATAGTACTTGTAGGCCTAAATTGAGCTACAATAGACCATGCCTTACATATGGATGGGTTTCTACAACAATTTCATTTAGTGATCAAGTACAAGAAGGGAAAAAAAATAAAAATTGGATGACATTCTCTTAAGCCCACCCACATCAAAGATCACAACTTTGGAAATTGTTATATATGTGGGGCCATTCAACCATGATGCATAAAAAGAGGAATATTCAGAGGATGAGGACTTCATGGAGGTGTTTCAGTAGTTTCTTAGTTAGATTCATGTGCACGATGACAACAACACCATTGAATACCATCTCAAGGGTAACTTTACTGGCTATATAATACCATCTGTCGGAAAGGTTACTTTATAGGCTATATAAGTTGTGTGTCCCTAGAGGGTTAGAGATTATAGTTGATGATAGAGGTTCACCCATCTAATGTATCGTGTGGATAACTGCAGTCGATTCCTTCATGAGTGAGGTTAGTAGTTGTGTTGGTCACATTAAAGGTGTGAAACAGATATTGGCATATCAGTTATATGTTCATCAACATGGACGCACTACGCAACGAGTCGAACATAAAATTTATAGACCCATGTTATCCATTTTAAAGGGATTCTATTTGTGATTTGTTAAAAGCATGGGTGCACTCTGAGTTGAATCAAACATATAACCTTATCATACCCATCTCATTTCATTTCAAGAGATTTGATTTGTGGATTCCATTCCATTGATTTGTGGGAACGCATGTGCATAAATATCCATCTGCATCTCATCAGCCCATGTTCTAATTTGAAATCTTATTCTGTTACCCTGGGATTCATCAGAACTTATCCAGTAATTTCATTTTTTCCTAAAAAAAATCATGTAGTTTCTTGTATGTAGAGGCAGAGTGTTACTCAGGTGAGAATGACTTGCCCGCATACTGTTGTAGATTAATGTTCGTCATACCCATTATAGTCTTGTGGGTGAGTTGTTCTTCAC
The DNA here is from genome assembly GCA_031772625.1 of Pinus tabuliformis. Taxonomy (NCBI): domain Eukaryota; kingdom Viridiplantae; phylum Streptophyta; class Pinopsida; order Pinales; family Pinaceae; genus Pinus; species Pinus tabuliformis. The sequence continues at coordinate 876,792,427 of CM062807.1, forward strand.
AAAGAAACCCTCCCTTATTTTCATGCGAGGACAGACATGAGGATGTCGTGATCGCTTCAATCATAATGTATTGAGAAATTGTTATTCATATTGTTGCCTTTTCAATGTAAGCATTTGCTGCTCATTTCCTCCTCTAGTTCGCTACCAAAATCCTTTCCCTCCCTTGGTTCAATATATATATCCCTGTGGTTTTCCCTATTTATAAGAAAACGAAGATTCTACCAATATTTGAATATGCACAGATTCTATTAATATCATCCGACTGTATACCCAATAAGTCTCTAAATATTTTAGAATGCTCGAAAACTCGTGGTACAACTTCTACAACACGATATTTCATATTCTATCTAACTAAACATCCATACTTGTAAATAGAAATTCATTTATTTATTTATTCAAGTCATGACATATTTTACTCTATATGTTTTTGTCTTTCTTTTTTATATAATTTTAGGTGATTCTAGTGGCAACGCAATTATTAACGACTTTATGAATTGTTAAAAAAACTTGGGGAATTAACTTTATTGATGAATTGGATAGCTCACAAGTTAGGAGCTCCAGCTGGATACTACCTCTAGAAAAACCGTCTACATACAAATCATCTTACAATCGAAATTATATATAGTGTTCACACACCTAGGGAAGTTAGAACAACTACCTAAGAAATATGAACTAATTCCTAATCGAAGGCTCTAATGAACCAAATATCTCCAGTTTTACATATTCTCCATTATCTTCAACACTCCCCCTTAATGGAAAAAGTGGTTCACAAGTATTCCTAACATTTCTCTAAACAATTTAAACTTGATTCTACCAAGAAGCTTAGTGGAAATATCTGTGGCATTGTCACATGTATTACAATATTCAATATGGATTTCCTTTTACTGAACTTTGTCCCTGACAAAATGAAATTGTGTATCAATGTGCTTTTTGTTTTTATGAAATATTAGATTATTTGCAAGTTTGATAGAGCTCTGATTGTCACATTTGATAACTGTTGCAACCTTCTATCCTCCTCTAGCATCATGGAGAACTATCCTCAACCAAAATGCTTCACAAGTTGCTGCACACATCGCTTGGTACTCAACTTCTGTTGAACACAAGGATATTGTGTTATTTTTTTGCTGCTCCATGCAATGAACCTATACCCAATGTTGAATGCATAGCCTGTTATGGATCGTCTGTCATCTACATCTCCAACCCAATTGAAGTTTGAAGAAACATGTCAGTATAACATCAAATGAATCAGTATAAATAATACCAAAGTCTAAGGTTCCTTGCAGATACCTTAAGATGCATTTCGCTGCAACCCAATGACTCTCAAGAGGCTTTGACATAAATTCACTGAATACACTAAGTGCATAAGCCAAATCGGCCTAGTTGTACTCCAATAGATTAGACTCCCAACCAGCTATCTATACAATGTTGCATCAGCCTCCTTAGAACCATCATCATTCTGAGGTTTGATATTCTGTTTTAAAGGTATTGCTACAACTTTGCACTGATCCATTTTGAACTTTTCAAGGGAGATCCTAAGATACTTACACTATGACATAAAATTCTAGCCAACATCTCTCCAAACTTCCACATCGAAACAATAGTGTATCTCTCCAAGGTCTTTCATCTCAAAAACCTGTGACATATACTATTTGATTTCTTTAATGAGTTCATCTACATTTATTGTAATGATAAGATCATCTACATATAAGGAAATCAAAACAATTCGCCCCTCTTTGTCAAACACTGTGTATAGGTTAGGGTCATTCTTTCTTCTTTTATAACTATGTTGTAGGAAAAATGAATCGATTTTGTCATACCATGATCTAGGTGTCTGTTTTAGTCCATATAAAGCCTTATTTAATTTTTAGACTAAATGATCTTCCCCTTTCTTGACAAATCCCTTTGGTTGAATTATATATACTTCCTCTTTCAGATCTCCATTTAATAAAGCAAACTTTACATCTAGCTGGTGTATTTTCCAGTGGTGTTTAGTAGCTAATGCAATAATCATTCTAATTGTGCTTAATTTATCTATCGGGGTGAAGGTTTCCTCGTAATATATACATTCCTTTTGGGAATACTCCTTTGCAACTAGCCTAGATTTATATTTATCTATAGATCCATCTAATTTAAACTTTAATTTGTATAAGCATATGCACCTTATGGGTTTTTTTCTTTCAGTAGGTTGAACTAAATCCCAGATATTATTTTTAATGATAGATTGATATTCCTCCTGCATTGCTTGCCTCCATTCATTACTTTGACTAGCTTCATTCAAACTAGAAGGTTCAGTAGTGTTCAACATATGACTAATAAGCGAAGGATCCCTATATCTCGCTAGCAATGGTATATGCCTACTTGATCTTCTAAGTGGTGAAGTGGCTTCAAACTTGTTCTGATCTCCCCTTTGCGAACTGGTTTCAAACCTAATTTGATCAACCACTTTTTCTTTTTCCTGTTTCCGCTGCTGCTCCTATTGTTGTTTCTGCTCACTGGCCCCTATTTCATCACCATCTTCTGACAATAAAGGCACATTCTATTCTTCATCACTACGAACAAGGTTCCTATCATATACCTGTTCATGAAATACCACATCTCTGCTTGAAAACACCTTGTGAGTCAAAGGATTAAACAACTTATAAGACTTAAACTAACTGCAGTATCCAACAAAAGTACACTTAATGGCTTTTGAATCTAACTTCTTCCTATCTTCTCTTAGGACATCAGCAAAAGCCTTACATCTAAAGACACTAAGATGACTTACTACATGCTTGAAGCCAAACAATGTGATGAGCCCCAAGAATGGATAATTATTTGGGCTCATTCAACCTCCTAATTCGACTTAATCCACCGTTCTCATTAGTTTATTGCATGTTTTTTATTATATTTATGCTAATAGAGTGAATTGGGTTAGTCATTATGCCAACAAGTCTAATGGGTGCTTTGTGTAGTCTTTTTGGTTAATTTGGAGACAAAATCAAGGGGTTTAATGAGCACTTGGTAGCCAAATTCGTGGGAGAATAAGAGAGAGGATTTGTAGGAAGGTGTCCCCTTCATTTATGGGCCTTACCTCGAATTCTCCACCATCAGCTCGGAGTTCAAGGGCCACCAAATCAATTATCCAAGGGCAGCCAAGCAAGTCAAGTAGGACTGTTGTTAACTTCAAGTTTTGGGCAGCCGAGTCCCTAAAGTTTAGGAGGACTATTGGGATCCTCAATTTGTATAAATAAGAAGGCTTAGGGCCTCATTTGGGTTAGCCAGTAGTTAGTCACTTTATAGTCATTTTGTATTCAGTTTGTAGTCATTTTGTAGTTCGATTTTTAGGCAGTAGATTAGTTTGCTTTCAGCACATTTTCAAGTTCTCCTTGTGGACATTTTTTGGAATGTAACGTTTCTTTTGATCAATAAAGATGAATCCAGCTTTGCACCAGCTCTAAATCTCTCTTAGGAGGTTGTAGCTCTTGGGGTTGGGCCCATCTCAAGTGCCCATTACCTCCTTTGTTTACTTTCATGTGTCTTTGTTGCATTCTTAGAATAAAATCGGCTATTTAGATTTAAATCTTGTTTTTGATAAGTAAAATAGCTTTTCATGCTCAGATTTAGTTGATAGGTTGTTAACAAAAAAAGCTTCAAGAAAAGGGCCATCAAACATCTGTGGTTTCACCTCTCCTTTAGTGGGATCAGGAGCTGTGACTAGGATGACTTTGCTGCCCACAAAAACACTGATTTTGCTTTGCCATGCAAGCACTAGTGTTTGATTTTCATGTGTAGAAGTTGGTTACAAGTTCAGACTTTCATTTTCTTAGTTTCATGAGTTAAAATACATGGTTTCATTGCAGGTCACACTTCTGTTCATTCTCTTTACTGACAGCTAGAAAATTAGGTCAACGTAACTAGGTCTTTGAATTTACAAGTCTTTGTTGGTTCAGATTGGAAAAATGACTTGCAGAGCACCCGTACCACTCCTTCATTTGCTTATTCTCCATCATCACCATCCACTCCACCCTCTGCTTAGAATCCTTACCTCACATTTGCCACATTTGCTCACATAACCCTAGTTTTTGTACATCATTGTTTAAGCCTTCTTTGAGCCAACTTAGCTATCTACACCTTCTCACCACTCCATCCACTAGTCCCTGGGCCACTTCAGACCCCTATCCTACCTCCATATCCATTCATCCATCTTCCCTCACTCACCCATCCTCCAAAATCCAATTTTAAAACATCCTGTAGAAATTTCTGAACATCCTGTAGAAATTCCTGAAACATCCTGTAGAACCCCTGTAGACTTCCTGTAGAAGCTCAAGAATGAGGTTTCTTGATAGCCAAACTCTGTGAAACTCTCTGGAAGGGTGTTAGGGACCCCTTAGGCCCTCTCTGAACCTTCCCGACCTCTTCCAAGCATTTCCTCTTGCCAATCCACCTCTGCACAGTCACAAACAGTTAAAAGCACATGCATGATAATTCTAATAACTTATTCAAAAATACAAAAAGATGTTTTCTTCAGGTAGAGGTAGTCTAGACACATGTATTTTACCTTCATAGAAGAAATGGCATCCCTTCCAGTAGTTTTCATTCTCTCCTTTGCATCAGTAGGACTAGATGGTAGAATTAAGGTTTGCTAGGGTTTGCGTTACTTTTTGGCATTCAGTTTCTTTCCACAAGTAGATTAGCTTCCTTTGAGTTAGCTTTCATCCATCAGTTAAAAGGATTCTTCTAAGTGCTCATAGAAGTTGGCTTAAGCCCCTAGCGGACTTGTGCCAGCTGACCAAGTGACAGCTGCGGCAAGAGCTAGTACTTGTGCATACAGCACCGTCGCTTCCAAGTTTGTTACGAACTACCGGGTTGATAAAAGTAAAGAAGGGAGTCCCAGGAGTTGCAGCATTATTGCTGCAATACTGGAGCCTAACACAATGCTTCAAATGGAGTTTTATAATCCAGTCACTTAGTAGGACTCCTATTCTTAAGATACCTGCAGTGTTTATAGCTTCTTCCCAAAAACCATTGGTCAAATTCTTACCTTTCCACATACTACGGGGACACTCCACGAGGTTTCTATGTTTCCTTTCCACAACCCTATTTTTTTGAGGAGTGTAAGGTGTTGTGAACTACTGTAGTATTTTGTGTTCTTTGCAGTATTTGATGAAGTCACCTTTCTTGAATTCTCCACCTTGGTCTGAGTGAACAATTTTGATGAACTTTCTTGTTTGCTTCTCAATCATACTTCTAAATTGCTTGAAGTATTCAAAAGCATGAATTTTCTGCCTGAGAAAATACACCTAGGTGAACCTTGTACATTCATGAACAAAAATAAAAAAATAGTAGGCCCCTCCTAATGACCTTGTTCGCATTGGTGCACATAGATCAGTATGTACAAGTTCAAGTATATCCCTCTGCCTCCTATCAACAATAGCATAAAATTCATCTCTATGTAATTTACCAAGGACATATGCTTCACAGTCAACATGCATGCTCTTCAAAATAGGAAGACCATTCACCCTACCTTTTTTCTGAAGAACTAGTAGGTCTTGAGGTTTATATGCCCAAATCTCTGATGCTAGATATTCTCTATAGACATGGATGATGATGCCAATGATCGATGTGATGCACTTCTGACATCCAGTTTATACAATCTTCCTATGCTTACACATGTTGCAATGGACTTCATCTGATCCAGCATGTCTTTAACTACACAATGAGATAAAGAACTCTACCATAAGATCCTGATATGTTATTCTAGATACAAATTTTTAATCCTGGGTATATACATAACATCATGAATATGCCTAATGTTCCCATCAACTAGTATGACAGGGACATCACCATATCCATTGATTTCATACCTTGTATCGTCTCCAAGGTAGACCTTTGTACCAGTGTTGGATTATCTAAAAAGTTTAAGCCATTGCCTCTTACCCGTCATATCGGAGGAAGCTCCTAAGTCCATGAACTAGATTTCTGATTCATCCTCCTTAATTGATAGTGTAGAATCAGATACTAAAAATCTGATATTCGAATTCTGATCTGCATTAGCGAGATAGCCTACATTCTTCTTGTGTCTCTGTTGACCTACATCAAACTTCTTCTTCTGACAATGTCTAGCCATATGACCAGATTTACCACAATAAAAACATTTTGAACTTGAATCACTTCTGTTTGGAGACATACCTTGAGATGGAGGTGGCTTTCTTCGCGGGGTTCCTCTACTTTTGTGTCCTGCATTTGTATTTCCTCCGAAGGGATTATTCTTTTCCATTAGGGAAAGATCTAAGCTCTAGGATTTCAGGGTCATCCTCCTTTCCTCGTCTTGCATTAGGATCTCCATCAGTTATTCAAACTTGGGAATTTTTCTCTTGCATTCAACCAAGGAACATCTAATAGTTTTCAGTCATACCATTCATGGTAATCTTGACCAAATCAGTATCTGATATTGTTTTGCCAATGTCACCTAGCTTAGTCTTCATCTCCTTGATACAATAGATGAATGCTGCTACTGATTCATTCTCCTCCATTTTAATGGAGATAATATTTCTCTTTAGAAACAGTAGGTGATTTGTGTTCTTGATCTTGTACAAGTCTTTAAGAGTTTTGCAGATGCCTACTCTACCTTTACAATCTCGAATGTGAGGAAGAATGCAATATTTCAAGGACAATTTGAGCAAAACCTTTGCCTTGTTCTCCCTCTTTTCCCAGCCTTGGATTGTTGATGTTGTTGCATCTGTGGCTAGGGTTGGCTTCAACTCATCACCATTTGTGATCATCCATGTGTTTTTCCCCTCCAACAAGGTCTGCAACTTGAATTTCCAATTGGAGTAACTTGAACAGTTGAGCTTATTTCTCTCATTCATATAAGCCTCTTCCATCTGATTATTCATCTTGACACCAAAAAATGACCTCCAGCAAACCAGATCTCTTCCAGATCTGAAGAGAAATATTAAAACACAAGCTTGAGATTCAAATTAAAAACCAATACACCCCAATTGAATTTAGAAATTGAGAGCCCCTTTGCTTCTTTTTTTTTTCAACTTTACCAAAAAAAAAAATGTCATCCCAAAACATTTTTTTAAAAACGATATATTGTTGTTGTTGTTTCATTGACCACCTTCCTCTGGTTCGACGGTGCCCTAAACATGGACAAGCTGTTGGAAATGGCAACTAGAAGTTCACAGTGGACACATCAGCTCGATAGCAACAGTTCGTGGACATAACGAAATTCTAGTCGAATCTAGTGCCCTACTCATGCATACACTTGGTTCTCTCTTCATATGTCCTCGTGATATTCATCCTCAGATCTGGCTCAGTGTAGTAATCATCGTTGTCACTATTATTTTTCCATAATGCTTTATACGTTTTCCTTGCTTTATCTCACATTGCCTCCATCACAAGAAGAAACGCCTCTAACATGAATCTTTTCTCCTCTGCCACTATAAAAAACCACCGCCTACCATTCAAATATTTTATACTTTGTCACAATAAAAGGGCTGCAGTTGCCCCCACTTCACCACATTTCCATAAAATTATGATCTCCTCTCAGTCCTCACACATAAATTCAGGCCACCATTACCATGTTCACCGCACCAGTAGATCGTTGTGCCAAGCCAAAATTGGTGGACTTGACAAAAGCAAGATCTAGCCACCGTCTGTTGGATCTTCAAACCACTGTCTGCCGGATCTTTACACCACCATCTATCAACTCTTTACACCACCGTCTATTGTTGCTTCATAGATCTGTAAAATGCATTTCATAGACCATCACATCCTTTGTTGGCAAATCCACTATTTAAGGGAGCTGTGGACTGAATCATTGTAAGGAGAGCAGTAATCATTGCTTGTTTACCCTTCAAATTCGCAATCGTTAATGCCCTCTTTCCTTCAGAAAGAGCGATTTTCACTATGAAATAATTTTAAAAAATAATTGTGTTTCTTCTCCACTTTTGACCATGCCAACTTTCTTCACAACAACTCCCTACTTAGGGATTCACAAGCCCTCTCAAACCTGGCTCTAATACAATGTCAAACAAACTTAGGGAATCAACTTTATTGATAAATTGGAAAACTCACAGGTGAAGAGCTCCACCTGGAGACTGCCTTTAATAGAACGATCTACATACAAATCATCTTATAATCGAAGTTATATGTGTTCACACATCTAGGGAAGTTAGAAAAACTACCTAAGAAATAGGAACTAATTCCTAATCTAAGGCTCTAATAAACCGAATCTCTCCAGATTTGCATATTCTCCATTGTCTTCAACATAAATGAATTATTATAGGTAAGGAGATTTGACATTCAAATCCCCAACTAAAAAGTGTTATATCTCCAAATATCACCCTTGGTATTTTTGATGCTTGGTTTATGGCCTACAGAAACCCCTCCTTCCAGACTTGGTCCAAATATTTTAAAAACAGTGTTTTACTCCTTGTACGCTTCTTTTCCCTGTGTTAAAAGCATGTACACATGGGTTAGTCAATACCCAACCCGCGTATATGTGTTAAAACACATTAAAAAATTAAATTTCCTTAATTATGGTTGGAGATCACGGGTTTTACCTATTGATTACCTATTAGTGCCCATGGCCCAACTGTTCCCAACTGTTTCCCAACTAAAAAAACTAATTTGGGAGAAGTATAAAAAAACTTCAATGGGAAGGCCTTAAGGAGGAGAAAATGGATAGAATTACTATACTGATATTATCCCCTGATCAAGTCTGAAGTATCCCTATAATTCAAGCACTTCCCCAAATTCAGGAAACCCTTGTTTCCTTAAGTGTTGATATTCTTTCACTTGTTGGAGATATCATGGTATTGGTTATGGAAAGAGGCTATTGAAGACTAGGACTCGACGGACCTAGAGGATGTTTCTGCTTGGAGCCAGAAGAGGAAGACTCAGGTGAACTCTTTCCATGTTTACTATAGTTTTATACAATAAAAATAAACGTTGTCTTGTTCCTGAGATCGAATTTTTTTATGCATCAGATGTTATCTTTATGTTTTATATATGAATGATATTTCAATGTATAACTAACCATCTACTTATATGATATAAAGTTGATTTCACTAAAATGCTTTATCTATATGCTGCTATGTGTATTCGAATTGGTTGATTAGCAAGTTCGAAGATCTTTAGGAGTTACAAAGGGTTTGAACCCTGGCTGGAACTACCCAAATGAAGGACATCCGGGTATGTTCATCCTCGCATAGTTTGTTTGTTTAAGCATGTTTCCTGAGTGTTATGCGTGTTTCTTGGTGTAGATTACTCCTGCTTTGATAGGGTTATGACCCAAAGCACTAGGGGACTTATTCCCTCAACAGAATTAGTGACTCCATTGGCGATAACAATCTTGTTATTCCTATTGTGGGTTGTTTAGTGTCCATCAGGGCTTAGTTCTTAGTTTGCTTGCTGTGACAATATTGTCTGCTCCTATAGGAACTTAGACTTCAAGTCTGATCTTTTTCATCAGGCCTCATTTTTTATTTTTCCTGTAAAGCTTCGTATATGCATCTTTATCTGTTTACAGAAGCGTACACACACTTGTTTCCGTGAACTGAAACTGTGTATACGCGAGTTTCTTTTTGAAGAAGTGCGTGTACATGCACCTGTGTAGGGACACAGTCACATATACAATTTTTTGCATGTTTTTTCCAAATCTTCCTCACCAGAAAGATTTGTTTCTTGGTTTGTGTGGTTTCTGAGTAGTCAGTTTCTATCTTCATAATTGAATTATTCAGTGAGCTTACTGTTGCAAATTCTTTCCTGCTTTGAAAAGTTGTGGCCTCAGTTTGCGTTGGAGTGACTTTTATGATTTGTGTTTGAACACACAAGGCTTCTTTTAGAGGTTCTTGATTGTTCTAGTCTTCCGGAACAGAACATTGTTTGCAATCTTTGTGTCAAACTTCATTATTGGTATACTTGCTTTGCTTCCCATTGTTTTTGTGGCCATACACCTTCTTTTTACTTTTCGAAAGTTTCTTGTTGATTAATTTGAAAGTTTTTCTTTCCTGATTACTTGATCAGTTTCTCAAAACTCTTTTTGCGGCTTTTGGATCATTTAGTGCAAGTCGAAACACTTTTTGTTTAAGTTGTCATTAGTGTTGAATTGATAACTTAGAAAGTTTCCTTGTGATTTGCTTTCAGTCTTTAAGTCTTTCATGGCATTTTGAGTGCTTTTGAAAAGTTGTTTTCATTGCTTCTTGGAAAAGAAAATTTCTTCAAAAAAATTGCTTTCGCTTTCTTTTGCCAAATTTGATTTTGGTTTCTTTGGTTTTGGGAAAGTCAATTGTGATTTTTCGAGATTTTCCTTGCTTATTTGGAGGAAAATTTGTATTTGATACTTGCATTCTCTTCAAACATTTAAGTTGGCTTATCAAAAAGTTTTAAACATTTTCTTTCATCTCTTTTAGAGTAATATAGAACTTTGCATTATCATGTACACCTTGCATTAACGTAGTTTTGCATTATTAAAGCATCAATAGTTTTTTAGTTTTTGTGAGTGTGAAGTCTGCTACAAGAAAAGAAAAGGAAAAAGTTTTTTCTTTCTAGAAGTTTCTTAGAACCCAAGTAGAAGTTTCTTTTCATCGAAGAATAAACAAGTGCATTGCATATAAGTTAGTTTTTCATTAATTTCTTTTGCGTCATAAAACACCATCGGTTTCATTTCCATATTGTCCCTTGACTTAAAAGAACAACCACTTAAAATCAAGTGCTTAATAAAATAAACTAGAACTTTTTATATTGTCAATCAGATACACCAACAATTTTTAGGTTATTTAGGGCCTTGGATTAGGTGAGATGAGAGTAAACTCTCCAAGGCCATTCTAAATTGTAAAACATAGAAGTCTGAATAAAGAGTGAAATCCAATAGCGTTAGGGAGACAGGGAAAGCTTCGTGGCTGGGAGTTAAGCATGAGGGTTTGTGAAGATAAGGACGAGAGATACCCCCTCTCTTACCTCACGACTATTCCATCTGTCTTCTGATACGAGTTGGTATCTTTAGTTGCCTATCCTAGGGATATACATAGGTGGCTGTGGAGGGGAATCCCACGACACCTGAGGTTGACGTTGCATCACGTTCAACGGTACGTCTAGAGGGCACTCTTGCGAAGCTTGGGGGCTTGTACTGGCAAAGCTTGTTGTCTGGAGGTCAGCATAACTACCTCTGATACCTTTGCTAGTGGACCTGGGGCGTAATTACCCCAGACTATTTTCGAAAGGCCCTTATTATTCACTTTCCTATATTTTGGTGTTTGGTCCTAATCACCTGGAGCAGAAATACTTGGAAGTTGTTTGATTGTTGAATTCTTTAGGGACATTTTTAGTGTGTGTTCTGTGCTCCTAGTCAACCTAGCTTTCAATTTTTTAAGTCTTTAAGTAGATCTTATAAAAATAATTCAAAGTGGCTGACCGACCACCTCGACAATCTCGTAGACTTCGTGGGCTTTCACCTACGAGTGAAGAGCCTTCTCCTAGAAGGCATAGGAGTGATTCTGCCAGTGGTTTTCAACTAGTGGCAGCAGGCACATAAGAGATTGATCCTCCGCTTGGGGGCATTAGTTCGCAAGATAGACCCGGTACTACTACAGAGCTAGGGAGGAACACACCAGTTCTTTCTCGTGTGCTCTTCTAGTCGGAAGATAGTATTGAAGATGAAGAGCTTTTAGAGTTGGTTGCGGCTCTAAATTTTTCTCTGCCTCCCAATCATCCAGACGTATTGTTATACGTTGGAACTCCGACTCACAGGCCTTCAAGCCCAAGTCCACACAAATTTATCCATTCGATGACCACTGTTGGAAGCATGGTATCCACCACGAATGCTACGAGTATGTAGACTCCCATGTCAGTGCAAGGGGGAGGAACTGTTTCCATCCCCTCTACATCCTTATTTGGGTCCACTACTATCACATCCTTATTTGGGTCTACTTCCATTACGCCAATGAGTGAAAGTTCCCAAGCCAATGCATCTAGTTTTGGATTCTTCCCTTTTGGAATGCCCTCTCAAGGTATTCCTTCAGTTCCATTAAGTGTACCATTAACCGTCTCCACGTCCATAATGAGTGGATCAGACTATTTTTAGGGTTTCCCATTTGGAAGTGGTCATATACCACATTCCAATCCAACAGTGGGATTTATGCCTTATCCTTTCACAGGTCAAGGTAGTAATCCCTTCCAGAGTTGGACAAACCTTGCGGTTAGTGGGATAGGAACTGGGAATTAGTTTTTTGGCCAGCAAGAGAATGTGTCGTATTCCTCAGTCAATTAATTTCAAAGTTTTCCACCCTTAGCTAATGCTTGGAACCCTTACCAAGGGTTGTCAGCTTCTTATAATAATTCGTTAGGGAAAAACTTTGCCGGTTACGAAGGTTCCTCGGCTAGAGTTGGCCAAACTCTGAGTTTTGCTTGACCACAAGGGTCCCCTTTTGATTTAGTAGGTTCTACTAGTTACATCAGGAAACCTGGTTCCTTTCAAAATCTAGGTCATTCTTTTCCGACTTTTGGGAACCCTGGCCAATCTCGGTGGAATCCCCAAGGTCCTCCACAACTTTCCTTTCTGGCCACGCTCAATCTGCTATACTTGACTAAGTTAAAAAACGATCAAATCAGATACAATTCAGCCTGGCCTTCGGTCCCAACCAAAATTCCATCGGATATCCCAAAATTTGAAGGGAAGAGTGGTGAAGACCCGGGTGACCATGTAACCACGTTCCATTTATGGTGTTCGTCTAACTCCCTGATCGATGATTAAATTAGGTTGAGATTATTTCAGTGCACCTTAACTGGGAATGCGGCTAAGTGTTATATAGAGTTTCCAAGGGGCACCTTTACGTATTTAGCCGATTTGGCTAACATTTCCTTAAACCATTTTCAGTTTCCCTTCCGTTACAAAGTTGAAACTGAACTTCTAGCCAATTTTCATCAGGACACGACTACTCACATTTTTTATCATATTCAGGAATGGAGACGAAGAAGGAAGCTCATCAAAGCTGAAATTCCACTTGGATTCCATCTCGAATGGTTTTTAAAATCATTACAACCTAAGATCTCCAAGGATGTTTCTATGTCCAGGGTGTATTCAGAAGAGCAGGATATCTTTCATACCCAACAGTTAGAACTGATATATTCTCAGTCTGGGACTCTACAAAAAATATTTCCTAATGCTCCTAGATCCACGGTTCATATAGCCAAACTGAAGCCAAGACCTCATGCTGTTGGTATTGTTGGATTGATTGATGCAAATGCGGTGAACCTTTTGAGCCAATTGCAATAGTTGTCTCTATAAACTACTTCTTCCAATCAGGCTGCACCGTCTACTCCTTCAGCTTCCCAATATTCTTCCATAAACGTCACTCAAGTTTCTAACCCCAAAGGAAATCAAAATTCCAATGGGAAGAATAAGGGACAAGGTAAAAAGAAGAATAAATATGGGAAGGGTAATGTGAACAAACCGGACAATGGTGCTGATGAGGGTGGAAAAGAGTCTAAGAAGAAAGTTAAATTTCCATGCAAGTTATGCAGTGGAGACCATCTAACTCATCTCTGCCCAAAAATTCAAGATGCTCAGCGCTTGTTAGTGCAGCAAGGGTCTTCTAACTCCCAAGTTTTCTTAACTAACCCTTTCCCCCAAGGGAAACAACTACTTTCTGGCATGAACTCAAATCCTAGTACCTCTGCAGGGGGAAACCAAGTGGGGGATAATTCCTCAAATGTTTTGATGATGAGTTCTAATGTCAATGTGGCTACACGGTCATGGGATTATGGTGAAGCTTAAACATCTAAGGATAAATCTGTTCCTGAAGCTACATAGCCACTTCATATTGAGTGACCCTCTGTCGAGTCTATACCTCGGATACCAAAAGGTTCCACCAAGCACGCGATTGTTAACCCTAATGCTAGGGCAGCCCAGAACTACTCCATTGTAGAAGATATAGCTCAAATTCCTTGCACTATGTCTACTTTAGAGGTACTCCAATAGTGTCCTGCTCAATGAAGGGGATTACTTTTAGAAATTGGGGCAGTCAGTCCAAACAATTCTTTAGTTCTCACTTTTGACATGCTTAATGTCAAAAAGAGACTTCCTCCTGATATGGATTTTCAAATAAAGTCTACTTACTCGAAAACTAATATATTTCGAAAATTTATAGATGAGGGAGCTTCCACATGCGTAATGTCTATGTCATGTTGGAAGGCAATTAGATCACCTTCAGCTATTCCTTCACCACTCTCCTTACAGCATTTGACGGACATTCTCATAGGCCACACGGGATTATCCCGACCTTTCCTATATGTGTTGGAGGAAAGGTCATTAATGTCGAAGTAGAAATCGTTGATTCCAACCTATATTACAATCTCCTCTCAGGAGGGAATTGGATTTATGAAATTGATACCGTAGCTTGGACTCTGTTTTGAGTCCTTTGTTTTCCTCATGGGGGGAGAATTGTTAAGGTTTATCAATTGGATTATGCCCCAATTGACCCTCGTGCGACTTTGGATTCTACTATTCCATTGGTGGATAACCCCCATCATCCTATCGACAATCTAGGAGTCAGGATGCATTCTTCACTGATGGGTAAATTTGATCTTCCCACTCTTATAGCTAGAATCAATGCCATTTCGTCCTCCAAAGAGTCTTCACGGGAAGAGTTCTTGCAGACTCATTATTTTTTAGAATGTTGGACCTTGCCTTTACCTACAACCACATTAGAATAAGGACAAGTTGGTGGAATGGCATTCCCTATGTCTGTGGCAGAGCTTAGATATCAGTGTATCATTAACTCTATAGATGGCCATCTTACTCCTTTTTTAGAGGAGGAGTTAGATGGTGATGTGGCTCGAGCTTGGACCCTTGACTCTACTTCTACTATGGATTGCTTAGATATGGTTTTAGCATCTCAGGAAGAAACCTTAGAAGCAATGATGGGTGTAGATTCAGCTTGGGAAGATTTACACCATCGTTCATATTTTCTTCCCCCATTGCAGGCTTTCTAATCAAGGTTCTCCAATCTACTTACTAACAATGTTTGTACAGTTTCAAACCCTTTTGCTCCATCACACATCCGTGCGGAAGGTAATATGTCATTCATTTCAAAAACCATACCGTTAAACATCTCTAGGAACCATAATGTGATAGAAAATGTCTTCATCGGAGCCAAGAGTTCCACTAAAGAGATTCAAATTTGCACCGACCTATTTAAAGAGTTTCGGGATGTATTCATTTGGTCTTACGAAGAAATGCCTAGTATTGATCCATCCATTGTTCAACAAGAGATCAAGATGTATGAAAACACTAATCCGATTCGTCAGACGCTTTGACTAGTCAATCCTAGGAAAGCAATAGCTATTAAAGTTGAAGTAGAAAAGTTGCTCAAGGTAGGTTTTATATACCCCATTCCTCTAACGGATTGGGTTTCTAATCCAGTCCCAGTTGATAAAAACCAAGGAACGATCTGCGCGTGCATTGACTTTAGGGATTTGAGCGAAGCGCGTCCGAAAGATAATTACCCCACACCGTTTATTGATCAGATAGTTGATGAATGTGCGAGTAATGAGATTTTCTCCTTCATGGACGGATTCTTCGGTTATAATCAAATATCTATCCGTCTAGAAGATCAACATAAGACAACTTTCATATGTCCCTGGGGTACCTTTGCATACAAAAAGATGCCTTTTGGTCTTAAAAATGTTGGAGCCACATTTCAGTGGGCCATATCTTACGCTTTCCATGACATTAGGCATGTCATCGAAGCATAGTTGGATGATTTAGCTGCTCATTCTCAAAAGAGAATAGATCATCTTAGTCACCTTTGGTTGGTTTTTTAGAGATGTCGATTTTACAAGATCTGGTTGAATCCATATAAGTGTGTTTTCGTGGTTACATATGGTCTATTGTTAGGGTCCATTGTATCAATTAAAGGAATTCGAGTTGATCCCTTCAAGGTTGAGGCAATAATTCAGTTTCCTCCCCCGTCTTCTATCCAGCAACTTCAAAGTCTTCAGGGGAAGGCAAATTTTATTGAGACGGTTTATAGCAAATTACAATGAGATAACTAAAGGATTTATGCATTTGCTAAGGAAAGGAGTTCCATTTTTATGGGATGACTTCACGCAATGATCTTTTGATGCCTTGAAGTAGGCATTGATCTCTGCCCCGTTTTTGAGTCCATTGGATTATGGTAGAGATTTCCTTTTATATCTTGCAGCCGCAGAATCAACCATAGGTATGGTTCTAGTTTAGGAGGATGATGCTCACATGGATCATGTGATTTAATACTTGAGTCGAGGCTTGGTAGGCTCTAAACTATGCTATTCTCTGATTGCGAAATTGGCCTTGGCAGCCATCCATGATGTCCAGCGGCTTCGCCATTAGATTCTGCCATGAAAAACATTTGTCTTAGCGGCAATCAATCCTCTCCAGTTTGTCCTTAGTAGGCGAGTGATTGGGGGAAAATACAATCAATGGATTGTTATTCTACAATAATTCGATGTCGAGTTCTTGTCAGTCAAGTCTAAGAAATCATTTATTTTTGTGGAATTAATTTCCAAGCTGCCTTGTGAAGATGATACTGTTTATGAGGAAAGTTTCCCAGATGAACATCTATTCCTCATCTCCTCACAAGATACCTGGTATGGAGATATCATCATCTGTCTCCAGATTTCGAAGTTCCCTCCTGCTTTCTCCAACAATGAACGTCGAAAATTACGTCACGTGGCTAAGAACTATGTCATCATTTATGATACATTATATTGATGAGGGGTTGATTCAATCCTTAGGCATTGTTTAACCTTAGAGGGAGTAGAGTTTGTGCTTAATGATTGTCACAGTGGAGCTTGTGGTGGTCATCTTTCAGTGCTTGCTACAACCCAGAAATCTTGTGTGCCAGCTACTTTTGGCCTTCGCTTTTCAAAGATTGTATTGAAGTGGTCAAACGTTGCCACCCTTGTCAAGTCTATAATCGGAATATGTGCACGCGTCCAACTCCTCTTTTCCCTGTTATCGCTGTCAGTCCTTTTACAAAGTGGGGTATTGACTTTACTAGTAATCCGCCTGCAGCAGCGAATCACAAGCACATTATAGTGGCCGTAGACTACTTTACGAAGTGGGCTGAGGCCATGCCCACTTATAAAAATGATAGTGAAATAGCAGCATTGTTCCTCTTCAATTAGATTATTTCTCATTTTGGTATCCCAAGAGATATTGTCACTGATCATGGTAGTCATTTCCAAAACCAACTAATGTCCGAATTGGCTCTTAAATTGGGCTTTTAGCAGGAGCATTCATCTCCGTATTATCCTTAGGCCAATGGGCAAGTCGAAGCCGTGAACAAGTTCCTCAAGATGATCTTGCAAAGGACGATTGGAAAAAATCGCTCCAATTGGCATCTGATGTTGTATCCGGCTCTCTGGGCATATCAAACCTCAGTAAATACTGCCACCAGTTTTACACCTTTTCAATTAGCTTATGGGGCAGAATCTATTTTTCATGTTAAGTGTGAAATTCCATCCCTTAAGCTATCGGTTGAGCTCGTTCTAGAGACCTCTAGTCTCGAAGAGCACCTCCTTAATTTGAAACATCTCAATGAGCAGCATCGAGATGCTGCCATAATCAATAAGACTCATAAGGAAAGGGTTAAAACTGAGTACTATAAAGCTATCCATCCTCGAGTCTTTTCTAAAGGAAACCTTGTCTTGGTCTATGACCAAGATAAACAAGCCTTGGGGGCAAGCAAATTCAGGTCTATGTTGTATGGTCCCTTTATAGTGAAACGAGTTTTAGGAAAAGGGGCTTATGAATTAGTCGATTTTGAAGGGAACAAGTTGGCAGAGCCTCGAAATGGGCCCTCCCTCAAGAAGTACTTTGCTTAGGTTACGACCGAGCAATGACTTCTTTATATATTTTGTATTTTTGTACAAATTTTATGGGAGTTTTTGTGATATCGACACATTTTTGAGCTGCTTTGGCAGTTCTGAATGGACGACTTGGTCTATTTTGGATTCGCCGATGGTGCTAGTCGGCACACTCAGAACCTCGCTTCCGCAGCTTGGGTGATTTATTATCCAACTGGTCAGTTGATGGTGTCAAGGGGAGTATGTATTGATTCTGCGTCAAATAATATTTCCAAATATACTGCCATCATTAATTTACTATCTGAAGCTATTTCTTATGGAATTGATTCGTTGGTAGTGTATCTTGACTCACAACTGGTAGTGTCACAATTGAATAACATTTATCGGGTTTGGGATCCTTATTTATAGCGCCAATTTTTTAGAGTGAGGGTGTTGCAAAGATCATTTGTTTTTATTACTTATTTGGACATTCCATGATCTGAAAATTCATTAGCAGATTCTATCGCTAATCAAGCATTAGACTGGCATATCATTCATTCATCAAGATAAAAACAAACATCAAAAATCTGGAACTATATATACATATCATAAAACTGCCCATGTGTACATAAAGTGTTTCAAAAATAATATACAAAATCAAGACTAAATGCCCATAATCAGGTCCAGTCTATCCACAACCCGCCTGAGGATGAGAGGCTAAGAAGGTGTCCACTGCATTGGCCACATGCCAAAGGGTACGAACCCAGTCTCGTTGTACTCCTACCACGTGGCGTGGCATCTCCTCAGGTAGGTATTCTATGGCCACCATAGGTACCTGGTGAGTCAACCTCACCAAGTTTCTTTGGACTGCATATAAGACCCTCTCTATCTCAACAACCTCCTCTTCGACACCTCTTCCATGACACTTGTGCTTCGAAAATCCATCTGGTCTTACCAGACCCACATCTGGAACATGAAGATTATATTAGTATTTTAATCCCATCAAAAACATTTCTAGGTTCATTTCTCATATTTAAAAAACACATAAAAATCTTAAAATTGATAAAAACTTAAAAAATGGATACCTATCTCTCCCCACGCTATGTTTGGTGGTAGCACCAAATCTGAATCTCCTCTGAAATCCATGCCAGCATA
Organism: Pinus tabuliformis; assembly: GCA_031772625.1. Lineage (NCBI taxonomy): Eukaryota > Viridiplantae > Streptophyta > Pinopsida > Pinales > Pinaceae > Pinus > Pinus tabuliformis. The sequence goes on from CM062807.1 coordinate 876,811,396, forward strand.
GGGATAGTCATCCACAACAATGATTTGTTGTTCCCACCAAGAGAAGAACTTATCATCGAAAGAAGTCTTTGGCAGGTCCTTGCCTCCAAGGCATTTCATCAGGTCAGCCCACCTACCCATCTAAGGATCTCAAGGGCTACTGATAGAAATTGATACTCTAAGGCGCAGCCCAAGAACCTTCTCGAAGAAGAAGGAGCGCAAAATGATCCCATATCTGAAATTTTTGGTCTACCCTTTCTGAATGGAGGACATCTGGCTCTTCATATTGGTAAGAAGAGGTGTACACCAATCAAAAACATTGGTAAGACACTCCACAGCTAAGCTCATGGATACTCGTGACGCTTGGTGCAATGAGGCTTATCCATTTATCCTGGCTATGGTGAACAGTAAGATCCTCAAGGACAGGCTCTCTACATCTTTTATTGGAATCTAGCTTCCAATTTTCTATGGATGCCCAGGACAGTATATATGTACGTAGTCTTCCATTGTAAGACTACCTCGTGTCTGGCCAGTCGAATGTACAACTCCGGGAGAGACCAGTGATAAAGTAGATATCCATTACCTCTACCCTCAAAGGCATTTGATTAATCATAAATGCATCATCTTCGATAATCCAATAGTGGATTAACATTTCAAGCAAGCAGGTGTTGGCCTTCATATTGGGCATTTTGAAAAATTTCAATAAGCCACATCCCCTCAATGCATCTAAGACCTGCTGATCATTCATAACTTCATTATCAATGGTAGTATGCTCCCTCTCTCTCCATGTGATTTTCATCTTGAAAGAAAATACAATTTCAACCGTTAGATTTTTGCTTTTAAATTTCAAACCACGTATACATGGGTCCCTTTCATACACAGTCATGGGTAGGGCCTATGTGTATGCGGGTTTATAATATCCAACCCGCGTATAAACTACACCGAAATTTTTAACATAAATTCATACGGTCAAATCTCAATTAAAATTTCTAAAAGCAATCATAAAGTAATGCAAGCTAGAATTTGGGGTTACCTGATGATTTTGATCCAATTTGAACAGTCCAATTCCTTGGGGGGAAAGTTTGCTCTTTTTCATCCACAACTTTTTCTCTCAACACAAATGGTACAAATGGTGAGTCAAAATGTAATTTTATAACTTTGAAAATGTCAAATTTTTTCAAAACTTGATTTTTTTCGTCTCATGAATCTTTTAACTTGTGAGCTTGGATTGTCGGGAATAGGTTGGACTTTTGGACGCTTCTTCGGAAATTTCACATCGGTTCCATTACTACTGACCCATCATGGCAGGTATCGTTTACTCACTGGCATATAGGTTAGGGAAACCATTTTTTCCATTGCATTTTGCATACCAACCTCCATTTATCGATACACTTTCCATAGGGTCGATCCCATCATGTTATGGTTAATAAACCATGTTCACTCACCGATTTTTAAAATCATGACATGATGGTAGAGCCATCCTTTACATGGGTATTGTAGTTAGCACCTCACTGACATTGGTTACCCATGTTGTTTTATTGAGTAGGCTTGGGAGTCCTCTCTAGTCTCGCCATGACTTGTGCGTTGAAGACTCATTCCTCTTTGCTTCTTCACTTCGTTCTTGCATCATACCCTAGAGGCTCCTTTGTGTTGAGTTGTGCTACTGCATTGCATTTTGACCATTTTCACCTTTTGGCCTTGAGCCAGCTTCACTTGGACTCGTGTTTAAGCCACTTTTTGACCATGTATTCTACAAACTCAAACTTGCAATCCGTTGGCTTCTACAAATTGACACACCTTCTGACCCATGGAAGGAACATCCCTTTGAGTGTCATTGACCAGCTTGGCCTCCCTGCATTAAGCATAAGATTGTTCCCATCCCAGGAACTAGATCATTTGTTTCACTGGCACTCATTCTTTCCATTGTACTATAGCATTCTTTTATTCTTTTTCCAGCTTAAAGAAAAAGACCAAAAAAATATATATTCCAAAAATAGCAGGAACGGGACAACCTTTCCATATATTGTTGGCAGCTAGAGTTAGTTCTGTCACCCTTTAACAAAGCACTCGAAAGAAAGTCTTTCCTCCATTTGGGCGGGGTTTAGTTTGACTTAGGTACGCTTTAACCTTGTTATTGAGTCAGTTCTCCTCCAATTGGTTATCTCTTCCAATCATATGGAAAGTTTGTTCGTGCCTCTTGCATGATGAACTTATATAGAGTTACCATATGCTGCCACATAGTCATCATTGAGTCGTGCTTTTGTTCAAGGGAAGTGAGCTTGAGTTGACCTCTCCGCGGTGTCTCCTGACCTATTTTTCAGTGAACCATCCCTGGTTTTCAGTGTCTTGTTTGTCATCACATCAGTTATATTGGTCCTTTACTCGTGTCGATTTGAGAAGGTCTCCATTGACTTCTTGTTGGTGGGTCTTGTTCTTATCGATGACGACATATTGCTCTGAGAGCAGGCCTAGAGCCACACCCTGGCCCTATTTTCATTATTGATAGGTCAACTTGTAATCAGCATTCATTAGTATCATGGGTCTTTGATTGAGTGGCTTCCCCTGTGTTTGAAATCAGTTTTCATTATCACACATTGGGATTCGTGTAGTGCCCTGGTTTCCATTTGACCCTATTAGTGGATACCTCGCTTCTGTGTCAGCTTTCATTATTGGTTGGTTCAGAGGGTTTTTATTGTGCGCTAGCTACATCTTGTGTGCACCAAAAACGTGCTTCGGTTGGGTTACTACATCTTGTTTCATCTGATTCCTTCCACATTATTGGCCTACGGGTCACACTCGCACTAGATTGATGAAGGATGCCTTAATGCCTTCCTTCTAGCGGATCTTTCCCTATCGACTATGACTCGTTTCTCTGGGGAAACGATCTAGAGTCCATTTGGCAGTACCTTGGGGTTTACAGTCATTAGTGGTAGATCCTTCACTATCCACAGTGGGAAATCATAACTGTCCCCTAATTGGTATATTCTTCCAAGTGTTCAACCTCAGTTCATTTATTTGCATTTGTTAAATTGTACTGGGTCATTTGATTCTCATTATCATTATCGGTGAGTAGTCTCGAATTTGTTAATGATATACATCAATGACCGGTAATCAAATTATTTCTCACATGGTCAACTTCAGATTATTTATTCCCACTATGTAGAAATGTACCACAGTGGTCGGTGAAGACCTTGGGTTGATCAATATTCTTTGGTTCACTTGTCAGTTGCTCCTGTTTCTACTAGTTGAAACCATTCGACCATATATGTTGCAGTCCTTTACAACGACATATTATATGCTGGTATTCCAGTTCCGACGTAGTATGATCTTATTCCATCATGTTCATTTAGTGCTATTTGGATCAATTTTTTACATTAGTGATCAGCTTCATCTTCCAACTTCATTGATCATCTTCTTATATGTGTTATTCAGACATATACTTGTTCGATCACGATCAGATGATCCATTATGTACTTTCAGTGTTTTATACTTGTATACATAGTGGATCCACTTGTACTTGATATGCAGACATGCTTTACTTTCTCTGAGCATGGGTATGCCTACCTCAGATAGTTGTTTATTTCTGATCTTCTTTTGATGGCTTGGCAGGCTGAAATCTAGTGAAGTCCTTCTCAGTTTTTGACAGGTTTCCTTTTCATATACTTAATATATTTTGGCCATCATGTACCCCTTCTGACCTCATATATTAGGGGGCATTTGTTATAGCTCCAAATATCACCCTTGATATTTGTGATACTTGGTTTATGGCCTAGGGCAACCTCTCCTTCCAGACTTGGTCCAAATATTTTAAAAACAATGTTTTACTCTCTGTATGCTACTTTGCCCTATGTTAAAAGTGTTTACATACAGGTCAGTCAATACCCAACCCGCGTATATGTGTTAAAACACTTTAAAAAATTAAATTTCCTTAATTATGGGTGGAGATCATGGGTTTTACCTGTTGATTACCTATTAGTGCATGTGGCCCAACTGTTCCCAACTATTTCCCAACTAAAAAACTAATTTGGGAGAAGCATAAAAAGACTTCAATGGGAAGACCTTAAGGAGGAGAAAAAGGATAGAATTACTATACTGAGATTATCCCCTGATTAAGTCTGCAGTATCACTGTGCTTCAAGCACTTCCCCAAGTTCAGAAAACTCTTGTTTCCTTGAGTGTTGATATTCTTTCACTTGTTGGAGACATCATGGTATTGGTTATGAAAAGATGTTGTTGAAGGTTGGGACTGGACGGACCTGGAGGATGGTTCTGCTTGGAGCTGGAAGAGGAAGACTCAGGTGAACTCTTTCCATGTTTACTATAGTTTTCTACGATAAAAAGAAACATTGTCTTGTTCCTGAGATCGACTTTGTTTATGGATCAGATGTTATTGTTATGATTTATATATGAATGACTATTTCAATGTATAACTAACCATCTTCTTATATGATATAAATTTTATTTCACTAAGATGATTTATCTATATGCTACTATGTGTATTCAAATTGGTTGATTTGCAGGTTCAAAGATCATTAGGAGTTGCAGAGGGTTTGAACCCTAGTTGGAACTACCCAAATGAACGACATCCGCGTATGTTCATCCTTGCATGTTGCCTGAGTGTTATGTGTGTTTCTCGCTGTAGATTACTCCTGCTATGATAGGGTTCTAACCCAAAACCCTAGGGGACTTATTCCCTCAACAAGTATGTGAAAAAGATATACTTATACTCCTACAATTTGAGTTTGCAGTGGTTGCTGATAACTACAACTAGAATTTATAGTGGTTCCAATTTATATATATATATAGATAATACCCATTTCAATATATTTTTGTATTTATAAGCACCAGACACATCTACATCTCCCAAGCACAGCGAGCATGGTGTGAGCATGCGATCTTCTTCACATGGCTGACGTATTTATTATATTTTTAGTAAGTGACTGTCCTTCAAACTAAATAAAGAAGTAATTCAACTAAATCCGGTGAAATTTGCTAATTTTTCTGCACACTTGATTACATGTAAATGAAACTATGTACTTGAAGGCTCACTGGGCTTTTCGTCTATGGCTTCTGGATCATGCGAATATAACCTGTGGCAGAACCGTAATTTTATCACTGACTTTTATGGATGATAAGGATGTGATCGCATTCAAATCAGGAAAGTTGATGTTGGGCAGTCACCGTCATCTATTAACAGTCATAGCATCTTAGCCCGATTGAGCAGTTACAATGATTCTTATCTTCCCAATATATTACCATAAATCTTGTCTATATATTGAAATTGTAAATATTCGAAACATTCGTTCACAAATATCTGTAATTTTGAATAAAAATGACTTACAAAGAGAAACTAATTTATCCAACATAAAAGTTCATATTAAACAATTATTATTCATTTTGACATTAAATTATTCCTTAAAAGAATATTGGTTACCTTTTTCAAAAGCAAGATTTAAATAATCAAACAAGAATGTGTCTACATTCAAAACATTGAAAGGAAAAAAAATCAGAACCAAAATGGAAAAAAACAATCAGAACCAAAATGCACGAGAAAAATCATTATAAAAGAAAGAGAAAAAGAAATCATAAGGAAAATACATGATAAAATCATTTAGATACCGTTACTTTAATAATTTTGCAAATATTAACACTAAAAAAACATTAACTAAAATGTTTATGTATTTGGATGACATAAATACTTTGTAAATACAATAGTTTTAAATAATTTATAAGCATTAATAGATATAAATATAAGTTATAATACGTTAAAGTTTTTTTTTTTTGAAATTTTGATAGGATTCATTGCATTTAATTTCTCACATTTTCATCATGTTTAATTTCTCACCCATAGGTTTGAATCCAAGACTTCCATTTCGTGAGACAAGATTTAAACCCAAGATTTTTGTTTAAATGATACTTCATTTCCATCAACATTGCCAATTGAGTTACCCCAAATAAACGACTTAAAATTTTATTACAATTGACACTTTTTTATTTTATTAAATATAACATAATAAAATATTTATATTTATTAGAAATTTAACACAATAAAATTATATAATTATCATTTATAAAAAAATAAAATTCTATAATTATCGTTTATACAAAAATGAAATACTATATTCAAAAATAAAATTAGATAACTATACATACAATTCATGATAGAAAAAGGCGTACACATAAAAACCATAAATAAACATATATTTTTAGGAAGAAACCCTTCATTATACAACCTAACCATGTGAATGGATCCTCACATTCACTCTCTTCAATGGTATTTATGAAAGTGGAAACCATTTGGATGTAATAGTACATGAGTGAATAGGAAGAGAACAAAAACTTTTAACTTTTTGGTTGATGGTTTTATGTTTTGGAGGTTTCATCCTATGCTTTGCATCCTTAACCTCATGGTGATATTATTGTTTTTAATGCAATGGTTTCTCATGGTCTGAGGTTTCAAGTCTCCAAGTTCGTTGATTTGTGAATAAATTAGATGATGTCTTGAAAATTGCAGTTCATGCTAACCAAGATTTCAATGGCTCTTAGGCTAGCAGAGAGAATCCCCATCAGAAAAATTTTGGGCTTATGACCTTGCTTAGGGTTAGGGATGTGTTTATATACTTTCTTACTAAAACTACCTTGCTTTGGTTAGGTATTTAACAAATAGAAAGACAGAATCATACTGGTATCCCTCGCATTCAGCGAGCTATGCTTATCATAATGAACATGGTCTTTAATAATCGCTGCCTTACTTGGTTTCCCACTTTACTTTATCATCACCACCGAAAATACATTGCTGCCAGTAAAGCTTGCCTAGACAATTTATGGGCTTATGACACTAGCCACACTCTTTGAATATATGGGTGGATAAAAAGTGGATATTGATGATTGCAGGAAAAACTTGTGTTTCTTTTTGTGTGGGGGTTTTCCTTTTTCCTCTTTGGAAAGAAAACATACCCAGATGAGCCATATTTTATGGGGCTCAGAGTTTTATCTAAATTGATGGATTCTAGATTTAAACCTAGAAAATAACATTCCAAGGACACCTTTAGGAACATTGGATATACTATGGGCTACTATATCGATTGAAAAAACCACGAGAAGGTATTCAATCTTGTGTTAGGATTTGCGTAGAAGTTTATCTTCATATAGGACTATCAATGGAAATAAATGTCCAACAAGATAATTGGACTCATTATGAAGAATTATATTATGATAAAAAACCATTTAGATGTAAGGATTGTCATGAATATGGAAATTTTAAACGATAAGAAGATATGCAATCTTGTGTTAGGATTTCTGTAGAAGTTGATCTTGATAAGAGACTACCAATGACAATAAATATCGAACAAGATAATTGGACTCATTATCAGGAAGTGGATTTTGATCAAAAGCTATTTAAATGTAAGGATTGTCATGAATATGGAATTTTTTCTCAAAGAAGCACAAATGCAGAAGAAATTTAGAAAAAATAACGTGGAAGGAGAACAACAGAAACAACCAAGGAATAAGAAATGGTCCTCCCTAATAAAACACAACTACAAATACTGAAGAAGGAAATGGATTGGACCTAAAGGTCCTCCCTTTCAAAATAAATCAACTCCTAATGTTGAATAAGTCTCCTCTAGCAAGAGCAAACGATTTTCATGGAGACAAATTTGATGCCCATAATAAGTAAGATGAATAAAGGGAAATGAATAACCCATTTCACCAGGAGATCTAGTTTATCAAAGCCCAACTAATAAATTATGATCATCGCAGATTCAAACAATTCATCCCTGATCTAGTTTATCAACTCCAAACTAGTAAGTTATGATGATCCCCATATCGAAACCAGATAAATGGTCACGGATTAAAATAGTTCATCCCATATTGTTTGAATCTTAGATAACCATTGTTCGCTAATACAACTTTGCATGCACATATCTACAATTTTCTCCATTATCTATACCATTTTTTTGAGCAAATTTGATCGATCCATCCCTCAATATGAATGCTATGAAAATAGATCTAGAAATAGATTGTGTCTTTCCAAGTTTTTTCAAAAACCCTAATTCAAAAATATATTCTTTTAAGGGTTCGAGCTATGGATTTCGTAAAATATATGGTGTAGAATATTCAAGTCATTTTGGGAATATTGATGAATTTACAATGTTTGATCTATGAGGATAAATCATTGCAAGTGGTTAAGTGGATAAAATATTAGAACATCTATCAAAACTCCTTCATTATCATAAACTTGAGGTTGCGGGGAGGTTTTTCAGGTACCAACAACCCTAAGGGATCAATTTCATATTGTGATGTTATGAAAAACAAGGGCAAGACACAAGATTTAGGTGTCCGGGTTAAAAAATATGTCTCTTCCCAAGATGTAATAAAATGAGAGGTTCATCGTACTATGCTACTAAGCCAAAGTATTCCAAGCCCTTATATTGTTCAACAAATGGAACACACTCTACTTATGGCAGTCAATCTCCCAAAGGTTAACAATATTTTCAATGCCTTACAATATGGAGTTGTTTTCTATATATTCAATGGGTTTTGGCCCAAACTAAAGTATCTACATTAGTGGGTATTCTCTAGGTGGACTCCTAATTAAAAAATTTACTTATTCTTAAAAGAATTTTTATAGTACAATTTGACACGCAAAAGCACCTAGATATTTCTTTAAATGAGGGGTCATGGTTTGGGGGAAAAGTAGGACTTTTTGTAACTCCATGGTTTTTAGGATTCGATGCCAACATAGTGAAGGTTTCTAAAATGCTGGTTTCTGTGAGACAACATAACCTTCCTCTTCCCTTTTGGCACCATCGAGTATTAGAGAGAATTGACAATACATTAGGAAAATTAATAAAGGTGGACCTGGAAGGACATGTTTTTTTTTTTTTTTATTACTTTTGACAGAATATGTGTACTAGTAATCCTCAACAAAGGATTATCAGGTCATATTCATTTGATTCATAATAGTTTTCATTTCGCTCAACCACTAGATTTTGAGAACACATATATCTTTTAAAGAAGAACATTTACAAAAGTCATGTCCTCAGCCAAAGAAATCTCTAAATAGAAAAACGAAATTGCATAAAGGGCTAAATGGATGGAAAATTCTTGATCAACAAATTTGAGAAGAAGAGAATGAGGAAATAGTCGAGAATCAAATAAATGTTGAGGTTCAGAAAAAAGAAGGTGCACTAGTGAATAGAGAGGAAGAGCGGGAAGGAACAATGGTCCAAAACTATCAGAATTTTGAAAACGCGGATATTATAGTGCAATAGAAGGAAAAAGAACCCCTCAATTGGCTGTAGGAGGTGTAAAAATATCCCACTTCTGAGAGAGTTTGCATTTAGAAAACAAAAATCTCTCTGAAAACATATGAAAATAATTTATAAATTGCAATTGTGACTCTCATCCACGGATTTTGACGAAAAGTTGAGAAAAAGAAAAGTATAAAAAGGTGGCTAAGTACTCCTTATCAAACTTACACCTTAACTTTTTAATATTTCTTTTATTTGGCTCCAACTATTTGACTAGCATGATCGAATGCTTTTAATATTGCAAAAATGTAATTTTGTTATTTGAATAAATTTATGATATTTCCTTTGAAAAAAAAATTAAAAAATACTATTTTATTATGTTATGTTATATTATTAAATAATTATAATAATAAAATTTTACATTACTAAATTTTATATTTCATATTTTTAGCTAATTTTTTTTTAAATATTATATTTTAAGAACCCGAGTTCATTTTACCAAAAAGATATTAATTAAATAAAACAGAAAATTTAGTTGGAAGCACACAAAGATGCATAAGTAGAACTTTAATGTTTTAAATGTGATATAATTAATAAATTAAATTAAATATTTCTCTTATATTCGGTTAAAATATAAAAGTTTATTTTAAGATAAAAATTAATAAAAAAAATCGTTTATTTATAATTATTTAAAATGTTTAATATAAGGTTTTATAAACCAATTTTATAAAAAAAAAATTTAAAAATAACATTTTAATTTTTTTTTTTTCTCGGTAAGAACTAATTCTATTAAGAAAACATATGGTACAATGTGGGATTACAACTAGGAGAAACAAGAACAAAGGCAGCCGGAAAGGATTGGTTGTCCACCTCGGCTCCTAAGAGAGAAAGAGTAGAGAACAATGCTGAACAAGAAGAAACAGAAGGAACAGAGGAGCAGGAACAGAGCAGAGGAATCTACCCATCATGTGCGGAATCCACTATTCTGCATTTTTTCCCTTTCTTTGAGCCAACTTTGACCCACGCAGGGGGGTTTTGCTGAGCTGGCGAGATTTGCAAGCTGAGATGCGCCGACGGAGATGTCTCCTTGTCCGAGTCCGAGGATGAGGTTTCATGGTTCCTTTTCTGAGAGGCTGGTGTGACAGACGCAACTGTTGGATCTGCCAAGGACGGATCCGGTTCCGGCGCTGCTGCCTCATCTGAGCTGAAATCAAAATCATCCATGGGAGGAGGATCATGAGGCTTCCAGCTTTTGGATTTCTGCTTAGTGTTGGCTTTCTTCTTTTGGGCTGGCATCGTGGGACAAGAACTCTGAAGGTGGCCTGTAAGATGGCAGTTGCGGCATCGAAAGGCTGTGTTCTCGTAGTCCGAAGTCTGAGTCCAGTGGAAATCTCCTATTTTGAGATTGATCTGGTCCGGGAGACCTTTGCTGATGTCTATTTCTACACATATCCTGGCATAAGTGTATAAGCCCTTTTCCCCTCTATAGACGTCTGTGTCCAAAAGGCTGCCTAGAGTGTTGCCGATACCTTGAAGTACCGTAAAATGCCAAAGATTTGCTGGGAGGTTTGGAAGTCTGACCCAGATGGGAAGTTTGGTGATGACTGCTGTGGATGGATCGAACTCTTGGAACCAAGGAGTGAGGAATAAGCCAGCAGTACCCCAAAACCATGGGCCACCAGTTAAGGCTTTTTGATAATCCGTATCAAAGGCAAACACTACGATAAAAAATCCTTTTGAGCATAACAGAACTTTGCAGTTATTGGTCCAGTTAGAGTGGATCCATTGGTAAAGGTCTGCTGTGCGGGCCATAGCCATTAAACCTGCATATAAGGCCATGGTCCTTAAAATGTTCGGTTTGCTCATCCAGCGATGGATGCTTTATTTCTATGGAGGGGGTTTCCTCCAGTTTGTCCACCAGGAAAGGCTTAGGATCTTGAGCAGGTGGATCTGTTTTCTTTGGAATCTTAGCATGGACAGCATCCTTGTAAGAAAAAGCCTTAGCTGAGGATGACTATCCTGCAGCGCCTCCTCTTAAACGCAGGATGAGTTCTATGGAGGAATTTCTCTGAATGCTGTAAAAAGACAGGGGGTTGACATCCTCAAGCTGTTTACCTGCATGGAGAAGTCGATATGCTGCAGAGGGAGTCCCCAACTTGATTTCCAGAGCCTGCTTGAGGTCTAACACTAGATCCGTCGCTCTTACCCATTGTAGCATGGTTTTGCCGCTAAGGAGTCTGATTTGAATCTGGAATGATGGGGAAGATTCTGTATGCCTTTTTCCCATCCGATCTGTGGAGAGGGTGGGCCGATGTCCTGATATGTTTTCGAATCCTGTATTTGTCTCAGGAGCAGGGGCAGCGTTCTTCTATTTGGTGTCGTCCCCTCCTTTCTGGAGGCCGTGGTCAGAGAAAAGCTGAGAGATCTACAAGATCTTTCTTATCCGTTGCTCCCTCAATCAGAAGGGGGCGAAAATGCAGGCCGTGGATGCAGAGGGACGGGTCCAGGCTTTTCTTGTGATCTCTGCAAAGAGGTTTGCAGGCCTTTCTTGATCTGCATCCCCAGTAATCATGGCGAGGGTATCATGTGTGCCTGCCTCTACATGATAAACCTTAGATCTTGCCCATGTCGCTCCAAACCTTTCGCTGCCTGAACAGTCCGTGACCCAGCTGCGCCTTGGGGCCTGGAGATAACAGTGCTGGGGTTCGAGCCAGTGATCACAGCAAGATCATGATGCGGATCTGCTACAAAGAGACAGCCCTTGGTCTTTGCCCCGATCCAGAAGGCAAGCTAAAAATCTCTCAGAGTCTTCCTTGCTTGGACGTGCATCTCTCCTGCAACTCACGGTGTGAGATCTGGAAAAACATGCCCATGCCTATCCGCCCCTGAGCCTTGTGAGTAATGCCGGTGATCTGAAGCCTTTCCAGGACATTTCTTTTGGTCTGAGAAGGAGACCAGACCCTGTTTTGAGACAAATCTGGGGTAAGCATTTTGTCAAACACTTGCCCCTCATCCTTAGTGGTTCCAGATTGAAGAGGTTTTCGAGGTTGGTAGTGGATATCCAAACTCCAAAGGACCCCTACTCTCCATTTCCTTTCTCTGTGAGCCCTGATGGTTGCAGCAACAACATGGGCAGTAATAGTCGGAACTGATAAGTTTTGAAAGCGTAGGTCTGCCCTTATGCGCGGGATGGCTCTGCCCACGGATTCGCCTGCCCCTTCTGTCTTCACCCTCAACGATGCAAAGATCATCAGGGGTTCCCCGCCTTGATCCGCCAAGGTTATCGTCATAATCTCCTTCAAGCCTGCAAGAGCCTGAAAGTTAAAAGTGTCAGCGTTCAGAGAGGAAGCTTGCGGCATCCACCAAACGACGCCGTTGAAAACACTTCGATGTCCATTCGACCAGTCAGCAGAGCTTCTAGGGCGGGGGAGGGGGCCGACAGGCCTTGGATCTTCGGAAACCAGAACGGATGCCATGAGTGAGGGTTTTGTCGCAGAGCTCTCCAAAATTCGTTTCGGATAAATACCAAAAATAACATTTTAATTAAAAATATTATATAAATTTAATATGTAATAACGCAAAAATTATTGTGAAAAACAAAATTTTGTTAAAACATCATGTAATAAGTTAATGTAATAATTTAATGATCTGTTTACTGTAATTTTATTAGTTTTATTCTATATCATTGATCTGAGATGCTCATTCTACAACCTAGTATGAGGGGATGTTAATTGACATGTGTCCCTCTTAAAATAAATATAAATTACACTCTAATGTTGACTATAATAAAACAAAATGAATATGGTATGTATGTAAAGTAATTAGATGTAAAAAATGTGTGTGAGTAAAATGCTTGAACCTTATACTTTTCAAAAATATTTCAACACAATACTTAAATAAATTGTTTGAAGATCCATGTGAACTAATTTATGTCAAGGAAGTTGTGTAAAGGATTTTCTATTCTATGCAATGTTGTAGACTCTCCACCCATGATGGACCAACAATTTCATATATATCTATATATAGAAAAAAAAAATATTAAAAAAAATATTTTAATGTTGTGTATAATAAAATATTCAATGTGGGTTATCAATAAAATATTTTAATACAAATTAATATTGAGGCATACTTAAAAATGTATTAATAATACTAATAAAATTAATTTGTGCCAATAAAATGTCTCTATATATAATATTTTAATTTTAATCTCAACTACGTATATATTTAAAAAAAATTATAAGATGTTTCAAGTGGTCTCAATATTTTACAATTTGGTCATTTATATATTCTATATAACACTCAAAATACAATTTAAAATTTAAAGAATGAAAAATTACATATTGTATTTTGCACTCTAAAGAAGTTTATAGGTGAAGAAATTTGATCCCTCTTGGCTGATGCTAGATGTACATGCTTAAGATGGATCTATACTATGTTGGGTGTGGAGCGTGATTATCTTCTTTATTGAGAGGTATCACTACATTGGACCCCAACTCATAATGTGGTGGTAATGCCGCCCCGCCCGTAATATTTGCGTTGCAAGGGGGGTCCAAAGAGGGTGCCTCCGAAGCTAAAAATATATGTAAAATTTCTTTGTAAAATGTTGTAATTTTGTAGTTTATCTGGGCCATTCATTAGGTGGAGATCTGACAGTAGAAGTTATGTTTAATTTAGGATTTTCTTGCCCTAGAAGGAAACCCCTCGCTATATATGAGGGAATTATATTACACCTATGTAGATCTATATTCTTAGTGAGAAAGAGAAAGGATATTGTGTGACAAAAAATAGGGAATTACAACGGATATGTTGTAGGTTGTATCTCTTCAGTTTACTAGATAATATAAAAGAAAAGATTGGATGTTTCTCTGTCGACATAGCCCAAATTGGGTGAACCACGTATATCTATGTCTCTCTTATTTTATGTGTTTTATGTGTTTATATTTCTGCAATATATATTATGTGCTCCATTGCTCTATAATATATAATTTTCTAACATACTAATTATGTTCTCATCGAGCAGGAAAAGTCATTTTATTCTCATCCTAGTCCAGTAATAATTAGATTACGACATGATACTTCATATGTGAGGCAATAATTATATTACGACATGATACATCATATGTGTGGTCACCAAGATATTTTGGTCAATAAGCCACACCATTTAAAAGTATTATCATTCATATTATCAACAAAATTAGTATCATGTTTCCACACAGGTGGAGGCTTAAAAAGCTCGCAACCTTTTGAAGGACAATATACATTATTTCGAGGCAACCTCATGATGATAGTATACATTATTTCAAGTAAATTTATTTTTCCTTACATGTACTCAATTGATTTGAAAAATGACTAAAATATCACGTTGTAGAATTGAAGATCCTCTCGTTGTTTGCACATATGTGTTTTTTTAAAACCAGACTAAGGCTGAGTTTACACTACCATGTTAATGTGACAAAGAATGAGAGAAATCGTGGAGTAGAGATTGCTTTTCTCAATATTCAAAATGGCTAAATAGATTACATTGTAAACATCAATAATAAATGTATGAAGTAGAACTCTACACCTATGGAGTAGAACTGAAGTAAAACTAAAATGACTATGACACCTAGAAAATAACATAATCAAATGTGATGACACCTAACTGAAAGTGAGCTTAATATCTAAACATCCCCTCCTAATCTCAAATGTTACATGTAGAGACAGTTAAAATTTCTAATTGTTCTCTTTTAAATTCAAATACATTCTTTCCCAATGGATTTGTGAAGATATCTGCAAGCTGATCTTTGGAGCCACAAAAAGCAAGTACTATGTCCCCATCATTGACAAGCTCACAGATGAAATGAAAACATCTGTCAATGTTCTTTATTTTTTTGTGGAAAACATGATTTTTTTTATAAAGAAATTACTCACCTGTTATCACAGTAAATTGGAGTTGGATCCTTCTGAAAATTTGAAATATCTTTCAATAATCTTCTCAACCACACTGATTGACAAGCTGCTAAATTTTCTGCTACATATTAAATGTATGTATAACCTGAAAGTGAACAATTTGCAAAATGTTTATGGAACAAACCATTGTATATTGTCCTTGTAATATACCTTAAGATCCGTTTTGCAAACTTCCAATGAGAAATATTAGGTGATTGCATAAACCTAGAGACAATACTTGGTGCAAACATAATATGAGGTCTAGTTGTAGTTAGATACAACAAACTACCAACTAAAATTTTATACAATGTGAGATCAATTGGTGGTGATACATCTTGTTTTCTTAGTTTGGTTCCTTCAACAATTGGGGTATCAATAGATTTGCAATTGGTAATTTTGAATGTTTCGATGATATCAGTGGCATGTTTTTGTTGACCAACAAAAATGCCATTAGCAGATTGGCGAATTTCAATGCCTAAGAAGTATTTCATGACCCCTAGATTTGTCATATCAAAATTTGTGTGGATTTATTCTTTGAAGTGTTTTAGCATCGTATTTCCAACATAAATAAGATCATGTACATAAATGCATACAATAAGAATTTTACCTTCATGAGCTTTCGTATACAAATTTGGCTCATGCCTACTTCTACAAAAACCACTTTTGATGATATAGGTATCGATGCAACTATACCAAGCTCTTGGAGCTTGCTTCAAACCATACAATGATTTTTCAAACTGTATAGCTTATGCTCTTGTTCTGGAACTTGAAAACAATGAGGCTTCTCTACATAGACTTCCTCCTAGAATATGACGCAGGAAAAACCTGCTATACCCACAGTATGCATACAAAAATGGATAATCTCATTCCATCACAAGACTTACAATGACCTGCTTGGTCAAACCTTTAATTATTAAGGTTATAGTTCCTTAATTAAACCTTCATGTGGGACGGGTTAATGACTAACTCCAATCTGGCCCTTAGTTAATCCTTTATTGCAATCGTAGAGTTGTGCCTTCAGAACTCCTATCTTATGATATGCGATTACCCTTTTCACTGTTGATTTCGTCCACCAGATCAACAACTGTCACAATCTCGCATCACACCATCATGTGCCTTCATCACCTCTCGCATGCGACATGCGACAACACAACCAGACTTCAAATAAATTAAAACCCCACCTATAACCTCCTCGGTTCTGCTCTCCACAATTTTTTTCGCTTCAATCTCTGCTGTCAATCTTACCTTCAATCCGACGGTTGCACTTTTTCCCGATCAACAAACTAACTCGATGCTTTATAACCGTTGATCAAGATCCGCTTGATCTGACAGTCCACAACGATATTGGGTGGATCACTTGCATGACATTGAATGCCTTTACGGAGTCGATGAGAATTATAAGCTCTCGATCTATAGAAGTTCAGGTCCTCCCTTACAGTTAACGTTCGATCTCTTTATGGCCTGATATCCATTGGATGATGGAGGTCATTAAATCTTATGGTATGCAGCCCTTCAACTAGCAT
This sequence comes from Pinus tabuliformis, assembly GCA_031772625.1. Lineage (NCBI taxonomy): Eukaryota > Viridiplantae > Streptophyta > Pinopsida > Pinales > Pinaceae > Pinus > Pinus tabuliformis. Next base: position 876,828,079 of record CM062807.1, read on the forward strand.
GTAGGTCTTTCAGTTGACTATGACGTGAGCATTGACTTTTGCGATCGACGAGTAAGATCAATTGTGGGACTTCAACCATGATCAGGGCTTCCGTACACTCTTTACTCCCGCTGCTCTTTACTTTGGTTTTATTCATTTCTTCAATGTCTTTCTATGGTTCTAGCCTCCTTTAGGGTTCTGGTCACTCATTGTTTTGCTACAACTCTCTCCTTAGCTTAACTTCACTTGTGCCTTTATGCTCCTCCACCTTCACTGTAACACTAAAGGCTTGCTCTTGAACTATTAATGTGTACAAAGATGTAACACAAGCTCTATGGTTCTCTCCTCGAACCTCTTGTTGACTGACAATTCTACCCAACACTTATTTTGCTAGAAATTTTCTCCCTAAGACAACTCTACCCACAATCGCAACTTTCGAGCTGCTTCAACAACTTCTACCCAACCACAATTAGAAGTTGTTCTGTTAGTCTTCTTTGTATTTTGCCTCTGATTCTGCACGAACTCCACCTACACATATATATGATATAGAATCTCTAATTCACACATAGATTACAATTCATCTACTCCATACAAACAAATAACTCAGAATTGAGTTGTTTGTATTAATAGACATGTATTTGCACAGGAACTCTTTCCTTAGCTTGATCTTCTGTATCAGTGGCCTTTGTTCCTCTCTGCACATAGGCTTACAATCTAACTCTTTGACTCACTAACTACTCTCTAACTACTCACTCTTTATGACTTTTAGGCTTACATTTATACAAAAGGGTTTTGTTGAACTAATTCTAGTTCAGATCCTTAATTTGCTGAACTATCTCCTCAAATCCTCTAAGTCCACTTTTAACTCCTACTTATCCCTAAGAATCCTCTCTATCTCCTCGAATTATGAGACTAATAAGAGTTACAACTGATTTCCAACTCTCTCATCATCATTGATCACTCATGTTCTCCTACATTTGAAAGCATTTACAAATATCCTCACAGTATCTAATTAACTCCTCTTCTAATCACTCAAAACATTAATAATTACATACATAGGAATCCAACTTCCTTGAAAACACAAGACCCCTAAGTTAACTAGACTATGATGAAATTATTGAGCGGAATGCTCCTGCATCCCAATATAGCATTAGGAAGGGATTTTTTACATCAAGTTGATATACTTTCCATTTGTGTTGAGTTGTTGTGGAAAAAAATGGTTCTGATAATGTCCAACCTTTCTAGTGGACTAAAGGTTTCACCTTTGTAGGCGCCAAATTGTTTTGAGAATCCATTGGCAACCAACCTTGCCTTATGTTTCTCAATTTCTCCTTTTTCATTCGTCTTAGTCTTAAATATACCCATTTTACACCAATTTTTGTTTTGTCTCTTGGGAGATCAGCTAACTCGCAAGTCTGATTTTTCTCTATGGAAGCAATTTCTTGGTTCATTACATCAATCTAGTGCTTTTCTTTAACTTGTTCTTCAAAGTGGGTTGGTTGAGATGACAAAAATGCAAACATATTCTGTTGGTCAAACTCATGCTCCTACTCATGCATTTCTTTGATGCTTCTTATTTTCTTATTGTCTTTTGAAGATGATGAATGAATAGTGGATTCAGTACTTGAAGATGTGCCTTTTTCATAATGGTATGGCTTGTCTTCAACCTACAATCTTGGTGGTTGTGGCAGATAGAAACACTGATTTGAAGCTTCATTAACGTGACTAGACCAAGATCTATTTTCAATATCTTTTACATCTCTACTTAAAACAAACTTCTTGGTAATTGGATTATAAAGTTTGTAGGCCTTTGACTACTCACTATTGCCTACGGAAATATGTCTTTCACTCCTATCATCTAGCTTCTTTCTTAACTGCTCACAAACATGTGAAAATGTTATTGATGCAAAAATTCAAAAGTGAAATACATTTACCATTTTACCATCTCATGCTTGTTGAGGTACTGTATCTTGGAGATTGGTTGTTGAAGATCTATTGAATACATACACTATCGTTGAAATTGCTTCAGGCCAATAATTATTTGACAACTTCTTCTCACAAAGCATAGATCTGGTCATGTTCATGATCGACTGATTTTTCCTTCCTGCTACTCCAATATGTTGTGGGGTATATCTTGATGTGTTCTACATTATGATTCCTTGTTGTTGAGAGAAATATTTGACGTCATTGGAGGTGTACTCTCCTCCTCTATCAGATCTAAGTACTTTCAAACATTTTCTACTTTGTTTTTTTACTTTTTCTTTGAACTCAATCTTGAGAAATTATTCGATTTAATTTTCAGAAAATACACCAATATCTTGTTGCAATGATTATCAATGAATGTCAAAAAGTAAGGAATACTCGCAATGGATTGTGTCTGTATAGGACCATATAAATTTGTATAGACAAGATCTAAAGACTCTTTTGCTCTAAAGGAATATATGGGAAATCTATCTCTTTTATGCTTGGACAGAACACAAATTTCACAATTACAATCTTATTCATTCATAGAAGGAAGACCAATGAGAATTAACTATTTTTGAAGCTAACATAGAGTCCTGAATGGGATATGGTCATATCTAAAATACCATAGATGAGACTCATTTATTCTTGACACATTGAGGACAAAATACTGTGAGATATTTCAACTTCTAAGAGTCAATGGAAACATCCTATTCTTGGTATTTTCAACCTTTCAATTTTCTATTGAGAGGATTTTCATAGATATAACATGTGTTGCCTTGGAATAGTACATCATAACTATGTTCCAACAATTGTCCTACACCAATGAGGTTATGCTTCAAATGTGGAACATAATAAACATCGGGAATGTATTTATCTTGATTCTGTTTTGTAACAATAGGGACAATACGTTTTCCTCCAACTTTAATACAAGAATGATCTCCAAGGTTTTTTTCTAATGTTATCAAAGAATAAAGATAAGAAAGTAGATTTTTGTTACATGTCATATGATTTTTGAAGCCGCTATCCAGCAACCAAAGATCCTTGTTGCGAGTGTCTTTAGAAAGATGACAGGAAAGAAACATTATTTCAGAATATTCTCCTTCATTGTTTGAGATGATTTGTGTAGTTTCTTCTTGGTTGAACTATGAATATGATGCTTACAGGAGTGCAATTGCACTTTCCTCCGCTTCACAGGTGCAAAATTCACACTTTTCTCCTCAGACTCTCACGACCCTTGCTTCTTCTTTGCAAGCCCCCAAAAAAATTGAAACGTTGCTCTTTGGAGTCTTATGCGATGTGGTGCTTCGATACCATGACAAAGAATGAGAGAAATCGTGGAGCAGAGATTATTCTTCTCAATATTGAAAATAGCTAAATAGATTAGATTGTGAACATCAATAATAAATGAGTGAAGTAGAACTCGACACCAATGGAATAGAACTAAAGTAAAATTGAGTTGTCTATAACACCTAGTAAACAACTAACAACATAATTAAATGTGATGACACCTAACTGAGAGTAAGATTAAAATTCTAATCTAAAACTTTAAAAATTAAATACTATATAAATTAACTAAAATAACAAATATTTACCTAATTACTTATCTATTTACAGATAAACAAATATTACTTTACTTATCAATTTACATATAAACTAATGCTACATTTTAAAAATCTAATCCCAAGGACACCCCAACGGACCACATTCCATATGGAACTGGAGGAGGAAACGCTCCCAATGGTGTTGAAAAGCCGGCAATCTGGAGAGCAGCTTAGTCTCGTAGGTTTGGTCTAATGTAATGGGGAGAGGTTCGATACTTACCGGTCAGCGCATGACTATATAAGCTTAAAAGCTGTTGCATGTGTGGTTTCTTCAAATAAAATAAAAGAATCCCGTTGGAAAAAAATAAAAAATTAAAGAGAACAACTTCTCCTTATCTCATTATCACCGCAAATCTGAAATGGTGTGCTTTGCCAAAAACAACCTACCCACAGGATTGTAATACGCAGATGGAAACATAACTTACCACAGTGTGTGGGCAAGTCATTCTTGGCTGAGTAAATTCTTTACAACTAACAGAAATCCTGGATGAGATCAAACGACTGAGGAGTAAGATAATGAGATGTCATATTGGAACGAGCGATGGTGATAGGAAGATGGATGTTTATACACATGGTGTGCAAATCCATCAAACGGAATCAACCAATCGAATCCCTTGAAATTATTTCTTCGCTTCGCCGCATTGTGGTCCCGCGTTTTTATTGGAATTCACGAAAGAAGCTCCTGAAAAGAGATGAAATGGGTCTGCAAAAGCTATATATTCGATTCGCCGCGTAGTGCTCCCACGTTTTTATTCGAATTCTCAAATGGAAGCTCCTGAAAAGAGATGAAATGAGCATGCTGGAATTATATGTTTGATTCGCCGCGTAGTGCGCGCATGTTGAAGAGCATATAATTGACACGCCTCTATCCGTTTCTCACCATTAATTGGACCGAGACAGCTTCTCGTGGTAAAGGAATGGACTCCACTTATCGCCATTAAATGTAACATATCTCTTCAGCCTACCTAGAGAATTAACTACGAGGCTCCGTTCCTTAACTTTGGTTAAGTTGAAGTTGAGATTCAATATTCTTCACCAGCATAATTATTCCCTCATCACATGAATGATTGTTATTTCTGCAACTATCTCCACTATTCTTAACAATTGAATTACATTAGGAGTAAGGAACCATACTAAGGAATCCTTAGGTTATTTCTGCAACTATCTCCACTACTCTTAACAATTGAATTACATTAGGAGTAAGGAACCATACTAAGGAATCCTTAGGTATAAACTATAGCAAAAATAACATTTTCAACACACTTCAATGGAATAACTCTTAGGTATGACGAAATTAAGCATTCAAAATGTCACTACTTTGGTGATTTCATAGAAGTATTAACATATATATATTGCAGTTCCCATTGTCCAAATCCTATGATGTAGTGAGAGGAATACTCACATATATCTTATGTACAACAAGCCAAGAGTAGATGCAAATTATTCCATAATGCAAATGCATAGCATAAATATTCTGAAACTTAGGCTATATAGTTTCAAGTGTTAGAAAATAATTATATATCTATACTATCTTATTCATAGTTGGTCACCATCAAGATAACACATAAGTTAAAAAGGTGACAACATATCCATTATTGTATCAAATTCACATATCATGTTCGTCTACTAAATTTAACTTGAACTACATTAATGATACATGCATCCATATAGAATTATCTCATAAAAGCCATTAACACAGGTAAACCTACGCATGCATAATGGTCACATGCAATTCATTCCATGATTCTCATGGCGAGGGAAACTCAAGCAATTTCTCTCATATGTTAAATGAAGCTACAACATAGAGGGTAAGAAACCAACATACAGAACATCCCACACATATGATTTCAACTTGATCAGAAAATAGAGAACAACACTTCAAGAGTAGAGCACCACCACCCAACCATGAATCACCTCTGATTCCCCAAGAGATGAGGTTCTTGCCATGGATCAACTACCCCCAATTGATCTATGCAATCGGTGTTTGATACCTTCTTTCATGGTATAGATTCTTTTAGCGGCGTCTCGCCTTTAGGTGGATGTTTTATCCATTTGCTTAGGCTTATCTCAGAAAAACTCGCCTTTCTCTCCCGCGATACATTTCCTTATAAAAGCTTGGCTTTCCCTCCCACACAGTTTATATGTTTTTTTCTCAATGGATATTTATCTCCAATCCATTCAGCTTATCTAGAATTGAATCTAGCTTTATCATGAAAAATTTAGCCTATCCCATTCCTCAATGGGATTTGGCAAGAATTTCATCTCTTGTTGTCTCGCTTTTCCAAGTGATTAATTATTTTATTTACTTGATAATGTATTTAATTTTCATATTACACATTAGACCTAGCTTTTCTCAACTTAGGTTTGCAAAGTTTGACACACAAGGGAGGGGTGTTACATATTCCCCCCTTAAATTGACACTGTCCTCATTGTATTACTGCATCTTACAATATTATTCACTCATTCATAGCTAATTATCTCTGAATTCACAATCTTCCATAGCCTCGCCATCTGATGCAGATCTTCCGATAGAATATGTTGGTTATAAAGGAGTTTTCCCAGATATCTCCTTCCATTGCTACTTGTATCATTAATTTCAATCAATTGGGTGAGAATTTTTAGGTGCAGAAATTCAACTATGTTTACGAAAATTAATATCATAATTTGATACATAATACTATTAAAGTAGTTATGACTTATATTGTATGTCATTTATTTTAATTGAAGAAATGCATGTTCTTCCCCTACATTCTTCCGAGATTTTGTGTTCTTGTTGAACACTTGCTTCTTGTAGCTCCTCTACATACAACAAGTCAGCTTGCATATTTTCCAACTCAATATGCACAAAGTATTATATCGAGTTAGATCACCACACAACCATCATACTCCTATGTACTCATCAGAATCATAATGACATGCATACAACTGAAAATAAATCAATGTTACTTATCCTTGAATTACTTCTTAGCTACCCTCCAGGTCGGTTGTGGGGCCATACAACCACCCAGTATCTTCATGCATACCTGCACATATTGTGCATTGCACACACACAATTATATATGTCATATATCATCTTGCAATACATGCATTCGGGTACCATGTGTATCGTTTGTACATAGTACCATTTGTACCACTGGTACACCATACCAATGTCCATAACATTACCTGCATGACATATATTTCATCCATATGATTCCAACCAAGTTATTATTATTCCAAAAATTCCTTCATCTACTTATATTACCATTATGTAAGTGGAACAAACTGTACTCAGTTTAATGCTAGGAGAATAAGGAATTTCATGGACCTATTCCATTTCTGCAACTAGTGAAAAGTTTAATGTCATAGTATTCAAGTTCTTTTATTTAGAAAACCATTTTCCTATTTCATGCGGTTGCAACACAATATCAACATACTAGTATCATAAAAGTAATTATACATTCTATAGCTTGATCATTCCCATAACTCGCAGTTTTGGGATTAAATCTGTCACATGTAGAAGATTTTAACAACAATGGAATATACCTTTCACTTAATCATAAAACGGACCATTAACTATGATATTTAGTTTATCATAGCTATTTGAAGTCTAATAAACATCTTGGTTTGTCTTTAACCAAGAACAAATTTCATTGATACTAAACCAATATTCATACTTAAATAATTCATGTCATGTCATTTACTATTTCTCTTTTTTCACTTCTTCCAACCCCTGGTTGGCCATGATGAATTCAGTGTAGGTTTAAAATCCATTGAATAAACAATATGCACCTGCATACACCTGCATATAGGAGTTATAAATGAAAGCTATAATATTCAAAACTTCACATCCTTTATGTTATTTTATGTGTTATTTCACTACTAACATCAAATATTTAGATTATCATGAGGAGTAATTTTGCAAAACCTTGTTGATTTAGGAACTCTTTGTTTACTAATTTGGAGTCTTCTTTCGAATCTATTGTATAAAATCAGGCTGCTCAAAGTTGTCTAAAGAACTAAACACCACCATATGTACTCTGTTTATATAACATGCAATTTATTTTACTCTTATTACTTCTCACTATAAGTACATTTGTGAGATCTCAATTCGCTTTTTTTTAAGTTGGAAAAGTTCATGTTTGTGAGATGTTACCCTCAGAACCTCATTTATATGTGCACAGACGTGTACACTAAGGTACACCATTAAGTTGCAAAGTTTTCTACACCTTAAGTTTCACCCATTAGTATTTGAGTAAACTGCTAGGAATGTGCTCTTAAGATTAACATTGTCTTTCTACTTTTAGCCCAATAGCATCAAGAGTTTCTTTTACATTCTCATTATGTATTTACACGAGATGTACTTTTGGTGTCACTCCTTCTTATCATGCCATTATTAATGTATGATGTCTTTCTTAACATGTATACATGGTTGTGCACTAAGACGACTTTATAAATCAATCTTAATCCTTCATTAATATGTCAACCTGGGATTCATCTGTCTATTTCATGGCTGTAAGCATTGTCTGTGTGATAACAATAAGAGATTGGACGTCAGGTAATTAATACTAACTAATCTTTGCAGAAATAAAAAATTTCTTAACAACTCATTAACTCTTAGAAATGTAGAACATGAATTATTCTATAATTCGAAATCATAAAGATAAATCAATTGCGAACTACTTTCAAACAAATATCTTGATTCAATGTCCTAAAGCGAATGAGAAAATCAACCTGAATAATGAAATCCACATGCATTAAAGGAGACAATTGAAATCATACTAGTTACCAAGAACATTCAAATCTAGAAGTAATTGCAAGAAACATATACTAAAATGAACAACAATCATATACAAACTTACTTTTCGTAAATCATAAAAATGATATTAATAGAGCTATAAGATTTACTCTAACTCAATTCGTAGAAGGAACAACAACACAAATCTTGATAGTAAAGCGTAAATAAAACAATACAAAGGAGCAGTGGATCTTGCAGTGATCGGGCCCAAAGCCTCTAGAAGAAAACTACTATTGAAAATCAATACATGAATTTAATGTAAAACTTTGACTCTTTCATTAATTGTCAAAAGAATTACAATACCGCTTCAACTCTTTAAAGTTCAATATGCATTCGCAGTCTTACTGGAATTTTACAAATCACAAAAGTTATTTTTTTTCATTTACTAGTGTTATACATTCTATGAACTGCTAGCAAAATAAAAGCTTATCATGAGGATCAAAAGATCCTAAAGATTGCTCGGCTGAAAAATATTCCTCTCTTGGCCCTGTTGTCTTATCCCAAAGGAACAACAGTTGTCCAATCCAGCCAACCTGCACATAAACAAGTGAAAACTTAGGCTTTTGATACTAATAGCATGTAATTTGTTCATACTGCCTTTTATTTACTTTTCACGGTCTGTCTTCGAGAATGTACTCAAGAACAAAGGAATATTCATGAAAACTATATGATTAATTAAGTAAATAATAGGGAAAAACATACATTTTTCACGACCCAACTTACCTCTTTGCATGTCCTCATGCAATAAGATAATTAAGATGCAACTGAGTCAGAGAATAGGAAGGATATATTTCTTCTTTGTAGACTCGAAAACCATTTTTATTGTTAAGTAATGTGAAGGCTCAACCTTCCTGATGTTCTAATAGTTCATAATTACACCGATACCCATCAGGAGGATACCAAATGATAGGGATTCTGTAGTGACATCCAATCCAAGTAGGACCCTCAATTAGGAAAAGGTTTCCATAACGGGTGAGTTTATCTACAGTTTCTGTAAAGTTCATGTAACCAAAAGTTTCTCGATTTATTACACTGTTGGGAGAGGATTTCCATATTTTCTTTGCAGCCAACAGAGTTTCTTCTCTAATGTCTTCAAAATATTTCAAACCGAGCTTGATATTCTCTGTGTGGATGGGGCCCAAGGTGGACAAAACTCCTTTTTCCATAAATCTCTTATGTTGTACCTAGAGCTGCAGGGAGAATTTAGGTTCACCTGTTACCCAAAGATCCAGTCCACTTTCTCTCCTTTAGAAAGTATCATGAGACTTAGCCCATTTGAGCTAGTTTTTAGTGAAGCAAAGGAAAGCCTGAGACTAGATATCCCCGGGGAAGGGTCTAGGATGGGCATCCTTGTAATCTTCCAAGCAATAGTTGTGTAAATATAATTCACATAAAAAATGTTTTACATCCTCAATATCCTTTTGACAGTATTTAATAAAATCAGGAGTAGAACTAAACTCAAAAAGCTAACCAACTCTAATAGCCTTAACTTTTATAAGAAAATATCATTTAAAAATAAAAAGTGCATAGTTGGTAGCAAGTGACCTACAGGCTACTTTATATGAATACACAGAACAAATAGTTTTGATTTGTTCCATATATTTCTGATACTGTCTTTGTAGTTCCTCTACATTCTTTCGCACCACTCTAAGGTTACCATAGGTTTCCTCCTTTATTGTGGTCAATTCATTAAATTTTTTCAATAACTCCTGGTATTTCTTCAAAGGAACAACTTCTTGTTGATGTTGCAGTAGTACTTGTTGTAACTTTGCCAATTTTGTCCTTAGTTTTTGAATAATCGTCTCTACTACCAAAGGGGTATAAGGAGGTATGTCTTCAGTCTGAGTAGTCTTGCTACCAGTTCCTACCAACTTTGTTTGAATAGCTACTTCTATTGTTGACACAAGAACACAAAGGTCTATTTGAATAATTGTTTCCACTGTTGGCACAGGAACACAAAGGTATGTTTGAACCACTACTTCTATTGTTGACATAGGGACACAAAGATTTGTCTGTAGATATGTCTGATTGGTTGTCTCTATCAGGTCAATGGAAGAACAAAATTATGTTTTATTTTGTATGGAACTAGTACATATATCCTTTGTTTGAGTCCCTTCCAGACGAGTACTAATGTTTTCTGTTTGAATCCAAGTGGAATTAAGAGAATTCCCACTGTGGGTTCCTACTAATTTTGACTCCATTTCTTTCCTGTGAGTTTTCTTAGAGTACCTTAGCCATTTTCTAAGCTACTTAATTTTTCCTTTAACCTTCTTATTCTCCTTATCCATCAATTTCAACCTATGATGATCTCGCCTCTTTATTCTTATAGTAGGTTTATTTATTGGGGAAGAAGGGCCAAAAATAACATTCTCAAAAATAGAAGCAGTTTCAAAATAGTGAGGATCATGTTCGAGTAAGACTGTGTCTCTTGAGTTGTCTTTTGACTCATCATCATTATCATGGTTTTGTTCAAGTAAGGTCGTATCTCCAAAATTAGCTTTTGATTCATCATCATTATCAGGGATTTTTCCAGGTGATGTTATATCCCTTGAATTAGCCTCAGGTTCTTGGGTTTCATCTGTAGAAAAAATTTTCTGTTCAAATTCTTGCATATCTCTGTCATTTGAAGAAGAGGGTAATGTCTCTGTGTGGTGAGAATTGTGAAGAGAAGTGGAAGGAATATGAGTGGAGACTTGTTCTTGTAAATCCTCAAATTAGCCCAGCTCCTGAAAGAGAGTTCCCAAATTTTCTAAGACTCGAGCCGCCTCTTCCTCATAGTGCAAGGGAAAAGCAACTTGTTGGTTATTAGAGATCTAGAGGATGGCCCTAGCTTATCTATGGCTAGAGTAATGCTTATCCACTGGGAAGTTCGCTCATATAGTCTTCATTTAACAGGAATAGATATCAAGACAAGGGCTTTCCTTTTTCGCCCCCTTTTTGGGGCTTGTACCACCATGATATGGAATTCTTCCTTGGGTTGGGTGTTTTTAGGAATTCCTTCGAGGTGTAGTGCATCAGAGCTTATAAAGTTCTCCCAGTTTAATTATAATTGGGCTAATTCCTTGATGACCACTAATGTAATTAGACCATGATGACTGATTATGTCCTGCAGGTTTATGGACTTCCTTACGCTACTAGTAGCTTCATTAGTAATAACATATACAAGAAAAATGGAAAATTAATTACTATCTTCTGCTTTAATGTAGCTAACAATTTAAGGTGCTGGAGTCTTACCACATGATGGCAACCATCACATTCGATATATTTCTGAATGAACTTTTCCAATTCACGCCATGGCTCGCTCAGGAATGTAGGATATTTGAACAATTATACAACTTCATGAAATACGGTCTGCTTTTCAACCCAATTTACACCTTCTATAGGGAGGCCTGTGATCTCTACCAGAATGTTTTCAATAACTGCTATTGTCCTGCCTTTGACAAGTATGCTCTCATTTGGTAGATTCTGCAAGAATTCCAAAGAAATATCATCGTTAAACCCTTGTTGTCAAGTAAGATATTGTTCCCATCCTGGATGTTCTAATCTATCTCGAGCTTGCATGGTCATTTGTAACAGTGTAGGCTCACTGTGAAAAAAGGTGCCACCCATGTCTATTATTTCCTGAGGAAAATCTGCAAACTTGCATGCACTGTTCGATCCCACAAATCACATAATCAAAAAACATAAACTACATGCAGGAGTATTAAAAATATAAACTAAATATAGATTCTTGGTAATAATATCCTGTCATATCGACAGGTATTGTTGGCTTCTTGGGGCCTAGCCCAGGTTCAAAGTTAATTAGCCAAACAAATCCCTGTACTACTGGCCCTTTCGGCAACATATCATGGAGCGCGGACTGAGGTCTCACGCGAAGTCGTATGGAGGGGTGTTGGAAGCAGGTTTTCACACCGTTAAGATGTCTGAGCATCTGGTTCGATCCAACTGTCTGTCCCTGTGCGCAGGCTTCTTCGTGCACTTCCTCGGCCTTCGCACCCCGATATACTTGCATTTGTGTAGCCCAAACTAGGGGTTGTGGGGCTTCTGCGCTGCTGGAGCAGTGCTCTACACTATTCCCCTAAGTCGCACTAGAGATCTTACTTATCTTCTTATACTAGTAAATTATCTTTGTGCAAATGGATGTCTTATGTTATATTTATTTATACAACACGTTCATATGAGTTCACATAGCAAATAAACAATACACTTGCAATTTATACCCAATCAGACATTAAAATAGGAAAAGATACATACAAATATGGTAAACTTCTCTTTATTAATTTTTCCAATGGTTACAGACTCGACCTGCCCTGTGCACTCAGCTACAGGGGTTCGCACACTCAATTGTAGACTACTAAGCCTCTGCACACTTAGTTGCAGAGCCTTCTCCTACTCTACGACCCAAAGACACACTTTACACTGCGACTCAATCTCTTAGACTCACCATGCTTCCATTCTATTAGCTATCTTCTACTTTTATAGCCTAGCTCTATTTATACAATCCCACGGTCCACAGACCATGGGTAGGTCTATCAAGCCGACATTACATTACAAAAATGAGGGAAGACAACCCTGTGACTCTATTATGAATTCTCACTTTGTGCCCATAATTCACAAAGCTTTTACAAAGGACTTGGCCAAAACTTGGGCTTTAAGCCCCAAAACATGCCTGGGGGGAATTCCATGCCCAACAAGCTCCCAACACAAACATCATGACTCACCCTCAAGTTACTTTGTCAGTGCAGAGATCTCCATGCTGAGTCCCTCCAATTCTGCTCGAATTGTTGCAGGGTTGGCAGCACACTGAGCGGTTGCCAGCTGGAACTCCTGGACGAGTTGTTCCGAGACTACGGTGTCGGAACTGCTTCCGTGCATTTGTGCCTATGTCTCCTGCTTTTGTGCAAGCTTGCCTTCAATTACTGTTGTGATGGTGAAGGCCTCATTAATCTAAGGCTAAACATGTGCTTTCAAGACTGCTTCCTTGTATCGTGTTGCATCCACCTGTTCTTTCAGTGCTTTGGCCTATTGCATTTGCGTGAGCCTCTAAGTGAGGGCCATCATCTGAATAGTTCCTTTGACGTTGTCATACTACTGCTGGAGTTAATAAGCCTCTTTCTCTAGGCAATGAATGTTGGGATCCTCTTGCAGGTTCGTAAGGAACTCAAATGACTCCTCCAACATTCTGGTGTAGTCCTTTACTACAATGTCAATCTCATCTAGTCCCATTGTAACAATGTTGGTGGATTGTTCTCTTACTTCTAGATGGGTAGACGGTTGTGTGCCTTCAATCGCAGCTCTATGATATGAAGGTTTAGCTCCAGCTGAACCTTTGTCATTTCCTCCCGCACCTCGCACACCTCCGCTGCTAGCCTATGGATGCGCGCCTCTGCTAATGTGTATACTGGGATGGCCAGCTCAGGGATGCTTTGACAAGCTTCATCCAGTATCTGTACTAGCTACCGATTTTGTGACACCATTTTGTCATGCTACAAGCTCAACTGTTCCATGTTGATTCTCTACTCGCTAACTACTTGCAGAGCACGGCTCTCCTTATCCCGCAGTTCTATAGTAATCCCATCCTGCAAAACGTATAATGTCTCCCCGGGAGTGCAACCATGTTGATTGCAATACCCTTCACTGCACTAATCGTAGGCCTATCGGCGTCATTTGTTGTCACCAGTGTCCATTTCGACAGCACTATGGTATTTTTCACCTGAGTGCATAACACCTCCTCTGCTATAGTTGTCCCTACTGCAAGGGTGGTTGAAAGGGTACCAGCTTGAGGAGTGCACACCTGCAACTCCTACAGCTGCGCTCTAAGGGGCCCCAACACAATTTGGTTCTCCTACATAAAATTATGGAGGGCATTGGAGGTGACATCGTGCACTGCCTCGCCAATGTCGTGCAGATCAACCTCAGTAAGGGTGATCCGGTCAATAGACAACTTCAATGCCTTAACCTTCTTATGCGGTCCTGTTTGCTTAGTTGGGTGTTGGCGCTTTAGCTATCTTGACACGCTTTGTGGGTCTGCACCTCCCTCCTCTTCCTCTTATTCCTTCCCATGCGAAGGTGACTTTTTGCCCTCGCGCACCTTCATGGTTGCCTCCTGCACTGCTACTACTTCTACGACCTTTCTCTGTTCAGTTACTCTCTATGTAGCATCCCATGCCTCTTGTGCTTCTATTGCTGCTCCCTCCTTCCTTTTCTTCTCTGCCAACTACGCCGTGCGTAGTTTCACCTCCTCTTTCTTCCTTTGCACTATAGACTTCTCCATTTCCGCGATGTCTAGAGCGTGCCACTCCAGTGACCACATATCTAGTGTCAAAGATTACATCGTCCATGGCTACAAAGGGTATCTCTCTCCATTGCTTGGCTAGGTCCTTGCGCGCTTTGATGTATATGCTGTGGAGGTCCACTTTAAACTCTGCAAAAATTTGCAGCCTATTGTAGATAGTGGGTGATAACCACAGCTTGCAGTTGATCGCCATTCTGAGGATCATCTCCATGAACACCCAGAATATCTTATTGTCGTGGATCTGCGTCTCATCTTTTGTGGCCCAGAGTGAAGCGTACTTCATGGCCTCCGAAAGCTCCCTGTCAATTGTTGGGAACTGACTGTCCTCCGACAGTTCCCCTGCCGCGAGCACTATGGACGGAAGAAGCCATGCATAGTGGAACATTTTGCCTTGTTCTTGAGCCTCATGGAAATTCGCCAAGAATTCCTTACCAATGAACTCGGACCAGTTAAACTATACCCCTTCCATGCACTGCTCCGCAAGTGCTACCACCTGCATGGGTACCTGATCTACGTGACACTTGTGCATAACCTTACTTGCCAGTATTTGGGTTGCCACTCTTACTACTTTGTCATTGGTGTTGGATATGTCAGAGCCCTCATCTTGTTTTCTAGTCTATACCTCATATTCATGGCCTCCGCGATGGCCAAGTCAATGGTTTTCCCCTCCAAAATATCTGTGTGGTCCTCTCCTTTGCATGGCAACTCGGTAATGTGGTGAATCAAGTGATCTGTGATGGGCATGGGCTCCTCTAGCCACAAACACCCACTAGGCACCAAGTAGAGCAATTGCCTGATGACTAAAATTGTTATTGGGGCATGGTGGAAATGCGACACCCAAAGAAGGTTTAGTAACACGGCCTTTTCCACTCCACACAACCATTTTCGCAACTATAATTTGGTAACCCCCACTATGGTGTTTTTCCTAGGCTTCATGAGCTGCGCAGTCTCTAGTTGAGGGAACTTCTCATGGTCAGTGAGGTCCCAATCTTCAAATTTTAAGGTAGGCACCTGTCCCAGGTGCGTGCCCTCAAAAATGATGTTATCTAGGAGGAGCGGGGTATGGAGAGAGCTCTTGCTCTTGTCAAGATCATTGGGCACTTTAGCCTTCCCTTCCATGGGGGTATACAGGCGGTTAACTTTGTTGGAGGGTGCGCAGGCTCAGTTTCCTCCTCCATGCCTTCGTCCTCATCTTCTTTGATGATAAGGTCCTTCAGGTCTTCTTCCTCCTCGATGGTTTCTATGTTAACAACTTCCCCTTCTCTTCCATCATCAGCCTGGTGCACAGCGGGTTTCACGGGGACACACGTACGGGAACCATCGCATGTTTTTCTTTCTTTGGTCTTGGTGTGTGGGGTGATTTATGAATTTCTGCGACAATCCCAACGCCTTTAGGGTAATCTCCCACAGTCAGGGCCTACGGGGCCTCTTCGATGGTCATTTCTGTAACTTCCATAACTTCCTTAGATGTTGCCATCGTGTCCGACCAGAAATCTATCACTCGCGTACTGAGGGCCTCAATTAACGTTCTGCATAGGTCAAACAGGGCTCTTCTCAAGCTACGTTGGGTAAAAAACTGCTCAATTCACAAATGACCAAGTGTTGTTTGCTGGGAAGCCCTTTGTAATTTATAGCACCTTTTGAATTTGAATTCGACTGTTGCCCCCAAATCTGGTTCATTAATGCTCCCTTGGTAGCAGAATTTCCAAAATTTTGCCCATAAATCACCTCTTAAATGCCTGTCACCCACTCCATTTGGTCTCAAGTCGAGCATCACATCGTGAATAGTGACTTCAATGGTCACTTCTAGCCAACCCATGTGACAGTGTATCCCCCCTTGGGCGGTCGCGGACCCTGTGATGTTTTTCTTCTTTGCGTAGCTCCAACATCGCACAACACCTAGGTAGAGTATTTTATAGTCCTTCACCTCCTTTCAACTTCCTCGCACACTGAGACTATACTTCCCTCGGCTAGTTAGATGGCTGCACCACTTGTATATGATTTTCCCGGGTTATCCATCACTCTTCTTCGAAAATACCCACTTTTTATCATTACTGGCAACATTGCGCACTTTATCATCTGCAGCGTGCCACCCTGGTTGGTTCGCTTAGTAGTGTGCGGTCCAAGCCAAGGCATCAGACTGACCAATTCACGGCGATAATCCTAAAACTTGTTATTGTGATCATGCACACCTTGTTTTATCACCCAGGTCTTCTTATCAAGAAAATCTTCCTTTATCTCATCCTCTAGCTTCTTAACTTCTACTTCTACTAGAGAACTTTTTGCCCTTAATTGCACCATTTCTTTCCCATGTTCTTGGAGCCTAAAATTACCCTGTTATATTTATTCTTCCAAGGTTTCGCGAACCATCATATCTACTGTTTCTGCCATGCATGGTCTCAGAATTTCGTGTCCTATGGGGATTACAACATTCGATTCATACTCCAACCTCGGAGGTGCTTGTGTCATCAGGTTCTTGCATGTAGTCCTATAAGCCGATAGAGCTACTGGTACGCGTAGGTCACAATCAGTTCACTTTGCATTGTAGCCATTGTTCAACGCTTCACATACTTTGTTATAGGCTTTTGTATGGATAACATTCTTTGCACTTGGTCTTCCCACACTTTGTAGTTCCAATCAGGGGGGTCGTTCGCACCATTGCCTTGCCCGCACTTGCTTATTGACCATGTCTCCTAATGTGAAGACTGTGTGCATCGGCATAGGTTTCACACCATATGCCTACATCCATCTGGATAGGTGGGCACACAGACTATTTCATCCAACAATCTTGTCTGTTAATCGCATCTGTGGTTTTCGAAACAACATGTGCATCATCCTCTTGAATACGTGTCAGCCCTCAAAGCTTCTTTGGTGTGTACTCCATCATCTCGTGGGCATAGCACGCAGTACCCATATTAAAGCTTTGAAATGTTGCTCTTCCGGCACTTCTCTTTCAAATCTGCTTAGGAAGTCATCCACCTCACTTAACCCATCATACGTAGGAAACTCCCTTACCTCCATTGATACGCAACACAGTGATCTCATCATCACGTTATAGTTCAGTGTGGTTACCTCGTGTAATCAGTTTTGCCATTGTTCTATTTCCTCATCTGAATCCGATGTGTAGGAGCTTTTCGACTCCCATGAGATTCATCCATTTGCGGTCAGATTCACCCAATCTTGTTCTCGCGCAGTTATCTTGTAGATGCAATACATATCGTCATCGCTGTCGTAGTCATGCATTGGCTCTGTGTAGCACAATCCTTCTGCAGGGTCCAAAGGTACAACCACATGTAGAGACTTTTTCTCAAAAATCATCTTGCGCTTCTTCAGATTTATCACCCCATTCATGTCAGTGGCCCAATCTATTCCTAATAGTGCAGGGTAGGGATTGCTGTCATCAAAAATCTCTATCACTTTGAAATCTGCTAGCGCACTTTCTCCTTCGATATCCACTATGATTCCCTGCAATCTCCCCATATATAGGATATTTTGATAGTTCACCATTTGTAGTTGGATAGGAGACCATTGCAGTGGAGGCCTACCCATGCACTCCCATGTCTACTTTGGAAAGATGTTCATGTATGATCGTAGATCTAGAATCACTTGGTCCATATCATATTCTCCAATCTGCGTGGTCAATCTCATCTCCGTTCCCGTTCGCATCATGTGCTTTCTAAGCTTCCAGACTACGTGTGGTTCTCCTAGCACAGTCCCAACTCATCTATTTGTGAGTTCATGCAACCCCTTTATAGCCTTGCTATCGCACAATAGCTTCATGCATGTTTCCAGGAATGTTGAAAGCATCGATGGGTCCATTTCTGGCTCTGATCTGTCTTTACTTCCTGAAGTGGAGGCATCAATGAAGCTCTTCTTAGCTTCCATGAAGGTTTCCATATAGCGCTCCAAATCAATCTCTGGTTCCTTCATTGGAGCCTTGTGAACCCAAGTACTTTCTTCACGCTACTTTCCTTTGTCATCCCCTATCGTAATTCTGCTTCAGAGCATAATATTTACATTAGGGTCTTCCTCGCGTAGCTCAGACCTCATCATTTGCAAGTTCTGAGTTAGGGGAGTATAGAGTGATCCTTTATCACAGAACCTCGCTATCGGTCTGGGACAATCCTCTGTCTCATGATCAAACAATGTATAATACAAGCATGATGGTCATGTTGGATTCATACAATCGCAGGCATAATGTCCTGACCCTCCGCAACAATAACATATCAGTTGTCGGTGACCTTTTCTCGGTCCTCCTCCACCTCGGCCTTGTCCATGCCCCTAAAATCCAGTTTGTGCCATCCCTCTGTTCTAGTCAAGGGGCCACATTTCAGCCTAAACTCTATAGGTAGGAGTTCGATCCATCATTAGTTCATAACTTCTACAAGTACACTCATCATCACCTACTGATTTACAGAAATTATAGAACAACTGCTGTGAATTTTTGTGTACTATTGTAATAAGTGGCAGTTGTTTGTAGCACGCTTTCCTTCTATCTGACAAATCACGCACCATAATGTAGGCATCGCACTTGGTCCTTCTTGTGCCTTTGATCTCAATGGCGTTGATCCTCCTCCAGCAAAGGTAATTCATGGACATCGGGTAGTGGTCCTTATCATGTCCCTGACCCTTGCACTTTATGCATCATACCTCATCACGCAGTTCTCAGTGAGCCATCCTATCTTGTTTTAGACTCTACATCTCAAGGCACAAGTTTTCCAACTACGCGTGAATCTGCTGAACTTCCAAGTTGGGATCCTGTATCAAGGTCTCGTGCAATCTCATTGCGACCTCCAGCACGTCGGCTTGAGTTGTTAGCCTCCATTGTGATAGTGTGTTCCTTAGATGCGACATTAGCAATGCTACAAACCATTTGTGGTGTTGTCCATCTATCAACATCATGTTAGCTTCACAAATTGTGCACTTCAATCTCTGATCTAACTCCCAAGGGGTCTCGCCTAGTAGCATTGTGATTTCCCTGAACCCAATGATTGACTACGCCTCTGACTTTGTCCTACTAAATTATTTGTTTATCACATTTTAAATATCTACGATCCCCACATTTGGATTTTCATTAAAATGCTTAATGTACCAGGTCAGCACGTGATCCTGTGGAGCGCTGACTAATGTGGCTTTCTTTATATTGTCATCTGTGACTCCCTGCGCTTCCCATATAGCTTTTATCATGAACCAAAACTAGTTCAGATCTTTATTCCCTACTCCCTTGAACACTGGAAACTTTATCACACTTGCCATATTGATTCGTGGTGTTGGTGGTGGTGGTATGGGTGAAGATGGGGGTGAAAACGGTGAAACTAGCGGTGGTATGGGTGGGGGTGGTATGCGCAAAATCCTTTGCCTTATCAAATTGATCGCACTTCTTGGTGAGACCTACGCAAGCTCTTCCTCACCCCCTCGTGGAGGTGAAATCAAGGGGCTAGCTTCTAGATCTATATTACCTTCATTTATGAGGATTCTCCCACTTCGTGTAGCCCCAAACATTAGTTTATTTGCATAACCCATTTTTCACACAACAACATTTTAATCCAAGTGTTGAAAGACTTAACATACTTACCTCACGGCCCTTTCAGGAAGCGATGTTATGCCTCGATATAGCTGACTCAAGTATCTACCACGAACTCGATGATGAATCCTCCCATAATCTGATCAAGCCAGTGATCAACGGCATGCATGATCTTATCCTCCAATGTTTCCAATCTGTACATCAATTATGGAGTCCACATAATAGATCTGTCGAGTTTACACCTTCCTTGGCTATCTGCTAGGTTCGCGATCCACTCATATAGCTCAGTAGAGAAAGATGTGAAAAAAATTTACTAGATATTTGTATATAAGCAGTAGTCTAACCATTCTTCCTTTGATAGTCATGGATTCCTACTTTCCTGCACCACAAACTCGTGAATCGCTTTGCCGAACCAATCTTCAATTCCTTTCATTATCAGATTCTAGTGATACAACATCAGACATCTTTATGCAAATCCCAGTCTTGGCAATGGAATGATTTGTTGGCTTGTTGGGGCCTGACCCAAGTTCGAAGTGAATTAGACAAACAAATCCCTGTACTATTGGCCCTTTTGGCAATAGTTTGCAGAGCACGGACTGAGGTCTAACCTAAACTAGTATGGGGTAGTGCTGGAACCAGGTTTCCACACCCTTCAGATGTCTGATGGGTTGGTTCGATCCAACTATCTATCCCTGCCGATAGGCTGCTTCGTACACTTCCCTGGCCTTCGTGCTCTGATGTACTTGCCTTCGTGCAGCCCTAACCAGGGGTTGTGGGGCTTCCACGCTGTAGGAGCAATGCTCTGCGCTATTCCCCTAAGTTGCACCCCAGATCTTACTTATCTTCCTATACCAGTTAATTATCTTCGCGCAAATGGATATCTTACATATATTTATTTATACAACATATTCATATGAGTTCGCACAACAAATAAACAATACACTTGAAATTTATACCCAATAACACATTAAAATAGGAAAAGATAGATAGAAATATGGTAAATTTCTCTTTATTCATTCTTCCAATGGTTACAAACTCGACCTGCTCTACGCACTCAATTGTAGGGGTCCGTACACTCAGCTGTGGACTACTAGCCTTCTGCGCACTCAGCTGCAGAGGCTTCTCCTACTCTATGACCCAAAGACACACTTTACACTTTGCATCAATCTCTTAGACTCACCATCCTTCCATTCAATTAGCTATCTTCTGCTCTTAGAGCCTTGCTCTATTTATACAATCCCATGGTCCGCGGACCATGGGTAGGTCTATCAAGCCGACATTACATTATAAAAACGAGGGCAGACAACCCTATGACTCTATTATGACTTCATGATTCATGCCCATAATTCTTAGAGCTTTTAAAAAGGACTTGGTCAAAACATGGGTCGTAAGCCCCAAAACATGCCTTGGGAGGATTCCATGCCCAACAGGTATGGTGGTTGTTAGTTAATCATGCATCTTCACGTCGCAATAATGTATGAACATCACCTTTTAATGAAAAGTGGGAGAACATGACTTGCAAAGCATGTGGAAGGGAAAAAGAACATGCAACAAATGCACAACCATGTAATTGGTCAGAGAGGATCGTTAGAATTAAAGCGTATAAAATATACATCATGGAATGAGATTTCTTTTTGGAGTATGTGCGATGAAATCTAATGAGGCATTGTTTTAAATTTATGACTACTAATGTCAAATGATCAGAGAATGCTGACGTGGTCCTTTGTGAGTGGCTAGTGATAAAGTCGTAATCGATGTCCATTCACTAGAAAGGGAGGACTAGACCCATCAATGGTGATTAAACTTATGGTGCCATTGTTATGCACTTCTTCAATCGCGTAAGGGCCGAGCCACCTTGTTTGTAGCTTCCCTAGGAATTCCTAAAATCTGTAGGTTTTAACCCCATACAGAAATTACCTGCATACGAATTATAAAACACAGAAAATAAACAATACGAGAGAATAACACATAAAACACATATACACAGATATTTTCCCCTGGATCCTAAAACTCAAACTACCAGCTTGATTTCTCATTACATTCCTTTCAATTTTACAATACATATTTATACATGCCGAAGTATACAATACCATGAACTAAAAACCATCATGTCCAAAACTATGGACCAAAAAACCATTGGGTAGGTCCACCCAACCTAATATAGGCTCCAATAACCCACCCCACTCAAACCCCCCAGACAGGGGGGGCTGCCACCCCCTGTGTGACCCCCCCACTGTGCAATCGACACAAGGAAGGGGGGGCTCTATTCCCCCTCTAACCCCTCAGTTCACTATGTGGGCTAGTCATGGAAGGAATATAACACAACCCAACATTCTCCCACTTGTTGTTTTCTTTCCACAAGGGCCCGCGGAGAGCTTAGTCATTTATCTAGCCCTGAAACGCCCATTGTTTCTCTACACCAAGAGAACTTGTCAGAGCTCATAGATTTTGTCAATGCATCTACAGTATTCTTCAAGGTGTCCACCTTTACTAGAAACACCTTTTTGTCTTCTATCATATCCCTCACAAAGTGATACTTAACATCAATATGCTTTGTCCTTGAATGATAAGAAGGGTTATTTACCAAGAAAATTACACTTTGGCTATAACAGTCTATCCTTATAGCTCCCTATACTAACCCCATACTTGAGCACAATATTCACAACCAAACTGCTTCCTTGCTTGCATGAATGGGTACCATGTATTCTGCTTTTGTAGTTGATAGTGCCACTATAGATTGTTTCTTACTCATCCAACTGACTACACCTCCAAATAGGTTAAAAACAGACCCACTTGTAGTTCTTCTCTGATCCAGATCTCCAGCCTAGTCTGCATCAACAAAGACACGAATATCCAACACTCTGTCCAATCCTGGTCTTCCTTGGTAGCACAAATCATAATCACTAGTGCCACACAAATACCTAAAAACTTGCTTCACTGTTGTCCAGTGCTCCTTCCCTAATTTTGACGTAAACCTGCTCAATAGTCCCACTGCATGTGCAATGTCTAGACTAGTATATACCATCGCATACATTAGGCTACCGCCTACACTTGCATATGGAACATAGGACATGTCCTCTTCCTCTTCTTGTGTCTTGGGACACTGTTCAACACATAACTTTACACCTACAGGAAGGAACATTCACTGGTTTACTATCCTGTATATTAAACCTCTGCAATATTGTCTCGACATACTTCCTATGGTTTAACCAGAGCTTCCTCTTTGCCCACTCTCTTTTAATTTCCATGCCCAAAATATAGTTTGAAACACCAATATCTTTCATGTCGAATTTGGAGGACAATTGGCTCTTCAAATCCTGGATAATTTCCTTGTCATTTCCAACCAGCAACATATCATCCACATACAAGACCAGATAAATAACACAGTCACCAATTAATTTAAAATACAGACACTGACCTTCTTTTCTTCCAGTGAAGAAAGTCCCCATATAAATGTATCAAATTTCTGATTCCACGTCCTTGGTGATTGTTTTAACCTGTATAGAGACTTCTTTAACTTGCATACCAGTTCTTTCTTACCCTTCACCGCAAAGCCTTTAGGTTGCTTCATGTAGATCTACTCCTCTAGATCCCCATGAAGAAATGTTGTCTTCACATCCATCTATTCTACCTCAAAATCAAAAGAAATAGCAATAGATAAAAGTAATCTAACAGAAGCTACCTTGGTAACAGGAGAAAAAATAACACCAAAATCAATTCTTGGCACTTGGGAATAACCTTTTGCTACCAATCAACATTTGTATTTCTCCACCTTTACTTCTACGTTTGTCTTCTTCTTGAACACCCATTTGCTGCCAATGGGTTTCCTTCTAGCTGGCAACTCCACCAGATCCCAAGCCTCATTTTTGTGCAAGGATGCCATTTCATCAACCATGGCCTCTTTCCACAGTTTTCCATCCTCTGAATCTACTGTTTCCTTCACATTTCTAAGATCATCATCAGTAATAGATATAGAAAATTTTTAATAGAAAGAAGATGGAATATACCTTTCTAGCTGACTTCTTTCTCAAACTAATCTTCTCACACCCGAAGTTTGTGGCTCTTCATCTTCTGATTCCTTCTCTTCTGTAGAGTCTGATTCTTCCTCCTTTAGCTCAAACTCTATCTTCTCAGGTTCCTTTGGTTGGACTTCATGTTTAATAACATCTTTCACCTCTCTGAACATCAAATCTCAGTTGTACACAACCTTCCTTGTTGCTGGGTTCCAAAGCTTATAACCCTTTAAACCATCCTTATACCCAATAAAGATGCACTTTTCAGATTTACTATCCAACATGGTTCGTTTCTCCTTTGGCACATGCACATATGCATCACATCCAAATACCTTGAGATGTGAAAGAGAGGATTTCCTACCAGTCCATACCTCTTGTGGAGTCTTATCCTCCAACACTAATGAAGGTGATCTATTGACTAGGTAACACGTTGTATCCATCGCCTCTACCCAGAATTCCTATCCTAACCTAGCATCACTAAGTATGCTTCTTTCCCTTTCTATCAATGTCTTGTTCATTATTTCTGCAACTCCATTTTGTTGAGGTGTATATGGATTAGTCTTCTACCATGCTATACCACACTTCTTACAGAATTCTTCAAATTCCTTCCTGCAAAACTCTCCACCGTTATCTGTCCTCGACACATTTATCTTCTTCTCTGTCTAGTTTTCCACTAGAGCCTTAAATTCTTTAAACCTGTCAAAGACTTCGGATTTCTTCTTAAGGAAACATATCAATGGATTCCTGAGAAGTCATTTATAAATGATGCATAATACACAAACCTATCTAGTGATGGAACCTTCATAGGTCCAAACACATCACTGTGCACAAGATCTAATATTTGTTTCACCCTCTTACCACCAAAAGGGAAACTCACCCGATTCTACTTCCCATACACACAATTTTCAGATAAATCAAAATCCATAGAGCTATTACTCATACCTTCTACCATAGCTTTACCATGAAGTATTCAATACCCATTCTATCCAATATGTCCAAGCCTTTGATGCCACAGCATGATCTTCTGTCCAGAGACCACTAGATTTTCTGTTGCACTTTTAGAAACCACAGAACTATTGGACCCATCAACAACAATGCTACCTTGCAACTTGTACAGAGTTCCAGTCTGAACTCCCCACATCAATACCAGTGCTCCCTGAACCATCTTACAGGTATCCTTCTCGAACACTATTTTTACACTTGCATCATCCAGCTTGCTTACAGAAATCAAATTTTTGGCTAATGCAGGAATATGCAGAAAACTGGGAAGTGTTCTAACACTTCCACCTTGCAACTTCAACTTTACTTTTCGCGACCAAGGATTCTAGCCTTCCTATCATCCCCTAAGAATACATCACCACCATCATATTTCTCATACTCGCAAAAACACTCTCAATAGGGAGTGAAGTGAAAGGATGCACCTGAGTCAATCAACCATGCCTCATGATCTACATGTGTACTTGAAGAAGCCAAGTACACATCCCACCTTCATCTGAGGTGGTTTTTGCCTCTGTAGAAGGAGCATCATCAGATCCCTTTCCTTTATCAGGAGCTTTAGATTTACAGACCCTTTTTTAGTGCCCTTCCTTTCCACATTTCTAGCACACCACCTTTACAGGTTTTCCTGGAGATTTAGATCTCCCTCTAGATTTAGATCTCCCACTCGATGACTTATTTTTGTTTCTGTTCTGGGACTGTCCTCATATAGTCAAGGCATCACCATTCTGGCTCTCCATATTTTTCTGTCTCATCTCCTACGTCAACAAGGATAAGACTATTTTATCAAAATGCAAGGTAGTTGCATTGCTACCTATTGTAATAACTAGACTATCCCATGAATCTGGTAGAGAACACAACAAACTAATGCACTTATATTCATCTAAAATTTTGATATCAATAGAAAATAATTGACTTACCACAATATTAAATGCATTCATATGATCTATCACAGATTCTCCATCTTTCATCCTCAGGTTATATAGTTTTTTCCATAGGAACAATTTATTCACCAGAGACTTAGATTGGTACAGAGTCCCTAACTTGTCCCACAAAGCCTTCACTGTAGCTTCCCCTGATACATTCAGCAATACTGAATCTGAGACACACAATCATATTGTGCTCTTTGCCTTCCGATCCAACTTCTTCCATTCTTCATCAGACACTCCTGTTGGTTTAGTAACTGGATCTAGCATGATCCACTGATCTTTATCCACCAACAGATCCTCCATCTTGAGTTTACACAACTCAAAACTCTGACTATTAAATTTCTTGATCTCTATCTTTCCACTGCTCGCCATTTTCTTTCACCACCAAGATTGATCTCATAGATCTCCCACTGAACAAGGTCTACCATAGGCCTGAACGAAATCCTCAGCAACAAAGGCGTCCCCTTGAAGCCAAAACAACTCTAATACCAGATGTAGGTTTTAACCCCGTACAGAAATTACCAGCATATGAATTCTAAAACACAAAGAATAAACAACGTGAGAGCATAACACATAAAACACATATACACAGAGATTTTCCCTTGGATCTGAAAACCAGGACTACCAGCTTGATTTTTCATTGTATTCCTTTCAATGTTACAATACATATTTATACATGTCGAAGCATACCATACCATGGACCGAAAACCATCGTGTCCAAAACCATGGACTGAAAAACCATAGGTAGGCCCGGCCCCCTCAAACCCCTTGGATAGGGGCGCTGCCACCCCCGCATTGCGCAATCGGTGAAACGAAGGGGGGGCTATGCCGCCCCTCTAACCCCCCAGTTCACTACGTGGGCTAGTCATGGAAAGAATATAACACAACCCAACAAAATCTGGAGTCAAAGAGGAGTGCCCAATCATTTTTTTGAAATGATTTATTTTTAATAAGCCTATCATGCCACTTGGCCCTCTGTTGTTGAATAATTATTATACGCTGTAGGGAAAGTAAGCATGCTTCACCTAGCTCATTTGTTTACTGAAGTTGTTATGTTTGAGTTTTTGTAAGATACACTCCACCTTTTGAGACTGTCCTAAGTGTCTTTAGCTCAAAATATATTGGTAAGATTGGTTCTTTTCCAAAAACAAGTTGGTAAGGGGAGTATCGAGTAGTATTGCACCATATTATGTGGTAGGCCCATTTTGCTTCTGGAAGTTTAGTTGCCTAGTTTTGTCGATTTGTCAAGATTGTCTTAGTGAGGATTGCTTTTAGGACTTTCTTGGTTCTCTATACCTATCCATTTTCCTATGGGTGATACAGAGATGTAACTCAATGTTTGACATGATGAGTTCGCAAGGTGGCCGAAATTTTATGTCCTGTGAACTGTGATCCTTCGTCAGTTATTATCTCCCTTGGTAAGCCATATCATATGAATAGTTCAAAGAGGAAATTAATCATTGTTTCTTCTGTTTCTTGTGGCAAGGCTACTATTTTTAGGCATTTAGTCACATAGTCTGTGGAAACCAATATATAGACCTTTTGATTTGATGGTGGATTAAAGGGCCCAAAAAATTCAAGCGCCCATCTTTCAAAGGGTTCCACCACCAACTGCGACTACAACCGCATTTTATCAACCTGGTGTAGATGGCACATCCTCTAGAAGCTTTCACAAGATTCAACATATTTATTGTCATCTTTGAATATGGTGGTCCAGTAATAACTCATCTAAAGGATTTTATGCCCGGTTTTGTGGTCTGCGAAATGTCCACCACAAGTTTTGTTGTGAGATTCTTTTAGGATGTCATAGACCTAATCTTCTCAAATGCACCTTAGAATCTTTAAATTGGATCTAGTGTTGAAAAAATAATTGCCAATCCATGAAAATCGAGTGCTGCGTTGGAAAATCAACTTTCTTTCCTTGGGCTACAGATGTGCTGGTAACTTCCCGACTGCTAGACAAATCACTACATCAGCAAACCAAGGTGAGTTAATCATTACAATGAATAGGTGCTCATCTAGAAACTAATCATCTACCAGTAACAGATCATTTTTCTTAGGTAACCAAGACAGGAAGTCTGCAATAGGATTTTCTTTTCCTGGCCAGACCTTTATGGTGATATCAAACTGCTACAATAACAACAACCATCGAGTTACTTTCCCATTAGTGATTGGTTTTTTCGCCAAGTACCTGATAGTAGAGTGTTCAGTATACAGGAAGATTACATAGCCTGTTGTATAGTGTCTAAACTTATTGATAGCAAGTATAACACCTAAAAAAAAAAATTGTTACTGTGTAATTTAACTTAGTAGGGACAAGGTTTTTATAATATAATAGATATCATAGGGCTTCCTATTCTCTTCTTGTCCAAGTATAATGGCTACACCTATTTCTGATGCATCTGTAGAGATATGGAAAGGTAACTACTAGTTCGGTCCTTCTAATACTGGTGTGATGTAATTCAGCTTCTTTGGATCTGCAAAGGCAACACCACATTTGTCAGACCAATTGAATTCAACATTACCAGTTAAGACATAAAAAGCTGCAACAATTTTTTAGAAGTTCTCATTAAATCTGCAGTAGTACCTTACATATCCAATGAAACTACGTACCTCGGTCTAGGTGCTGAATGTGGGTAGTGCAAGAATTACCTCTATTTTCACTAGATCTACCTCAATTCATGTTGTAGAGACATAGTGTCCCAAAACCACACCTTTAGTCATCATCATGTGACACTTTACATTCCTTAAGAATAACCTGGTGGCAATGCATCATTCAAGTACCTTTTCCAAAGTTCACGAGCCCTACCCAAAATCACTTCCATAGGGGGTGAAATTGTCCATATAAATTTCAAGCCTTCATTGATCAGGTCAAAAAAAATTCTCAATATTACTCTCTGAAATGTGGTTGGGGCATTGCATAAACCAAAGGGTAAAAATATGTATGAAAACATACCCCAAGGGCAGGTAAACATGGTTTTATCCTGGTCTTCAGGGGTGATCTGGATTTGATTATAGCCGTTGAAGCCATTGAGGAAGGAGAAAAAAAATTCTTTGCTAACGTGTCGAGAAGTTGATTAATAAAAGGAGGAGGGAAATGGTCGTTCTGGGTGACTTTTTCAGCTCACTGTAGTCTACATAGATTCACAATTTCCCATTTTTCTTCAGAATGACTACCAACGTGTAGACCCACTGATTATTTGAGATAAGATAGATAAAATTTAGATCCAACAAATTTTGTAGTTCCTCTTTCAAAATATATCTGAGGTGAGGATTCAACCTTCTCTGGGCTTGCGGAATGGTACGAGCATTCTTCTCAATGTAGATATGTACACAACTACAGATCTATACCTTTCATGTCTGAGTATTCCCAGGCAAAAGTTTTTTAATATTGCCGAAGTACTTGAATAAGCCTTTGTTGTTGATGACTGTCCAAGTTATCGTTAATGTTAAGCATTGTAAATGGTTCAATCTCAATTGGCTTGCTGTTATAAGCATTAGTCATGGGAATATGCTGGTCATCTATGTCCCTCAAGGGATATCCCTATGCTTCATTATCAAGGATAGCTTTTAATACTTGGAATGTTGGATTATTCATGCAAACTGGTCTATTAATGAAGTTGTTAATCACATCTTCCTCCATCCGATTCTTAAATTCAAAAGATTCTTCCAGTGTGAGAGGAAAGTGTATGTTTTCTTCTAGGTATCTAAGTGGGTGTAACTGAGTATTTACAATAGGTAGACTTGGTTTACATGGGGGATACAAAAAACGATTCTTCACAACATTTGCATGTGTAATAGTCATGTTCCTTATACGACATCCTATATAAGCATGTATTGTCAATAACCAAGATCGACCAAATATCGAAGGATGTCCATCTAACCTACTTCTTGGGTTGATGGCTAGAAAGTCCATGGGATATTCCCAGGAATTGATAGAAACAATCACATCCTGTAAGGTTCCTTTAGGTCTAACTATTGATCTATCGGAAAGTTTTAATAAGGTTTAGGTGGGTTCCAAAGCTGTAATGCCCAAAACCTTGCAGGTTTCAGGTCAAAATATTAATGGCTACTCAAAGATTTACTACTATGTTTGGAAAGGTGTTTCCTTGTATCTGAATGGTTACTACAAGATTTCCTGGGTCATCATATTTAATCGGTGCTTGTTTACCCAGAAGCAGGTCAAATAAAGTTCCTACCACATGTACTGTTGGTGGGTTTTTCAATTTCCTCCCACATAATTCCTTAATTATTTTTTCATAAATTAGGATTACTTGTATGGCCCGGAGGAGCAGAATATTTATACACAAAATTTTCCATTCCCCTAAGATATCAAAATCAAGATAGACAACAGGATTAGCTATTTCTAGTCTCTCAGGGAATGGGGGAGAAGAAATTATAATTTTATCAAAAAAATTTTGCTTGACTGTGTCTTCTCCCTATTTTATTTCCGTGGAAATCACAGTTGAAGTATTTATTGCGGGTTATTCTTCATTTTTAGTTTCTTTGTTTTCTTTTGTTGAAATAATGCACCCTGACCTTAGCTAAAGCTCATTCCATTCTACTGCTTCTGTGTCATTATCCGAATTCCCAAGGCTTTGTACATATTGGACTGGTCTCTTATTAGGATCCAGATTTTGTTGAGCTGGCAGTTAATGGCGTAATGAAGGCTGAGGGTTCTGAAATGGACCAGGCAATGTTGGACGAGGGTGATAACTTGTTACCATGGGTAAATTATTCATCCCCATATGGCGCTGCTAGTTTTGAGGCTAATTCGGGCTCTATGAAGTGGAAGAAGCCCACTATGAAGGGTAAGGATTGCAAACTGAATTTTTCCAGAAGGGGGAAGAGAATTGCGTGTTTGGCTAGTGGTTTGGCTAGGGTGATATGTAATACTATTGGGATTTCTTTGAAGAGAAGGGTGGTTTACCTTACCATGTTGTTCCAAGATTTTTCTGTTGATTATATTGTGTAATAAAGAACAAAGAAAGGCCTTGTTGCATACCTAAGGGTCGTGCTTTCCATTGCCGATGTTGTGCCGTTAAGTATGTCGACTATGTTGCTTCTTCAGCTTCTTTGAACACTGATTTTAATTTGGGAATCGATGGACACTGATCTGTTGCATGTTCCTTGGTGCATATAGAGCATGTCTAAATCATGTCCGAAGACATTCTCTTTGATTGTGCTTCTTTCTGTAGTAGGGAAAAATATGGTTAGCATTTGTTCTGCCTCAGATTGTCTTTTTCTAGCATGTAGGACCTCTAACTATGTATTCAGCATGCCCAAGATATCTATCTTGAAATATTCCAAGATGTTTCAGATCTATGTTCTCGTCACACCTCCATTGGGAGCTCTGCTTCCTCTAGTCACAGAGTCTTGACTTCCTAGATTGATGCATATACTACCCTGTGAACACCTGATACACAATCAAATAGTTTTGTCATAGTCTTCTTGATAAATTTCACCCTTCCCCATCAAATTTAAAGTTTCTACCCATTGTTCTCTCATTCCATTTATTAAAATGGCTTTTAAGACTGCTTTTGGTAATGTAGAGTGGGCAGATCTCTGCAAATTGTACTGAAATCGTTTGACATATTCTTCTAAAGTTTCATCATCCTTCACAGAAATTTTGAGGATTTCATCTTTTATATCCCTTGTCCTACAATAGTGCTAGTATTTACTGAGAAAATAATTTTTCATGTCATCACATGAGTTAATGGTACTTACACCCAAACCCATAAACCATCACAAAACTGCTCCATTTAAGGTAGAGAGGAACAACTGTAATTTCTTAGGATCAATGGTGTAACCATAACTTCTACAAAGGACATCAAACTCAAATAGAAAAGCATCCAGATCCTCTGAGGGCATTATGTGAAAGATGGGATATTTTGTAAAGAAATAGCTTTCATCGAGGCATTGACTACTTGGTCGATGATAGGGTATTCCAACGTTGATGTCCGACCATGATGTGGTTGATTCACCATTTGGTCGAAGATGTGCCAATAATCTTCAGGGGTTTCTTGGTCAGGGGATGTCATCTTGGTTGATGGAGTATTCAAAATTCAAAGGCACTTTACTGCACTACTCAGACGTGGGATGTTATGTACTTCTTTGTCAACGAATATCACAAAATATCCCAATTCAGATGGCCATGGATCTTCCTTAGAAACAACACTGGTTTCTCCCTCTCCTTCTTTCAAATTACATGATTTTCCCCCTTGTGAACAACCATAGTATATATTATTTGTATTTTGGAAACTTTGCTCAGATCCTTCAGTTTTGCTATGGATCTCAACCTAAGATGCATTTGGTGATTTTGTTGCTTGAGGGATCAGAGTAAAGCCCTTTCCATATACTATCCAGTGTCCTACCGACACCTGAGATTCATCTCTCTGAATGATTTTCTATATAAATGTTGGTCTCCCAAGGGTCTATGATCCCTCTGCTTTCCTGGTTTTTGATATCCTTCTTCTCCTAGTCATTCACTCCTAAAAAACCTCTACGTATCTACTGAGAGTGGGCACTTGGAACAAGAATTTTTCTTTCTTTGTACATAGGTTCTTACCTCCCATTTTCAATACCCAATTTTCTTCAGAGACAAAAATTAACTATTATCTTGACAACCTCCTCGACAACGGAACCAAAATGTTGGTGCACTAAGATGAATTTATAAATCAATATTAATCCCACATTAATATGTCAAATTGGGATTCATCTGTCTAGTTCAAGGTTGTAGGCAATGTCTGTATGATAACAATCAGAGATTGGAATGTATATAATTAATCCTCAGTAATTGTCATTTCTTAACAACTCATTAAATATTAGAAATGCAGAATAAGAATTATTCTATAATTCGAAATCGGAAAGATAAATCAATTTCAAACTATTTTAGAATAAATATCTTAATTCAATGTCCTAACGTGAAAGAGGAAATTAACCTGAATAATCAAATCCACGCGCATTAAAAGAGACTATTCAAATAATACTAGTTACAAATAACATTCAAAACTAGAAGTAATTGCAAAAATCATATACTAAAAGGGAACGTCAATCGTATGAAAACTTACTTTCCGTAAACCATAAAAACGAGATTAACTGAGATTTAATATTTACTCTAACTCAATATGTAGAAGGAACGACAACACAAATCTTGACAGTAAAGCATAAATAACATAATACAAAGGAGCAGTGGATCTTCAAGCGATCAGGCCCGAAGCCTCTATAAGAAAGTTTCTTTCGAAACTCGGGACACGAATTTAATGAAAAAATTTGGTTCTTTCATTAGCTTTCAAAGGAATTACAAAATCACTTCAACTCTTCAAAGTTCAATATGCATTCACAATCTTACTGGAATTTTACAAATTACAAAAGTTACTTTCTTTTTTATTTACTAGAGTAATATATTCTATGAACTTCTAGCAAAATCAGAGCTTATCCTAAGGATCATAAGATCCTCAAGATTGCTCGGTTGAACAATCGGATTCCCACATTAATCACGTATTTTTCCTCCTCCTTTAGCATGCTCCACGCAACTGTAATCAACAACATCTTCCTTTCTTGGCCATGTTGTCTTATCCCAACAGAACAACAGTTGTCCAATACATCCAACCTATGCATAAACAAGAGAAATCTTAGTATTTTTATACTAAAATCATGTAATTTGTTCATATTTCTTTTTATTTTCTTTTCATGGTCTTTCTTCGAGAATGTTCTCAAGATGAAACGAATATTCATGAAAATCTAAATAAGGAGGAAAAACATACCTTTTTCACAACCCAACTATAGAGTATGTTGTATTACATTCATGCACACGCTTCACAATCTAATCCCTACTTTAGGTTACATTGATAGGTAATTTATGCCTTTTGTATAACTAAGTTATGATATTTCTTTACTCAACCAGAATCCATAGGTTCCCACCTATGCATGTTTAAATAACTATGCTTAATATCCTAATAAGGTTTTGTTCCACACATTTATGTGTAAGTGGAACATTTTCTTATTAGAATGCTTCATCCATTGGCAAACCATATCCATTGTGCATTACATCATTAGCATCATGTGCATTGATCACCACAACAACATTAATTTGAAAGACAAATTTAAAATACCTAGTATTATATTACATGCAGAGACCTGTCTTTCCTATCTCATCCTTTCTTATGACCCTTTTAGCATAACTTCATTTCCTTAAGTTATGTTCTCACTTATACAACTCATGATTTGATTTCATATATGGGTAGAATAAGGTAATGACCATATTATTAAATTGGCTCCATGATTTTGTATTTTATTACACTTTTCGCTTGCATAACAAACATGGAATCTAAGAATATGATTTTAGTTATGAGTAATGATATGTGATGATATCATTTTACTCATAACTAAAATCATATTCTAAGATTCCATGTTTGTTATGCAAGGGAAAAGTGTAATAAAATACAAAATCATGGAGCCAATTTAATAATATGGTCATTACCTTATTCTACCCATATATGAAATAAAATTATGAGTTGTATAAGTGAGAGCATAGGCTAAGGAAATGGAGTTATGGTAAAATGGTCATAAGAAAGGATGAGATAGGAAAGACATGTATCTGCATGTAATATAAGACTAGGTATTTAAAATTTGTCTTTCAAATTAATGTTGTTGTGTTGATCAGTGCACATTTTGGTAATGATGTAATGCACAATGGATATGGTTTTCCAATGGATGAAGCATTCTAATAAGAAAATGTTTCAATTAGACATAAAAGTGTGGAACAAAACCTTATCACGATATTAAGTGTAGTTATTTAAACATGCATAGGTAGGAACCTATGGATTCTGGTTGAGTAAAGAAATATCATAACTTAGTTATACAAGAGGCATAAAGTACCTATCAATGTAACCTAAAGTAGCGATTAGATTGTGAAGTGTGTGCATGAATGTAATACAACATACTCTATAGTTGGGTTGTGAAAAAAGTATGCTTTTCCTCCTTATTTACTTAATTAATCATATGATTTTCATGAATATTCCTTTCGTCTTGAGAACATTCTCGAAGAAAGACCATGAAAAGAAAATAAAAAGAAATATGAACAAATTACATGATGTTAGTATAAAAATCCTAAGTTTTCGCTTGTTTATGCATAGGTTGGTTGTATTGGACAACTATTGTTCCTTTGGGATAAGACAATAGGGCCAAGAAAGGAAGATGTTGTTGATTACGGCTGCGTGGACCATGTTAAAGGCGGAGGAAAAATACGGGATTAATGTAGGAATCCGATTGTTCAACCGAGCAATCTTGAGGATCTTATGATACTTAGGATAAGCTCTAATTTTGCTAGAAGTTCATAGAATATATGACTCTAGTAAATAAAAAAGAAAGTAACTTTTGTAATTTGTAAAATTCCAGTAAGATTGTGAATGCATATTGAACTTTGAAGAGTTGAAGTGATTTTGTAATTCTTTTGAAAGCTAATGAAAGACTCAAATTTTTTCATTAAATCTGTGTCCTGAGTTTCGAAAGAAATTTTCTTATAGAGGCTTCGAGCCTGATCACTTGAAGGTCCACTGCTCCTTTGTATTATTTTATTTATGCGTTACTGTCAAGATTTGTGTTGTTGTTCCTTCTACATATTGAGTTAGAGTAAATATTATAGCTCAGTTAATCTCGTTTTTATGGTTTACAGAAAGTAAGTCTGTATATGATTGATGTTCCTTTTTAGTATATGTTTTTTGTAATTACTTCTAGTTTTGAATGTTCTTTGTAACTAGTATTATTTGAATAGTCTCCTTTAATGCGTGTGGATTTGATTATTCATGTTGATTTCCTCTTTCGCATTAGGACATTGAATTAAGATATTTATTTTAGAATAGTTTGAAATTGATTTATATTTCGAATTTCGAATTATAGAATAATTCTGATTCTACATTTCTAAGATTTAATGAGTTGTTAAGAAATTGTTTATTTCTGCCACAATTAGTTAGGATTAATTACCTACATTCCAATCTCTGATTGTTATTGTACAAACATTGCTTACAACCTTGAAATACACAGATGAATCCCAAGTGTACATATTAATGTAGGATTAAGATTTATTTATAAAGTCATCTTAGTGCACCAAAATTTTGGTTCCGTTGTCGAGGAGGTTGTCAAGATAATAGTTAATTTATGTCTCTGAAGAGAATTGGGTATTGAAAATGGAAGGTAAGAACCTGTGTACAGAGCAAGAAATAATCTTGTTCCAAGTGCCCACTCTCAGTAGATACGCAATGATTTTGTAGGAATGAATGAATAGGAGAAAAAGGATACCAATAGATCAAAAATAAATACCAAAAACCAGCAAAGCCCAGGGATAACCAACCCTTGGGAGACCAACTTTTATACAGAAAATTATTCAGAGAGATGAATCTCGGGTGTTGGTAGGACCCTGGATAGTATATGGAAAGGGCTCTACTTTGATCCCTCAAGCAGCAAAATCACCAAATGCATCTTACACTGAGATCCATAGCAAAACTGGAGGATCTGAGCAAATTTTCCAAAATACAAATAATATATACTATGGTTCTTCACAAGAGGGAAAATCATGTAATTTGAAAGAAGGAGAGGGAGAAACCAGTGTTTTTACTAAGGCAGATCCATGGCCATCTTAACTGGGATTTTCTATGATCGTAGCTGATAAAGAAGTACCTAATATCCCACATCTTAGTAGTGCAATAAAGTGCCTTCGAATTTTGAATACTCCATCAACCGAGATGACATCCCCTAACCAAGAAATCCCTGAAGATTATTGGCACATCTTCGACCAAATGGTGAATCAACCACATCAAGGTCAGCCGTCGATGTTGTAATACCCTATCATCGACTGAGTAGCCAATGCCTCGATGAAAGCTATTTCTTTAAAAAATATCCCACCTTTCACAAAATGCCCTCAGAGGATCCGGATGCTTTTCTATTTGAGTTTGATGTCCTCTGCAGAGGTTATGGTTACACCACTGATTCTAAGAAATTGAAGTTGTTCCTCTCTACCTTAAAGGGAGTAGCTTTGTGATGGTTTATGGGTTTGGGTGTAAGTACCATTAACTCCTGTGATGACATGAAAATTTATTTTCTCACTAAATACTAGCACTATTGTAGGACTAGGATATAAAATATGAAATCTTCAAAATGTCTGTGAAGGATGATGAAACTTTAGAAGAATATGTCGAAGATTTCAATACAATTTGTAGAGATCGCCCCACTCCACATTACCAAAAGTAGTCTTAAAAGTCATTTTAATAAAGGGAATGAGAGAACAATGGGTAGAAACTTTAAATTTGATGGGGGAAGGTGAAATTTATCAAGAATACTATGACGAAACTATTTGATTGTGTACCAAGTGTTCACAGGGTAGTATACGCATCGAGCTAGGAAGTCAAGACTCTGTGACTAGAGGAAGCAGACCTCCCAACGGAGGCATGACAAGAACAGAGATCTGAAACTTCTTGGAATATTTCAAGATAGATATCTTGGGCATGCTGAATACATAGTTAGATGTCCTACATGCCAGAAAAAGACAAGCTGAGGCAGAACTAATGCTAACCATATTTTGCCGTACTTCTGAAAGAAGAAAAATCAAATAGAGTGTCCTTCGGACATCATTCAGACATGCTCTATATGCACCAAGGACCATGGAACAGATTAGTGTCCATTGCTTCCAAAATTAAAATCAGTGTTCAAAGAAACTGAAGAAGGAACATAACCAACATACTTAATGGCACAACATCGGCAATGGAAATCCCAACAGTATTACATGTCACCCTAGCCAAACCACTAGCCAAACTCACAATTCTCTTCCCCCTTCTGGAAAAATTCAATGTGCAATCCTTACCCTTCACCGTGGGCTTCTTCCACTTCATAGAACCTGAATTATCCTCAAAACTAGTAGCGCCCTATGGGGATGAATAATTTACCCATGGTAATGGGTTATCAGCCTCATCCAACATTACGTGGCCGTCTCAGAACCTTCAGCCTTCAGTACGTCATTAACTGCTAGCTCAACCAAATCTGAATCCTAATAAGAGACCAGTCTAATATGTATAGATCCTTGAGAATTCAGATAATGACAAAGAACCAGTAGAATGCAATGAGCTTTGGCTAAGTTCAGGGTGCATTATTTCAGCAAAAAAAAACAAAGAAACTTAAAATGAAGAATAACCCACAATAAATCCTTCAATTGTGATTTCCACAGAAATAAAAGAGGGAGAAGACGCAGTCGAGCAACAAAATTTCGATAAAATTATAATTTCTTCTCCCCCATTCCTTGAGAGACTAGAAATAGCTAATCCTGTTGTCTATCTTGATTTTGATATCTTAGGGGATTTCAAAATTTTTTGTATAAATATTCTGCTCCTCCAGGCCATACAAGTATTCCCATTGTATGAAAAAATAATTAAGGAATTATGTGGGAGGAAATTGCAAAACCCACCAACAGTACATGTGGTAGGAACTTTATCTGACGTGCTTCTGTGTAAACAAGCACCGATTAAATATGAAGACCCAGGAAATCTTGTAGTAACCATTCAGATACAAATCTGCAACTTTCCAAACATAGTAGTAGATCTTGGAGCAACCATTGATATTCTGACTACTGAAACCTGTAGGGTTTTGGGCATTACAGCTTTAGAACCCACCTCAACCTTATTAAAAAATTTCGATAGATCAATAGTTAGACCTAAAGGAACCTTACAAGATGTGATTGTTTCTATCAATTCTTGGGAATATCCTGTCAAATTTCTCGACATCAACCTAAGAATTAGGCTAGATGAACATCCTTTGATATTAGGTCGACCTTGGTTAGTGACAACAGATTCTTATATATGATGTCGTATAGGGAACATGACTATTACACATGGAAATGTTGTGAAGAATCTTGTTTTTTATCCCCCATCTAAACCAAGTATACCTATTGTAAATACTCAGTTACACCCACTTAGATACCTAGAAGAAAACATTCACTCTCCTCTCACA
Organism: Pinus tabuliformis; assembly: GCA_031772625.1. NCBI lineage: Eukaryota > Viridiplantae > Streptophyta > Pinopsida > Pinales > Pinaceae > Pinus > Pinus tabuliformis. Next base: position 876,867,154 of record CM062807.1, read on the forward strand.
CTGGAAGAATCTCTTGAATTTAAGAATCAGATGGAGGACGATGTGATTAACGACTTCATTAATAGACCAGTTTACATGAATAATCCAACATTCCAAGTATTAAAAGCTATCCTTGATAATGAAGCATAGGGAGATCCCTCGAGGGACGCAAATGATCAACATATTCCCATGACTAATGCTTATAACTGTAGGCCAATTGAGATTGAACCACGTACAACGCTTGACATTAATGGTAATTTGGACAGTCATCAACAACAAAGGCTTATTCAAGTACTTCAGAAATATAAAAAAACTTTTGCCTGGGAATACTCAAACAAGAAAGGTAGAGATCCCTAGATATGTACCCATCATATCTACATTGAGAAGGATGCTCGCACCATTCTACAAGCCCAAAGGAGGTTTAATCCTCACCTCAGATATATTTTGAAAGAGGAACTTCAAAATTTGTTGGATGTAGATTTTATTTATCTTATGTCAGATAGTAAGTGGGTCTACCTGTTGGTAGTCCTTCCCAAGAAAAATGGGAAATAGAGAATCTGTGTAGACTAGAGAGAACTGAACAAAGCCACCCAGAAGGACCATTTCCCTCTTCCTTTTATTAATCAAGTTCTCGACACCTTAGCAAGGAATTTCTTTTTCCTTCCTCGATAGCTTCAATAGCTATAATCAAATCCAGGTCACCCCTGAATACCAGGGAAAAACCATGTTTACCTACCCTTGGGGTACGTTTTCATACAGAGTTTTAGCCTTTGGTTTGTGCAATGCCCCAACCACATTTCAGAGAGTAATATTGAGAATTTTTTTTGACTTGATCAATGAAGGCTTGAAATTTATATGGACAATTTCATCCCCTATGGAAGTGATTTAGGGCAGGGCTTGCAAATTTCCGAAAAGGTACTTGAATGATGCATTGCCACCAGGTTATTCTTAAGGAGTGTAAAGTGTCACATGATGATGACTGAAGGTGTGGTTTTGGGACACTATGTCTCTACGACATGAATACAGGTAGATCTAGTGAAAATAGAGGTAATTCTTGCACTACCCACACCCAGCACCTAGACCAAGGTATGTAGTTTCATTGGATATGTAAGGTACTACTGCAAATTTATTGAGAGCTTTTCAAAATTTGTTGCAGCTTTGTATGTATTAACTGGTAACGTTGAATTTAATTGGTCTGACAAATGTGGTGTTTCCTTTGCATATCTAAAGAAGCTGATTTACGCCACACCAGTATTACAAGGACCGAACTAGTAGTTACCTTTCCATATCTCTACAGATGCATCAGACACAGCTATAGGCATTGTACTTGGCCAAGAAGAGAACATGAAGCCATATGCTATCTATTATGTTAGAAAAAACCTTACCCCTGCTGAGTTAAATTACATAGTAACATTTTTTTTTTTAGGTGTTATACATGCTATCAATAAGTTTAGACATTATGCAACAGGCTATGTAATCTTCCTATATACTGAACACTCTACTATCAAGTACTTGGCCATAAAACCAATCACTAATAGGTGAGTAACTTGATGGTTGTTGTTATTGTAGCAGTTCGATATCATGATAAAGGACCGTCTAGGAAAAGAAAATCCTATTGCAGACTTCCTATCTTGGGTACCTAAGACAAATGATCTATTATTAGTTGATGATCAGTTTCCAGATGAGCGCCTATTTCTTGTAACGATTAACTCACCTTGGTTTGTGGATGTAGTGATTTATCTAGCAGTTGGGAAGTTACCAGCACATCTGTTGCCCAAGGAAAGGAAGTTGATTGTCTAACGCAGTGCTCGATTTTCTTGGATTGGTGAATATTTTTTCTACACTAGATTCAATTTAAAGATTCTAAGGTGCATTTGAGAAAATGAGGTCTATGACATCCTAAAAGAATCTCATCACGAACCTTGTGGTGGACATTTCGCAGACTGTGAAACCAGGCATAAAATCCTTTAGATGAGTTATTACTGGACCAACATATTCAAATATGCCAAGAAATATGTTCAATCTTGTGAAAGATTTTAGAGGATGGGCCATCTACACCAAGCTGATGAAATGCAGTTGCAATTGAAGTTGGTGGTGGAACCCTTTGAAAGATGGGCACTTGAATTTTTTGGGCCCTTTTATCCGCCATCAAACCAAAAGGTCTATATATTTTTTGCCACAAACTATGTGACTAAATGTCTAAAAATAGTAGCCTTGCCACAAGAAATATAAGAAACAACAATTAATTTCCTCTTTGAACTATTCGTATGATATGGCTTATCAAGGGAGGTAATAACCGACGAAGGATCAAGGTTTACAGGACATAAAATTTCAGCCACCTTGCAAAATCATCATGTCAAACATTGAGTTACCTCTCTGAATCACCCACAGGAAAGTGGATAGGTAGAGAGAACCAAAATGGTCCTAAAAGCAATCCTCACTAAGACATTCTTGACAAATCGTTGAAACTAGGCAGCTAAACTTCCAAAAGCATAATGGGCCTACCAAACAATATGGTGCAATACTACTGGATACTCTCCTTAGCAACTTGTTTTTAGAAAAGAACCAATCTTACCAATATATTTTGAGCTAAAGACACTTAGGACAGTCCTAAAAGGTGGAGTGTATCTTACAGAAACCCAAAAATAACAACTTCAGTAATCAAATGACCTAGGTGAAGCACGATTACTTTCCCTGCAGCATACAACAATTATTCAATAGCAGAGAGCCAAGTGGCATGTTGGGCTTATTAAAAAGAAATCATTTCAGAAAGATGATTGGGCACTCCTATATGACTCTAGATTTTGTTGGGTTGTGTTCTATTCTTTCCACGACTAGCCCACGTAGTGAACCGGGGGGTTAGAAGGGGGGTAGAGCCCCCCCTTTATTGCACTGATTGCGCAGCGAGGGGGTGACATCCCCCTGTGTCTAGGGGGTTTGAGGGGGGGCAGCCTAACTATGGTTTTCCGGTCCATGGTTTTGGACACGATGGTTTTCGGTCCATGCTATTGTATGCTTCGACATGTATAAATATGTATTGTAACATTGAAATGAATATAATGAAAAATCAAGCTAGTAGTCCCAGTTTTCGGTTACAAAGGAAAATTTCTGTGTATATGTTTTTTATGTGTTATTCTCTTGCGTTGTTTATTTCTTGTGTCTTAGAATTCGTATGCAGGTAATTTTTGTACGGGGTTAAAACCTACATCTGGTATCAGAGTTGTTTTGGCTTCAAGGGGACGCCTTTGTTGCTTCTACAAATACTGGTGTGGTGTAAATCAACTTCTTTAGATCTGCAAAGGAAATAGCACATTTGTTAGACCAATTGAATTCAACATTACTAGTTAAGACATAAAAACCTGCAACAATTTTTTAAAAGTTCTCATTAAATCCGCGATAGTACCTTACATATCCAATGAAACTACGTACCTCGGTCTGGTTGCTGAATGTGGGAAGTGCAAGAATTACCTCTATTTTCACTAGATCTACCTCAATTCATGTTGTAGAGACATAGTGTCCGAAAACCACACCTTCAGTCATCATCATGTGACACTTTACATTCCTTAAGAATAACCTAGTGGCAATGCATCATTCAAGTACCTTTTCCAAAATTCGCGAGCCCTACCCAAAATCACTTCCATAGGGGGTGAAATTGTCCATATAAATTTCAAGCCTTCGTTGATCAGGTTAGAAAAAATTCTCAATATTACTCTCCGAAATGTGGTTGGGCCATTGCATAAACCAAAGGGTAAAACTTTGTATGAAAACATACCCCAAGGGCAGGTAAACATGGTTTTTCCTTGGCCTTCAGTGGTGATCTGGATTTGATTATAGCTGTTGAAGCCATCAAGGAAGGAAAAAAAATTCCTTGCTAAGGTGTCAAGAACTTGATTAATAAAAGGAAGAGGGAAATGGTCCTTCTGGGTGGCTTTTTTCAGTTCTTTGTAGTCTACACAAACTCACCATTTACCATTCTTCTTAGGAATGACTACCAATGGGTAGACCCACTGACTATCTGAGATAAGATAGATAAAATTTACATCCAACAAATTTTGTAGTTCCTCTTTCCAAATATATCTGAGGTGAGGATTCAGCCTTCTCTGGGCTTGCGGAATGGTGCAAGCATCCTTATCAATGTAGATATTATGGGTACACAGGTAGGGATCTATACCTTTCATGTCTGAGTATTCCCAAGATTTTTTTTTTTATATATTTCTGAAGTACTTGAATAATCCTTGTTGTTGATGATTGTCCACATTACCATTAATGTTAAGCATTGTAAGTGGTTCAATCTCAATTGGCCTGCTATTATAAGCATTAGTCATGGGAATATGTTGATCATCTGCATTCCTCAAGGGATCTTGATATGCTTCATTATCAAGGATAGCTTTTAAGACTTTGCATGTTGGATTATTCATGGAAACTGGTATATTAACGAAGTTGTTAATCACATCGTCCTCCATATGATTCTTAAATTCAAGAGATTCTTCCAGTGTGAGAGGAGAGTGTATGTTTTCTTCTAGGTATCTAAGTGGGTGTAATTGAGTATTTACAATAGGTGGATTTGGTTTAGATGGGGGATACAAAACAGATTCTTCACAACATTTCCATGTGTAATAGTCATATTCCCTATATGACATCCTATATAAGCATCTGTTGTCACTAACCAAGGTCGACCTAATATCAAAGGATGTCCATCTAGCCTACTTCTTGGGTTGATGGCTAGAAAGTCCATGGATATTCTCGGCAATTGATAGAGACAATCACATCCTGTAAGGTTCCTTCAGGTCTAACTATTGATCTATCAGAAAGTTTTAATAAGGTTGAGCTAGGTTCCAAAGCTGTAATGCCCAAAACCCTGTAGGTTTCAATAGTCAGAATATTAATGGCTACTCCAAGATCTACTACTATGTTTGTAAAGGTACAACCTTGTATCTGAATGGTTACTACAAGATTTCTTGGGTCTTCATATTTAATCGATGCTTGTTTACACAGAAACATGTCACATAAAGTGCCTACCACATGTACTGTTGGTCGGTTTTGCAATTTCATCCCAAATAATTCCTTAATTATTTTTTCATAAATTAGGATTACTTGTATGGCCTGGAGGAGCAGAATATTTATGCACGAAAGTTTCAAATCCCCTAAGATATCAAAATCAAGATAGAAAATAGGATTAGCTATTTCTAGTCCCTCAAGGAATGGGGGAGAAGAAATTATAATTTTATCGAAATTTTGTTGCTCGACTGTGTCTTCTCCCTATTTTATTTCCCTGGAAATCACAGTTGAAGGATTTATTGTGGGTTATTCTTCGTTTTTAGTTTCTTTGTTTTCTTTGGTTGAAATAATGCACCCTGACCTTAGCCAAAGATATTTGCATTCTACTGGTTCTATGTCATTATTTGAATTCTCAAGGATCTATACATATTGGACTGGTCTCTTATTAGGATTTATATTTGGTTGAGCTGGCAGTTAATGGCGTACTGAAGGCTGAGGGTTCTGAAATGGACCAGGCAATGTTGGACGAGGGTGATAACCCATTACCATGGGTAAATCATTCATCCCCATACGGCACTGCTAGTTTTGAGGCTAATTCGGGTTCTATGAAGTGGAAGAAGCCCACAGTGAAGGGTAGGGATTGCAAGCTGAATTTTTCCAGAAGGGGGAAGAGAATTGCAAGTTTGGCTAGTGGTTTGGCTAGGGTGACATGTAATACTCTTGGGATTTCTAGGAAGAGAAGGGTGGTTTATCTTACCATGTTGTTCCAGGATTTTTCTGTTGATTACAATGATCTATTGCATGGTCCTTGGTACATATAGAGCATGTTCGAATCATGTTCGAAGGACATTCTCTTTAATTGTGCTTCTTTCGGCAGTAGAGCAAAATATGGTTAGCATTTGTTCTACCTCAGCTTGTATTTTTCTGACATGTAGGATGTCTAACTATGTATTTAACATGCCCAAGATATCTATCTTGAAATATTCCAAGAAGTTTCATATCTTTGTTCTCATCACGCCTCTGTTGGGAGTTTTGCTTCCTCTAGTCACAGAGTCTTGACTTCCTAGCCTGATGTGTATACTGCCCTGTGAACAACTGGTACACAATCAAATAGTTTCTTCATAGTCTTCTTGATAAATTTCACCTTTCCACATCAAATTTAAAGTTTCTACCCATTGTTCTATCATTCCCTTTATTGAAATGGCTTTTAAGACTACTTTTGGTAATGTGGAGTGGGGGGATCTCTTCAAATTGTACTGAAATTGTTCGACATATTCTTCTAAAGTTTCATCATCCTTCGTAGACATTTTGAAGATTTCATCTTTTATATCTCTAGTCCTACAATACTGCTAGCATTTAGTGAGAAAATAAATTTTCATGTCATCACAAGAGTTAATGGTACTTACACCCAAACCCATAAACCATCGGAAAGCTACTCCCTTTAAGGTAGAGAGGGACAACTTCAATTTCTAAGAATCAGTGGTGTAGCCATAACCTCTACAGAGGACATCAAACTCAAATAGAAAAGCATCTGGATCCTCTAAGGGAATTCTGTGAAAGGTGGGATATTTTGCAAAGAAATAGCTTTCATCGAGGAATTGGCTACTCGGTCAATGGTATGATATTCCAACATCGATGTCTGACCTTGACATGGTTGATTCACCATTTGGTCGAAGATGTGCCAATAATCTTCAAGGATTTCTTGGTCAGGGGATGTCATCTTAATTGATGGAGTATTCAAAATTTGAAGGCAATTTACCGCACTACTCCAACGTGGGATGTTATGTACTTCTTTGTCAGCCGAGATCACAAAAGATCCCAATGCAGATGGCCATGGATCTACCTTAGCAACAACACTGGTTTCTCCTTCTCCTTTCAAATTACATGATTTTCCCTCTTGTGAAGAACCATAGTATATATTATTTGTATTTTGGAAACATTGCTCAGATCCTCCAGTTTTGCTATGGACCTCAATGTAAGATGCATTTGGTGATTTTCCTGCTTGAGGGTTCAAAGTAGAGCCCTTTCCATATACTATCCAGGGTCCTACCGACACCTGAGATTCATCTCTCTGAATGATTTTCTGTATAAAAGTTGGTCTCCCAAGGGTTGGTGATCCCTGGCCTTTGCTGGTTTTTGGTATTTATTTTTGATCTATTGGTATCCTTTATCTCCTAGTCATTAATTCATACAAAACCTCTGTGTATCTATTGAGAATGGGCACTTGGAACAAGATTTTTTCTTGCTCTGTACACAGGTTATTACCACCAATTTTCAATACCCAATTTTCTTGAGAGACATAAATCAACTATTATCTTGACAACCTCTCCAACAATGGAACCAAAATGTTTGTGCACTAAGATGACTTTATAAATCAATCTTAATCCTACATTAATATGTCAACTTGGGATTCATCTATCTATTTCAAGGTTGTAATAAATGTCTATACGATAACAATAAGAGATTGGAATGTAGGTAATTAATCCTAACTAATTGTGGCAGAAATAAGCAATTTCTTAACAACTCATTAAATCTTAAAAATGCAGAATAAGAATTATTCTATAATTTGAAATCAGAAAGATAAATCAATTTCAAAATATTTTAAAATAAATATCTTAATTCAATGTCCTAATGCAAATGAGGAAATCAACCTGAATAATCAAATCCACGCTCATTAAAGGAGACTATTAAAATAATACTAGTTACAAAGAACATTCAAAACTAGAAGTAATTGCAAAAAGCATATACTAAAAGGGAACATCAATCATATACAAACTTACTTTCCATAAACCATAAAAACAAGATTAACTAAGCTATAATATTTACTCTACCTCAATATGTAGAAGGAAAGGAAACACAAATCTTGATAGTAAAGCATAAATAACATAATACAAAGGAGCAGTGGATCTTCAAGCGATCAAGCCCAAAGCCTCTATAAGAAAACTGCTATCGAAACTCAGGACACAGATTTAATGGAAAAATTTGAGTCTTTCATTAGCTTTCAAAAGAATTACAAAATCACTTCAACTCTTTAAAGTTCAATATGCATTCACAATTTTACTGGAATTTTACAAATTACAAAAGTTACTTTCTTTTTTATTTACTAGAGTTCTATATTCTATGAGCTTCTAGCAAAATCAAAGCTTATCCTAAGGATCATAAGATCTTCAAGATTGCTCGGTTGAACAATTGGATTCCCACATTAATCCTGTATTTTTCCTCCACCTTTAGTGTGGTCTGCGCAGCTATAATCGACAACATCTTCCATTCTTGGCCCTATTGTCTTATCCCAAAGGAACAACAATTGTCCAATACAGCCAACCTATGCATAAACAAGTGAAAACTTAGGGTTTTTATACTAACATCATGTAATTTGTTCATATTTCTTTTTATTTTAATTTCGTGGTCTTTCTTCGAGAATGTTCTCAAGACGAAAGGAATATTCATGAAAATCTTATAATTAATTAAGTAAATAAGGAGGAAAAACATACCTTTTTCACAACCCAACTATAGAGTATGTTGTATTACATTCATGCACACACTTCACAATCTAATCCCTAGTTTAGGTTACATTGATAGGTACTTTATACCTCTTGCATAACTAAGTTATGGTATTTCTTTACTCAACTGGAATCCATAGGTTCCGACCTATGCATGTTTAAATAACTACACTTAATATCTTGATAAGGTTTTGTTCCATTATTTTATGTGTAATTGGAACAATTTCTTGTTAGAATGCTTCATCTGTTGGCAAACCATATCCATTTTGCATTACATCATTACCAACATGTGCACTGATCAACACAACAACATTAATTTGAAAGACAAATTTAAAATACCTGGTCTTATATTACATGCAGAAACCTATCTTTCCTATCTCATCCTTTCTTATGACCTTTTTAGCATAACTTCATTTCCTTAAGTTATGTTCTTTCTTATACAACTCATAATTTGATTTCATATATGGGTAGAATAAGGTAATGACCTTATTATTAAATTGGCTCCATGGTTTTTTATTTTATTACACTTTTCCCTTGCATAACAAACATGGAATTTCAGAATATGATTTCAGTTAAACATATTTTACTATTTGACCAGAAATAAGCACACCACATATTCTCCAACATACATGGTGACTTCCTTTTGTATTTTATCATAGTTCAGTTTGTGAGAATTGTGATTCCATCAATGAGTCCTACATGCAACTCATACATGTGCTTGTGCAATCCAAGTACTTATATTCTTCTTATAGATACATTGCTTGTTATCAAGATTTAACATTGCATTAATATGATGCCCACGCTTTACCACAATTACGAATTATTTAATGATCCGGCTCTACTATGTATATTTGCAAGCATCACTTTTCAATCACGATATAAAGTCATTCTATCCTCATAAGAGAATTCAACAACAACTTGTGTTTTGAAAACATTTCACAAAATGTAATAAAAAATTTAAGCTCCTTATCTAAGATGGGGCACAACAAAAGTAACTCACTAACATTAGTAAACATGTTAGTTCTCCACTTTAGCATTGTTCTATGCATGCAACATACTAGAGCAACTCCTGGTAACCATATACTAGACATGCTACCCCTGAGCATCATCTCGTCATTAACCTATAATCAAAGCCTATTTGCCAAAGGGTCTATGTGATAACATAAATAACTAAAACATCAAAAATACTTATGTTCACATTAAATGTGAGACTCCTCAATGTCTCAAATCAACATCACTCTTGAACCAAGGCGACAATAACATTCTAAATCAACAAATTATGAGAAAATCCTCATATCCATATGCAATGATTAGCAAGTACACCATCAATTCTATATCTATATATCAGTCCTCTATAAACACCCATATCATGAGCACATGTCTCGGCCAATATTTTCTAGTGACATAACAATGTGTGCAAGGAAGGGTCATTAGCACAAGCCTCAACTTTTATCATAAGGATAGGGTGCCGCAAAAGTTCAACCACATTAAGAGAAATTGTTCATCATCACACCAGATTGAACAGAAAATAGTTTATACCAGTTCGTCCCACTCAATTCAACCAATTGTACTTAAATAGAGACACCTCAAGCATAAATAAACAATACACCTATCAAAGGTTGAGAATATAAATGATAAGATTAAAGAAGACCCAGCAAAAATTTCGAGTGCTGCCTTTTGAGATAATAAAATGTTTTCTCCCTCCCTTCTAGTCACACTCCAACGTTGTCTCGGCTGTGTCCATGTATTCAAATAATTTAATACTATCTCTTTCCTACAAGAGTGTTGTAATTATCAGCATGGTGTTTCATCTTTCAAAGGTTGATCACCCATTTTAGTAATGATTTCCCAGAGCTCACTACTTACTTGAAGGAAACTACGTGTTGCTTCAATACATATTTCTAGTGCTATAAAATTTGAATGGCAGACTAGCTGAACCAAAATAACTTATAGGGAGTATAGTATATTTTTTAATGCTACCTTTCCCTTTTTTAGGAACCCGAGAGTGCACGTTGAGAAGGCATATTTGCTGATTGACGATAACAATCTATTATTAAAATGACCAAATCATCAATTCCAAACTATGCACACAAGCTAATATAGTGTGAACGCATTCAATCGTCCAAGAGCCGAATAATTTTGAAGTTTTTTGCAAGGGGGAAACTCTAGAACAACACCCCCAATCGATATTTACTTTGACACATTCTATCAAAGATATCTGCAAAGATAACAGTTGGTTGAGGGTTTACACTTTCGATAAATCAGGAGTGCAACCATTCCCATTATCCATTTCATATATAAATTCATATATAGAAATGACATTATTTATACCATACTGCAATTTATATATAAGAAAAAAGGTTGAATTTTTTATTCTGCAGAACTAGTTGCTCCTCTATATTAACAATTACAATTTCTACCAAATCCATAACTGTAAAGGCTTGTATTTCTTATTTGCAGGGACTACACCAAATTTACCCAGCTGTTTTGATGCAACAAATGTTTGCAACAAAGTAATGACAGTTGGAAGAAATCTATACAGCATCAATAAATTTATTATAATGGAATGCTTCAAATTTTCCCAACAGTTCAATTGTTTTTAAAGGAAAGTTTCCACCATTTTAATTAAATTTTCAATATGGATTCCTACTAGCCAAAGAGAGTAGACATATTGCCCTTGAGAAACTAAGGGATCCAAATTTATACCAAACAAAAAAATGCTGAGTGTGGGGGAAAATATGAAACCCAGTTACCGGGAGTTAAAATCTCAACTCACCTTTTATGGGTTGCAACGTCTTCATGCCCATGCACAGGTCACTCTAACAAAAAATAGGTCGGCCATTTTATGGAACACGTTCGTCTTTATGACTGCTATGGTTTGAGATAGTTTTAAATAGTCCTTTTGATACCGTGCTGCTACAAGGACTACGTCTGACACTCGGTATTGATGCCATTCAAAATCATTCCTTCCGCTCATTCAGCGAAGGCCTTCATGGAGGCGCTTTGACTTTCTGATTGCAAGAAATGAAACAAAACCTATTAGCGCAACAAAATTCGACAGACATAGAAACCCATATTTTTAATATATATCAATCAAATTACGTAGAAAGTCTGAGGCATTGTTGTGAGCACAACTAGTTGCTGCACTGCGCTTACTCTCAACGTAACTCAGATAACAACCTACAGATTTCCAACCAACTAGAGACTCTGTCCTCAAGATTTATTTTTCTCCCTTATCTATGAGTATCTGCAAAACGTCAGAGGTTAGAGCATGTAGTCTAAGTCGGGATAAACAGTATCTACTCTTCCGGCTTTTATCCTTCCACGGCTGTGTTCATCACTTAGATAATGTTGTGATTTTCATATAAATTTATTCAACGAAGGGTAATGATTCCCATGAGGATAATCATCATCCAAAATCATTGTCTTCAACTTAGTGGATAGACATTTGCAGTAAACAAAAGGGAATAGCCGAGCAATGTATTTTATGTTGGAACTACTACACACCTACATGCGGACTCTTAGTTAGAGCATGGGACTGCATGCAAGATTCCTTTTGCATGATTTACTCCTTGATTTG